>CM076149.1:27125000-27500000 GCA_038025085.1 Tetragonia tetragonoides
TTAAATGACATTTATTTGTCATTTATTTCTATGTTAAATCAGGGTTATTCTTTTGAAAATCCTCCAAATGCAAGTGTATTTGTTATGGAAAATAATTTTTCCGGTGGATGTTGAGTGTGGCAAATGGATTAGAGAAACTGGAATGAGATACTAGATGTATTTCTATCTGTATCGCACCAAGATTTCAAAGAATCGTGATAAGTATAAGGTGTGACTACCTTGTGAACATGGAGGACAAAAGCGACTTACCAGTAAAATTGAGTTATATACAAAAAAGTTTGAATGCAGTTCCAAATAATCATGAAAAAGATAGTTGATGATAATTGGTGTAAGACTTCTAAAAGATAGGAATAGGTGGACGCATAATCACCCTTTTGGAAGGTATCAAGAATGGCATACATCGGCAGCAAAGCTCACAGAGGATGACTTGGAAATTGTGTGCCGGTACATAGGACTTATGAAAGCCAAGCAAATTTTGAACCACATTTGGAAGGTGAAAGGGAAAAATTATAGTAGTCAACGTCACGCACGCAATGCAATACAAATGATTTGTAGGCAACAACGGACATGTCAAACAAGATTACAGTTTTGCATGCGGAAACTGAAAGAAGCAAATTTTTGGCACGATGAGATAGAGTAGTAAAGGGGAAACTCAGTGATGTATTTTGTGCACATCCATCAATAATGGAGTTGTTGAGTTTATTTCCTCACTTAGTGATGTATTTTGTGCACATCCATCATATAAGCAAATTTATATGTGGCATTTATGTTCATGAAGAATGAAAGAGAAGATAGTTACACCTGGGCACTATCTCATTTGAAGGAGCTCTTTTATAAGATTAATCTGTCGGGTGTGATCGTGACATATAAAGAAATGACCCTAATCAACGCTATCTGCGTAGTCTTTTTAGGTATTACACATGCTATATAAATACGCACACTCATTTCAAAAATAATATATTATATTCACATTACTTATATAAAAATACATAATAATGCTTGATAATATTGGAAAGCAAAGGTCAGTTGAGGTTTTAGATGTTCTTGAGTTTTGGAGGATCCTTCACATGGAAGGACGCGTTCCGACATCCCATGATGCACATTCTAAAGGGTGGCTAGGTGTCTCGGGCATCAGATTCGGAGTTGGAGAAAATAGATAACGAACAAGATGCATACAGGATTTCTGCGGCTCTTGATACAATTTAAACCCTGAAAGGAGAAAAATGGATGAGCCTAAATTGTGCGCCGATAAAGGACGCCCTAGAAACACCAAAAGGAACCCACCATTTTATGAGCGTGTGCCCAAAGAAGGATCTTTCCCTAAGAAGAAAGCGAAGACAAAATCTTATGTTCAATCTAACACTCCACGGCCGAAGAAAAATACCTCAGATCAATCTCATACTCCGCAACCAAAGCCAAGACCATTAGGTACACTTAGTCCTGATATGGGCTCGTTTAATCTGTCATATATTCTAGTTCATACAAATGTCGATGGAGATGAAAATTGCGGCTACAAGGCAATCGCTGATTGCATATATCAGGACAAGAGAAGTATTATCAGGTAAAACGAGATTTGAGGGCCGAATTAGAAAGAGATGAAACGTGGTACATAAATCTTTTGGAAAACAATGTCTATTATATGGTATTGAAAAATTTTATGTTTGAAAGGGGAAATTGTTTACATGATGATACCTTATGGTTTGACACACTCGATTGTGCAAATCTTGTTGCTATGACATCTTTCGCCTCATGCAGATGTGTCTCCACTACTACAATAAAGAGATATAACGTCGCTCAAACAATGTCGGTTTTTAGAAACACGACGTTGTAGATGACGCAGTGGCATCATCGTAAATTTAGCAAAAACATACGACGTCGGTTTTGTTGATAACCGACGTTATAGTATGTAGTATTTTTGTCACAGGTACCACGTCGGTTTTCGTTGGAAACTGATGTGGTAGGGAAATCGGTAGTTACGCGATCCATTCACTGGCAAATTAAATAGGCAAACCCTTTTTGTCTGCCACTTCCCTCAAGCATGCTCTCTCTCTCTCTCTCTCTCGTTGTTTTCATCAGTGTCACATTCTCACTCCCATAATCGATCGGAGATGAGAATCGGGGAGGGAGCCTGAAATCGAGCAGATCGACTCGGGTGGGGAAGGTGCTTTGAGTTTTGTGGGTCGGGTTTTGTGGGTGTTGATCTACAGATTGAGATTTCCACCATAGCTTTGATTTCAACCATTGCTATTTGATGAGTTTCGAAATCATTTTGAGTTTTCGTTAAATTGTTTCATCTTTTTTTGGTTACCCACTGGTTTGGGCAAGAATTGGAGAAATAAAGTCGAAAATTGCGAAAAAAAGATGGATCTAGAGCCCTTGCTCGAAGAGTTGGCTACCATGGCTGCTACAAAGGTATGTTTGAAGGTTTAGGGTTTTAAACTTTGATGGAGATCCAGTGACTTTGATTCAATTAGGTATGAAATTAGGGTTTCAAATTATTTCGATTGTTTGGTTAAATATCTCATTTTTCCTGCGATTTGATTTTCGTCTGAATGTTGAGTGTTTTGTGATTTTGTTTAGGTCTGCATTTTGTGTGTATCATTGAACTACGAAAAGATTCCTATTATTCTCTTTTTTTTCCCCAATTCACACAAGTATTTTACCGACTGTGCTAATGTATGAACTGACAGCCACCATAAACAATTATGCCCACACAGTTTTATTGAGGATTATTGTTGTCTCTCTGCAGGCCATTGTCATTTCCTTGTGTGCCTTGTCTTTGCAGCAACAACTAATCGAGTGAATACCCCCTTGTAGTAGTGTGCAGTCTGCGAATAACTACCTCCATATTTTCCATATCAGGGACTTATACATTGTTACCTGTAGTCTACGAATGAGGAGCGTGGAGATAGGAAAAGGTGAATTACTTTACTGTCAGTATTTTGAACATTTCCTGGAAAACAGGTTATCCAAATCTGAATTTGTGGGATGTGCTGTACTGTGTGCTATCGTAATTATTCGCATCTACTGGTTTCTTAGTTTACTTATGATATAGCATGAGTTTGATCTATGAAATAGTTTCCAGGATTAGGAGTAGGAAATTTGGGTCGTCTTCTTGGTGCCCATTAGTGGGTTTTATTCCAACTTTTGAGTGATGGTTCTTTTTTTCAATTGAGTTTGATTTTTCTTAGGATGACTATTCAGAGAAGGAGATCTTTGCGATGGTGAAGAATATGAAAGAGAAACAACACAGCTGTAAAGGTATCGTTTTTTATATACTGTGTCTTTGGTTCTAAGACTACGTTCTTCGCTGTTTTTGATTTTTGTGATATGAATAGATTTTGTTTTTGTTTTTTGTTGCATTTTCTATCGATTGATTATTTAGACTGTGAATCTTTGTAAGTTAGTTGACTGAATTTGATTTTAACTAAATTTGAGTAGAAAATGCACGTGGTTTCCTGTTTTGTTTTTAGTTATGGGGGTGGTGTTGTTATTGTTTTGTTTTTCGGCGTTTGGTTCCTGTTTTTGAGCCCCTGATATGTGTTTATGTAGCCACAGTTTCAGCATGACATAAGACCATTACTGAACTATAATTATGTGTGCAACATGAGGCCTACCAGGCATGAATTGAATATGAGTGAAGAACTTTGTGTATGATTTGGAACTATCATATTCATTAATTGGATTTTCTTTTGAGGGACACGATATGGAGCATCAGGATTGAAGCTTTTTTTGTTGTTTGTGTAACCTTCATATAACATATTTGTTTAGAAAAGCTGTTCCAACTAGCTATTTTTGGCACTGGAACTTATTTCCTTGTGGCATCTTCTAGGTTGTAGAACTTTAGTTCATTCTTCATAGTGGTGATCACTTTTCCAAATTTGTGGCATTATGTTTTCAGGTTGAACTACTGCTTGGAAAAGCATACACAAATTGGAGGCATATCAGCGATGTTGAATCCGTTTATGATCATTTGATTTCTTCTCATCCAAATGATTTCAGGGGTTACTTAGCTAAGGTGATTTTTTAAACATTTTTAGATAGCTATATTTTATAGATGGCTTTCTAATACATCATGATTCATGACCTCAGTCCACTATCCTTTAGTGAATACTGCTCGAGATTTTCTTTTCGAAATATGAGTTTGTATCATAATTTGTGGTGTTTGCATGACAAGGCTAGTCTGACGGTAAGTTAGTTGATTGAATTTTATCTACCTGGTTGTCTCTTACGGGTTGAATTCTGATTTGACTTGCAACTGATTTGCAGGTTCCTAGGATAGGACTCGAACATTGGCTACGGTTGGATGGATATGGAGATGTGTAGTGTCCCAGACTTACAACTTGGAGCAGTTATCAACCGCTTTTGAATTTTTGACAAGATATAGAAAATGAGATATAATATCCTCCTCTTTTGCATTATCTTTTAGTTTGGTCGCCTTCGTTGTATATGTTTATCTTTAATCATATACATGTAATTTAGGAGTAACATTTTTATTTTTTGCATATATCAAATAGATGTACATTTTTGTTGGTCTACGGTAGATGATTTACTAATATATTCTTTTATTTTAAATTTGGAGCAAATGTATTCATTTGTATTTGGGCTTCTGCAAATGACATTTAGCAGGCTACAAGCTCTTTTTTTTATTAAAAAAAACCACCTACAACATCGGTTTTTTAAATAAAATCGATGTCGTAGCTACAGATTTAACATCGGTTTTTTAAATAAAATCGATGTCGTAGCTACAGATTTAACATCGGTTTTTTGAATAAACGTGGTACCTGACCCTTTAACATCGGTTTTTCAAGAAAACCGACATCGTATATATGTCTTTAACATCGATTTTCACTAAAAAACCGACGTCGTACCATGGGGTTTTACGTCATTTAAAAAACCGACGTTGTATACCCCACCCTACTACATCACCCCTCTATTACGTCGGTACCAAACCCGACGTTATAAGGCCAAAAAAACCGACGTGGTATCCTATATCTGTAGTAGTGCTCCCTGTGGAGCAACTCTTTGCCACTAATGCCGAGCTAGAAGACATCCGAGCTTACATCCACCGTTCATTCACTATGATCCAGCGATACGAGTATAAGAACCATACGAGCATACATCAAGGTCTTTGGGTAGAACTCTTACTTGTTGGCTTACCCAACTTTCATTGTTGGAAGGGTCTCATGGAGAAGTACGACGATGTGGTACTGAAGAGTGGCTACATCAATGAAAAGAAGTACGACAAGAGTGAGCGATGGATGCTGTGTTTCAAGGGTGCTAGCAATGAGCTTTGCTTGTCTGATTTTTAGTGGAAGGTTAACCATGTCTTAATGCCTGCTCCGAAGGACATCTGTGAGAGCTGCTGGTCGAGAAAGCGCAAGCATGTGGACAAATTTAGAAGGCGCTTTATGCCTCAAAAGTTTAGAGACTACGCGCATCCTTCTTACACGCCATGTAAGGAGATGAAGCCAAGGAGGAAGGATGATTATGATACACCTCCCGAATCGAAGCAAAACCCTGTCGATGTTTAGTAGTTTAATTAACAAGGGTTAATCGTTTATTTAGAAACATTATTTCATTATTGTGATGACTCTGCGTGGTCAATAATCGTGTGAGTGATGTAGTTGCCTAAGAACCCAATATTTATTATTGTTATTTATTTTACAATCTATCTTATTGAAAAACTATTTCATTTGATTATATGAATGTCGTTGAGTTTTGTTTACATGATCGTCTTTGTGACATAATTGCATGGTTGACTGAAAGCTTTGAATGATATCTTGTTATTTCTATGACATGATGGGAAATCCATGTCGGAAGTATGACAAAATTTTCATTGAGCATTATCAAATTAATTGTGAGCCAAGAGCTAAAGAATGTCTAAATTATTAAGTATGATTGTTTACTGCCCTAATAAAATGTATGGAGCCTCGATGTGCAAATTGTGAATGCTATTGCTTATTCGTGTGAGACCAATGCTTCTAAAGTGTATTTCACGCCTATTGAACTATTGTGCATGAGAACTGAGAATATTAAAGCAAGTATGTTCCTCAGACCTACAATGTAAGGTCGATCATCGAAACGTATATGCTATTTCCTAAATGTCAAGAGAAAGGTTTCAATTACAGCCTATATCTCCCAATTAGACCTTAAAGGGTAGACATGTGCAAATTGTTTGAATGATGTTCATACCATTACCTTTTTATTCTCAAATCGCGAAATGGAAACCACCGCTGATAGGGTTGCTAGACTCGAGAATGGTTTGACCAACGTGGTTGAATTCATGGCACGACGGTTAGAATACCAAGAGAAAATGGAGAACACGCAGACACCTGAAACGCGCAGCTTCCGAGACTTTGACGTTTTTAAACCTCATACGTTCGAGGGTGGTGCTGAACCAACCAAACTGGAGACATGGATTATTGAGTTAGAGAAGTTGTTCATGGCTACGAATCGGCGTAACAACATGAAGATTAGCTCTGCGACGTATCACCTAAAAGGTGAAGCTAACAAATGGTGGAGCGATGTACGAACGAACTTGCTTGTAGTGACGAATTATAATTGTGATCGTTTTAAGAAATCCATTTGTGCTAGACTTTATTCTAGTTTGTTGTGACGACAGAAGCAGCGCGAGTTTGAAGGGTTGAGCCAAGACAAGCTGTTTATGGCTGAGTATGCTGCGAGCTTTCTATTTTTGCTCCCAATCTGCCGATAACTGAAGTTGAGCGAATTGAAAGGTTCGAGGATGGACAGGAATGTGACATTCAACATTTTGTCGCTGGATAATCCGTGACTTTTCAAGAGTCTTATGACATGGCCCTGAATCAAGAGAGGATTGTGGGGCGTTGTGGTTCACATCTGGGAAAGAACAAGCACGACGAAGGTAGTTCCTGGCATTCGAACAATGGCGACAAAATGGCAACTGGAAAACCCTCGCCTTTCGGCGCCTAATTGAAATAATAAATAATGTATGTTATTGGTTCTTAAATAGAAGAGATTGATTAAGGGATTATTGAGCGAATGAAGCCGCCACCAATTTTATCGAAGTGCACCCAATCCCTATTGGGAATTATGACTCATATAACCCAAAGGCCAAAGATTGAGTTCGGGGGTGTAGGTACGAAAAAGACAAAATGAATCTCATCTAAATCGCCCGTATTAACGACCTCTACTAATCCTATCCACGTTGATTCTTAATTCACATAACAAGGTTACAAACAATCCGGTCGTCCAAGATCCTAAATTAACTAGGTGGGTTGAACAAACCAAATTATTAAAGTTATCGCTTTGCACATGATTACCAATTGCATGATTTGATTTATAGAACATAACCAATATAATAGAAATAGGTTCCCCAACCTTACCGTGCTAGCTTAACGCGCCAATTGCCAATTTGCATGAACAAACTTGTTAGTAACTTCAATGGAAGTAAAATAAAAGATATAAACTTTAATTACATGTTAGTATGATAATTGAATTGATTAATCATGGAAAACATGCAAAATATGATATTTACAACAAACATGATAAACTATAAGAAGACTAGAAAATAAACTAAAAAGTATGAAAATCATGTAAGGATAATAATTAAACTAACCTATGCATGATAATCATGAAAACAATAATTAAAATTGATCTACATATGATGAACTAAATAAAACAATTAAAACATGCAAAGAATATTAACCATGATCATAATATAAATAAAACATGCTTTGAAAATAGATTTAAGAGTTGAAAAGATGAGCCCTCAGGTTGAACCTTGATTGTACTAGAATTGAATGTCAATTGCTCTTGATATTGGACTTGATCATGGGATGAGACTTGTTCTTGATTAGGGTTTGAAGATGGGTTTGATTGATGTGACTAGGGTTGAATGGAAAGGATATGAGAGAGAGAGAGATTAGAGTTTTCATGAGTTGAATCCCGTAATAATGAGTTCTATCCCCGTAATAATGAGTTGTGTCTCCAAAAAACAGAGTTTAGAGGGGTATATATAAGGAATGGGCCAAAAAGGAGGTCAAATTAGGGTTCCCGGGCCAAAAACGGTGCCCAGCGGCCCCCCGAAGGGCTGCTCGAGGCTCGGCGGCCTCGATAGAGCAGCTGGGCCTCTGGCGGCTGCCGCTGGGCCCCGCGGCTTGCCATATGGCCCTCTGCTCCCACGAAAAGGCCGCTGGAGCACTCGTTTGACCTACGATTGGCCCGATTCTTGGTGCGTTGGATTCCTTGTTCAAAGGGCTTTCTTGTGACATATGATGGGGTCAAATAGCATACGTATCCTATGAGTTATGGCCCAAACACTAGAAAGGTGTCTGTTTCATTGGATTAATCAATCATCGGATCATATCTTTTCCGTTTCTAATGGGATTGTGGCCCATAATATATCATTGGAAAGCTAATTCAAAGGGGAATACAAGTCTAGTGGGCGAATACTCCAATAAATCCGTGAATGGATAAAAATCAGTCATGAACCGTGATATGCGGGTATGAGAACATCGTTTTTAGTCTATAACTTCATTAAATCATAACTTTTGACTCCGGTGTCCGATTGGGTCAAATGAGATGGCGTTGGAAAGCTTATAAAATGGGCTATTAGATGGTACTGAAATGTGAAGGGTCCGGAATAAATATGGATAATGGGATACAAATAAGCACAATTATATCGAGCATTGACATTCAATTCATTATGTTCATTATTGGTTATCATCATTGGGCATTTGAAAAGGGGGAACCGATTTAGGTGTCTATAGAAGCCCCCACTTTGCCGAGCTCGAGTAGAGCGAAGGGCAAAGTATGCACATTTTGAAAACATGCAATGCAAGCACATATTCGAATCGTCGATGAAGATGTCGATGTTGATGTCGATGGTTGTCAGGATTGCCATGTTGACTTGAATTGAAGACGGCAGTCGGGATCGCCGGATTGACATTGAAATTGAAGACGACAGTCAGGATCACCAGATTGACTTGAAATTGGATTCGGCAGTCAGGATCGCCGGATAGACTTGAAATTGATGTTGGCTGTCAGATTTGCCGAATTGACTTGATATTGATGGATACGGCAGTCAGGATCGCCAGATTGACATTGAAATTGAATACGGCAGTCAGGATCACCAAATTGACTTGAATGATTGAACATTGACTTGAATGATTGAACATTGACTTGAATATTGATTTGAATATTGAAGATGGCTGTCGGGGTCGCCAAATTGACTTGAGTTAAGTATTCCTGTAAATGCAAATGCAAGGACACACACAAACATGGCAATGCATACACATATCGACCAATAGATGCACATAGGAGATTGACTTGAACTTGAAATGGGACTCATAACCCCAACATAAAAAGCAGATTGAAAATAAGATTTTGAAAATCGATTTCAGAAAAGACTTAGGGGTCCAAAGTAAAAACAATTTCCTTGATCAGATTGAATAGGATGGTCTCCCTAGAGCCTTCATCTTGGATGGGTGGCACTTCTTAAATGATCTACCATATCATGATTTGTAGGAACATTTGCTGGATTGATGTCGAGCCTTGAGCATGGAGTTTGATTATTTGAGTATTGAAAGACTTTGCGCGAGCCAGAGAGTATAGACATGAAGGATGATTGAAGGAAAGGTATGGATCAAAAAAGATAAAACAATTTGAATTGTGGACTAGGATTGGAAGGGTTGATAAGGGAAGCACATTGATCGTGGAGGTGATGGATAGAAAGAAATGGGTTCAATAATCGAGTCCAAGTTCTAGGCTCTAATGAATGATCCACGAAACACTTGAGGTGATTCTTAGAAAACCAAGTTGATTTAAGAGAATGTATAAGGGGAAATTTTGATGATTGAATTTAGAATATGGCCGATCCTCGAGAGAAGCTGCCTACGTATCCTTGCGGAATCAGGCCGAACGTAGTTCATGGATTTTTATTTTTTATTATGCCCTTAGTTTTTGCCTGAATCATTGTCTCGGATGATCGATCCATTGGGCGTGCCCTAATTTTTGCTTAGGCCACTGAATGAATGGGCCCAGTGGGCTTTTTCTTGACTTTATACCTAACTTTTGCCTAGGCCGCCCTTGCGGGTTTTCAACCTAGCGGGCTGCACATGTTTTGAGCGTCAAATCTCTAAGAGGACTTTTGGGTTGTAATGCAAGGCTTAGGTTTGGGTTACCAAAGAAAGGGTTATTAAGGCTCAAAGTCCCATCAAAGCCCCCAGTGCGTATGTTGATCACCATATGTTTCGAGAAGTGGATTGAACTTGAATTTTATTTCTTTTCTTTGACTTTGACTTTCTCTTTTGCTTTTTCACTTTGAACATTTTTCTTCTTTTTTTTTTTCTTTGATTTTTCGAAACTTCTAACTCTTGGAATTTCACATCTCTCATGGATGGTAACATTGTTGCTTGCACACTATCAAACCCCCCCAGGTTAAGGATTATGTGGGTATGAATTGAATGGCTATGTGTTTGAGGCCCAACTTGGTTGCAAGTGGATTTTGAATCTGGATTGAAAAGGATTGATAAAGGGTGACAAATGAATGTCTCTTGTCCTCGACTTGACTTATGGACACATGCTTTTATTCTTATTTTTTTCCTTTGATTTGCATTGATCATCTTTTCCATGGTCCCATTATCTATGAGATCTTGGATCTTATGCTTTAGAAACCAACAATCATCAGTGTTATGACCTCGGCCCCGATGGAACTTGCAAAAAGCTTCGAAATCCCATGATTTGCTTCGATTCTGTGGAGATGGATCTGGAGTTGGACCTGTAGGGTGAAGATGCCCAATTTGTTGGAGTTTCTCGAATGCTTTGCTTAACCTCATGCCCAATGGGGTGAATACCCTTCGAGGTTTGTTGCCACTATCTTCATTCAAAGAGTTAACCTCGGGGCCTTTGAAACCATTACCTTTTTTGTCTTTGGAGTAGTTGCTCTTACTCTTTGTGGATTGAAAATGTTCCTCAATTTGGATCCCAACCTTGTAAAGTCTATCAAAGGTCTCAATGGGTTGAAACATTAGAAGTTCTTGGTATTTGAGTTGAAGGTTGCGGACCACAATCCTTACTTGGTCCTCTTCGGAGGGGCGATTGATGAGTTGGGCCGTCTTTTCCCTTCATCGAGTCAAGAAAGGAATAAAATCTTCCTTTTCACTTTGCTTGGTCAATTCCGACTCCCTTAGAGTCATGGGGAGTTCATTGTTGTAGGAGTATTGCATCACAAATTCTTCTTTGATAGAAGTCCAACATTTAGCCTTGAGTGGGCCTAAGGTTTTGAACCATTTAGAAGTTGGGCCTTCGAGTGTCATTGGAAAGATCTTTGGATAAAGAGTTGAATCGATCCTCTTGATTGCTATACATGTGGTAAAACTCCTTAAGTGACCATGTGGGTCTTCCACTCCCTTGAATTTGGGGATATCAAGTAACGTGACCTTTTTGGGCAGTTTGGAGTGGAGGTCGACCTCGTGCTCCTCTTCTTCATCCATATAGTAAGTGCTATATGTAGAATTCTTGCGCATGTGTTGCTCGAGCTTTTCAAGCCTTTTATCGAGCTTAGAGGGAAGAGGGATCTCATCCTTTTCCTCATCATCAGTGTGGGGTTTAGACTTAACATCCTCCCTAAGTTTCTTGATTTCGATATCTTGGGCTTGGAGGCGAGTGTCCATAAGTTTCAATTGCTCGAGAATGGCTTTGAGATCATCATCTCCTGACATGGTAGAGATTGGGCTTGAACTTGAAGTATAATGTTCAGGTGGACTTGAAGATGGTGATGGAAACCGTTTCCTAACGAGCCTACCGTTGATACTCGAACGCTCCCACTTTGGGCTTGACTTTCCTATACTTTATCAAAGGATGAACCAGAAAGGGAAAAAGGAAAAAGAAATTGAAAAGGAAAAAGAAAAAGAAAAAGAAAAACAAAGATTTTTATCCACAATTCTAGTCCCTTAATATTTTGATTTTTTTAATTTATTTTGAATTTTTGAATTTCCGTTTTCTTTTCTTTTTTTTTTTTTTTTTGCGGGACATGGAAAAGTGGATGGGAAGAAATAAGGAAGGAGTTTATTGAAAAATAAGAAAAGGTGAAATATTTTGAAAACAGGGAAAAGATTTCGAAAATGGAAAGAAAGAATTTGATAAAGAGGTTTCAGAAATAAACAAGATCTCCTTCCTAAATAAGGACCCCTAAGATATGAGAGTTTTGAAATAAGGGGAAGAACACGATATGGAAAGTCTCAACTAGCATATAGCATATAGACCACGTCCAACCAAGCAGAAAAGGTGCGAAATTGAATCTAGAATAATCCTTCAACATGGTAACTTCTCAAGGAGATTTAACTCGAAAATTCTCTAAGGTAAGTAATGTGCTTTAATTATTGATCCTCCATTTTTTACTTGATTAAAAGAAAGACTCTTGACTCAAAAAGGACTATATATATATACTACTGACTTGATTATGGAAACGAGACTCTTTTATGAATAAGACTTGGGGAAGGGGAAAGACTCTTGACTTGTTATGGGAAAAAAGAATATTACTCTTGACTTAAATAAGACTCGATTGAAAATATGGAAAAGACTCGAGAAAAGGAAAATATTACTCTTGCTGATTATGGAAAATGAGACTCTTTTTTTATTGGAAGGATCTTTAATCGAAACACGTTACCTACTAGGATTCTATTTTCTTGGAAAACAAATCTCCCTAATATGATTAGTAGCATCATAGGAACTATACATGGATTATACTTCCTAAAAAGAAAATATTCTAGACTGGATCTTAGAAAGATATCTACACAATAAGGGATACCAAATAACGCAAAAAGATTGCGCTAACACAAATTGGTAAACAATCATGCAAGAATGGACATGTGACTAAATGCAATATTGGGTGAATCTATGGCTTTGGTAAGGGAACCCACGACCGGATGCGCTTCGTCATCTATGGGATGCATAGTAAAACTAGACGTACCGTTTTACATATCTCGAATGGAAACATGTAAATGTCATGGGGTGGAACACGACTATGTGCAAAGGCAATTCGGACCTAGTGGGTCACTGGCCTAAGTCATAGACAATGCTCCAGAGGGTAATTCCTGTTTATGGTGTGGTGATGTCTTTCGACATCTTGCGAAGATAACGCATGCAAATGGATGACATGAATGCAAAGCAATAATAAACACATAATGTTCTTGAACCAAGAAATAATAATTAACAATCAACATGGACAAGCTTTCGAATTACACCCTCTTACTAAATCCCCAGTGAAGTCGCCACTGTAAGAACCCTCGCCTTTTGGCGCCTAATTGAAATAATAAATAATGTATGTTATTGGTTCTTAAATAGAAGAGATTGATTAAGGGATTATTGAACGAATGAAGCCGCCACCAATTTTTAAGGAAACAATTGGAACCATCGAAGTGCACCCAATTCCTATTGGGAATTATGACTCATATAACCCAAAGGCCAAAGATTGAGTTCGGGGGTGTAGGTACGAAAAAGACAAAATCAATCTCATCTAAATCGCCCGTATTAACGGCCTCTACTAATCCTATCCATGTTGATTCTTAATTCACATAACAAGGTTACAAACAATCCGGTCGTCCAAGATCCTAAATTAACTAGGTGGGTTGAACAAACCAAATTATTAAAGTTATCGCTTTGCACATGATTACCAATTGCATGATTTGATTTATAGAACACAACCAATATAATAGAAATAGGTTCCCCAACCTTACCGTGCTAGCTTAACACGCCAATTGCCAATTTGCATGAATAAACTTGTTAGTAACTTCAATGGAAGTATAATGAAAGATATAAACTTTAATTCCATGTTAGTATGATAATTGAATTGATTAATCATGGAAAACATGCAAAATATGATATTTACAATAAACATGATAAACTATAAGAAGACTAGAAAATAAACTAAAAAGTATGAAAATCATGTAAGGATAATAATTAAACTAACCTATGCATGATAATGATAAAAACAATAATTAAAATTGATCTACATATGATGAACTAAATAAAACAATTAGAACATGCAAAGAATATTAACCATGATCATAATATAAATAAAACATGCTTTGAAAATAGATTTAAGAGTTGAAAAGATGAGCCCTCAGGTTGAACCTTGATTGTACTAGAATTGAATGTCAATTGTTCTTGATATTGGACTTAATCTTAGGATGATACTTGTTCCTGATTAGGGTTTGAAGATGGGTTTGATTGATGTGACTAGGATTGAATAGAATGGATGAGAGAGAGAGAGAGAGAGATTAGGGTTTTCTTGAGTTGAATCCCGTAATAATGAGTTATGTCCACGTAATAATGAGTTGTGTCTCCAAAAAACAGAGTTTAGAGGGGTATTTAAAAGGAATGGGCCGAAAAGGAGGTCAAATTAGGGTTCCCGGGCCAAAAATGGTGCCCAGCGGCCCCCCGAAGGGCCGCTCGAGGCTCGGCGGCCTCGATAGAGCAGCTGGGACTCTGGCGGCTGCCGCTGGGGCTCAGCGGATGGCCAGAAGGCCGCCGCTCCCACGAAAAGGCCGCTGGAGGGCTCTTTTGACCTCCGATTGGCTTGATTCTTCGTGCGTTGAATTCTTTGTTCAAAAGGCTTTCTTTTGACATATTATGGGCTCAGATAGTATACGTATCCTATGAGTTATGGCCTAAACACTAGAGAGGTGTCTGTTTCAATGGATTAATCAATCATCGGATCATATCTTTTCCGTTTCTAATGGGATTTTGGCCCATAATATATCATTGGAAAGCTAATTCAAAGGGGAATACAATTCTAGTGGGCTAATACTCCAATAAATCCGTGAATGGCTAAAAATCAGTCTTGAACCGTGATATGCGAGTATGAGAACATCGTTTTTAGTCTATAACTTCATTAAATCATAACTTTTGACTTCGGTGTCCGATTGGGCCAATTGAGATGGCGTTGGAAAGCTTATGAAATGGGTTATTAGATGGTACTGAAATGTGAAGGGTCTGGAATAAATATGGATAATGGAATACAAATAAGCACAATTATATCGAGCATTGATATTCAATTCATTATGTTCATTATTGGTTATCATCATTGGGCATTTTAAAAGGGGGAACCGATTTAGGTGTCTACAGCAACCACTGTGGAAGAAAGCAGGGACAAATCGTTGTAAGAAGACGCATCCTGGTCAGAATTACCGTGGTGACGTGCTGCAGTGCTATGAATGCAACAAGCCTGGTGAAAAAGCTTCTGAGTGTTGGAGCCGTGGAAGAAATGGCAATGGACAAAACCGCGACAACAACAATAATCGTGGTGGAAACTAAAATAGTAATCGCGGAAATGGTGGTAACTACCATGGAAACGGGGGTTACAAAAACAACAACAAAATCAAGCACAAGTTCCTGCACCTGTCAACCCTGCGCCGAACAACAACAACAACAACAACAATAGAGGGGTTAATGGCAGAATCTATGTGATGAACCGCAATGAGGCAAAAGCAAACCCGAATGTGATCGCTAGTATTTTTCTTGTTAGTTCTTATCCCGCTTTTGTTTTGTTTGATAGTGGTGCATCGCATTCTTTTCTTTCTAAGAGCTTTGCTACGAAAATAGGCCAAAACCTAGTTCTGTATATAGGGCAAATATTACGATGCCTAAGGTCGAATGTTAGTTGTAACTCGTTGTATGAGAAGTGTCCGATTAGCTGGTTCTGAGCTGCCTGCAAACTTGATTCAGTTTTAGTTGAAGGAATGTGACGTGATTTTAGGAATGGATGGTTAGCCAAGTATAGGGCTAAGATCAAGTGTTTCGAGCAAAATGTTTCTTTACGAGGACCTAGAGGTAAAAAGATCACTTGTGGAGGAGTTGTGGTCAAGCCCAAGCTGAAGGTGATGGCGACCGTGAAAGTCAAGGAGTGTGTGACTAAGAGTAAAGCGATTTTCCTTTGTTATGTCATGGATACTAGTCGCAAGATGGAAGCTCTGTAACCTATTTCTGTTGTTTTTGAGTACGCTGACGTCTTTCCTGAATAGATTCCCGGAAATGCCTCCACAACGCATTATCGACTTTACAATCAACTTAGCTCCAGGTTCTGCACCAATTTGGAAAGCACTGTATCGCATGGCACCTATTGAGATGAAAGAACTGAAGACACAACTTGAGGACTTGTTGGAGAAGGGATATCATACGTCCGAGTGTATCACCTTGGGGTGCTCCAGGTTTGTTCGTTAGGAAGAAGGATGGTAGTATGAGACTGTGTATCAACTACCGCGAGTTGAACAAGATCACGATCAAGAATTGATATCCATTTTCCAGAATTGACGAACTGTTTGACCAATTGCATGGAGTGTATGTTTTCTCAAAGATAAACCTACGATCAGGATACCATTAGTTGAGGATCTCCGACCCTCAAACTGCGAAGACCGCGTTTAGGACGAGGTATGGGCACTACGAGTTCACTGTGATGCCTTTTGGGTTAACGAACGCACCTGCGAATTTTATAGATTGATGAACTGTACATTCCAGCCTGACCTAGACCAGTTCATTATAGTCTTTATCGATGATATTCTGGTTTACTCGACGAATCCTGAGGAGCATGAGCAACACTTGCGAACTGTTTTGGAGATTTTACGAAGACATCAACTTTACGCCAAGTTATCGAAGTGTGAGTTTTGGTTAGAGAATGTATCTTTCCTAGGACATATGGTGTCTAAGGATGGTGTGACCATTGACCCAGAGAAGATTTGAGCCGTTACAGATTGGCCTAGACCGACAAACGTGACCGACGTTTGATGTTTTCTTGGACTCGCTGGATATTATAAAAGGTTTGTAGAAGGTTTTTCGAAGATTGCACAGCCTATCACAAACTTGATGAAGAAAACCACAAAGTTTCAATGGTCTGACAAATGTGAAACTGCTTTTCAAGCGCTGAAGAAACGTCTTACAAGTGCACCGATTCTGAGTCTATCTTCTAATACATATGGATATGAGGTCTATAGTGACTAGAGCTGGCAATACTGACCCAGACCCGATAACCTGATCCGAATAAGCCGACCCGTGACCCGATTCAACCCGAATTGCAAGACCCGAAATTGACCCGAAAATCCGAAACAACCCGATCCAAACCGAACCGACCCGAAATTAGCAGACCCGATATGACCCGTACCCGAATCTGATCCAAACCGAAACCGACCCAATCCGAATAACCCGAAGGGACCAGAACCGAACACAACCCGAGATTCATGACAAAAACCAACCCGAACCCGAACCGAAACTGATAAAAATTATTTTTTTATTTTTACTTATTTATTTTAATAGTTAATTTATTTATTTATTTATTTATTTGTTAGTGTTTAAAAATATTAAAATTAAAATCTTTTAAAACCTTGTGATTATACTCACCTACTTAAATATCTATTTATATAATTAATTTATATATTCGTAGCCCTATAATAGTTACCTTACAAAAATTGCAATGTAATTGATTACATCTCCTTAACTCTGTTACATTTACTCCTATAAAAATTGCAAGCACTCCAAAATATTACTCCCTCCGTCCCAATTTAATTGTCCAGTTTGAAATATGTGACTCCTAACATTGTGATGATATTGATTGAAAACAACATGCAATCATTCTGATGTTGACTTGACTTGTACACAAACTCAAAATGTTGTCATGCGATCGGGGAAAAGTGTACTAAAATCGAACTTGAAAAAAAAATTGTGACTGAAATCTGTCCGACCCATATCTGACCCGAAACAACATGACCCGAACCCAAATATACCCGGACTGAACCGACCCGAACCGAGTACAGAGCGTGATTACCCAATTCAACCCGATCCGATATGGCCCGAACCGGATGACCCGACCCGATCCGCAACCGACCCGAAAACAACATGAACCGAATCAACCCGAGCCCAAATATACCGACCCGACCCGAACCCGACCCCAACCCCAACTGAAATTAGAGATAACCCGAATCAAACCAAACCGAACTGACCTGACCCGAACCCGACCCAAATGACCCGTTTGCCAGGTCTAATAGTGACGCGTCTAAGCATGGTTTAGGTTATTTTTTAATGCAACACGACAAGGTCGTGGCTTACGCCTCAATACAGTTGAAGAAGCACGAGGATAATTACCCTACGCCCGACCTATAACTCGCTGCTATCATATTCGCACTGAAGATTTGGCGACATTACCGTTATGGTTCCGCAGTCAAAATGTTCACTAGTCACAAGAGTCTCAAGTACATTTTCACGCAGAAAGAATTGAACATGCGCCAAAGGAGATGGCTAGAACTTCTAACGGAGTATGACATTGACATTTAGTATCAGCAGGGTAAAGCGAATGTAGTTGCTGACGCTTTGAGTAGGAAGACTCGAGATACCTTAAACACTGTTTTAGTGCTTCCTAAGGAGATTATTCATGATATTGTGTTCCAAGGTGACGTTCAATGTACCTTAGCACATATGACTGTTCAACCAACTTATCAAGTTGGAGAGTTTAATTAAATTATTTTATAAAGATTAAAAATTATTCATATTGTTTTATTTAGCTTCAACTAACAAATTAAATCAGAAAAATTATTTATTTCCTAAACCTAGTGGTATTGACTTTGGTTGACTAGAGGATCTATATAAGCATAAGGGTGAGGAAATTCATCAGTATGCAAAACTGAACCAAACCTCTCTCACTCGATTCTCTCTCCTCTCCCTCTCTCGCCCTCAACCGTACTCTCTCTCAGCCGTGCACTCTCTCTCCTCCTCTCTAGCCACCACCGGACCACCAGAGCCGCCACCTTAGGATCTAACGGGTAAGCGTGATCGGGTCGTGATTTGGAGCTTACATTTTGTTAAGTGAGCGTTTGATAGGTAAGCGATTGTGCCTACCTCTTTCCAAAACCCATAAGAGGTTTTGACTTGTTATGTGCTAAATTCCAATTATCGTGAATTTAATATGCGAAGCATGATTAAATTATATCGTCGTTTGTTATGAAAACTAGAAATACATTATTTGCCGTAATTATGAATTATATTGAGCATATTGAGTTTATGAAGTTCGTTGTTCGTTAATTAATTAGTTCATATGCTATTATTATTATTATTATTATTATTATTATTATTATTATTATTATTATTATTATTATTATTATTATTATTATTATTATTATTATTATTATTATTATTATTATTATTATTATTATTATGTGCTAAATGGAATGGGATATTATTGAGTGCTAATGAGCACCTATTATGATATTGATGAGTGTAATTGATTGATTGCAATTTTGGTTATCATGTTTTACAACCGAAGTGCTGCCGAAATTTCGTTAGACATATTTGAAAGCATGATTGCAAACTCATCAAAGCATGTTTACTCTTATTATGCATAAATGTCATTGTCGTCATTAATTAATTCATTGTCATAAGCATCAAAATGAAGTAGTAAGTCGTGGTCTCGTAATACCACTAAGTCAACCAATGCAAATCATGTGAATTGAATTGTAAATGAGAATAAGACTCCTAATGGATTCCTAGGAGTAGTCGAGCAATCGGGATTATATCTAATTGATGTAGTTTAAGGATGCGTGATTCTGAAGTTACTTATGAACACCTCGTAGCGTGTTCGGGATGGATCATTCCCAATTTGTTAAGTTCTCTACGTATCGATTATTATGTTAGAGATAGTGTGTTATACACTAGAGTAATTCCATGGCATGTAAATATCTATGGATGAACAAAATGAGTAATCGTTGTTCTATTCGCTCTCTTATTACTCTAATCAAGATGGTTTGTCTGGTTGTGTTCAATTGATCACTAAGCAAGATTTGCATGTAATTGAATATCGAGTATGCATGTGCTTGATTATATGACTACTTGTGCATGCAAATGACTTTCAAAGATTCTTCCAAAATATAGGTAAGGTTTGCGAAAATATTTTTACTGGGTATAGACGATGTTTATTCAGTTTATCTGATTTTTGTTTTCTTTGATTTCTTCTCTTTCCTTTTGTACGTTGTTTCCTTCACGGAAACCAATGTGCATGGTTTGCTGAGTGAGGACGTGTAGCCTTAGAGATTAGATGTGGGCTTGTTCTCTATACTCTTTATTACTATTAATTTTGTTGGATTTTGGTTAATGCCCTTGAAGGCAAAGTTGTAACAATATTTTAATGGACTTAAATTCACCATATAGATAACTCTGATATTAATTTTTTAATTCGTTTTAGTTTGTTTCATTTGCTCCTTTTGATACCTAATCTTTCTTTCTTCCTAACATTTATTCCTTAGCGATAAATGTTGCAGTGGTTACCCTCAGGTTTGGGACGGTTCAGTGGTGTCGAGTCATGTATAATGACGTCAAGCTCCCAGAAAATCGTTGTAAATTCGGAGGCGTTACAATTGGAGTACCAGACACCTGTCATACATGGGAAAGAGTCAACTAATCAATTCTATTTTGCTTTCAACTCATGTATATTCGGCATCAATTTCCTTGCTTCCTTTGAGTATTATCAAAAGAATTGAAGCAATCTGCAGGAAGCTCTTATGGGGTTCAAGTGAGACACAGAAGAAGATACCATTTGTGAGCTGGATACTTTAAAGCAGAGAGAAAAAACAGGATGGCTTAAATTTTAAACTTTGTCAGAGTTGGAATAAAGTCGCAGTAGCTAAACTCATGTGGGCTTTGGCTCAAAAAGAGGTTCACCTCTAGGTCAGACAGGTTGATGGCATCTATATGAAAGGGAGAGAGTTTTGGGATATGCAAGTACCAATGAGCTGAAGTTGGTACTTGAAAAAGTTGTTTGAGATGAGAGGAATCTAAACTGTAGATTGTGTTTGGAGAACTCTGTAGAAGAAGTATACGGTTGTTGAAGGTTATAGGTATCTAAGGAAAATTGAGGTTACATGTAGGACTGCGAAATTTATTTGGTCAAGAGTTGTTGTCCTGAAGCACTCTTTCATCTTTTGTTTAGCTGAGGAAAAGAGACTCCTCATAAAGGACAGAATAAAATAAGATTGACCAAATCCAAAGTGATGGCATATGTATTCTGTGTAAAAATGCAGAGGAAGATCTTGATCACTTGTTTTACTCGTGTCCTTGGGTATCTGAACAGAAGAAGAAAGTGTGTGGGTGGGCAAAAGCTGCTTAAATTCCATATGACAATGAGAGATGACATAGATGGGTGGATAACAGAAAGAATCTCTGCAAAAGAAGATAATTGCAACATGCTTAGCTGCTATCACATATCATTTGTGGATAGAGAGGAACTTTAAAATCTTCAAAATTGTTTTTTTTATGTGTGAAAATCTTCAAATTGTTGAGAGAACTAGTGATATCATTGCGCAGACGATCATTAAGGAGATTAAAACTAGGCTTAGTTTTAATGCTCTAGGGAGAATATGCAGTAGAGATAATTTGTTTGTGTAAAATGTTGTAACAACTATTTAGCTGCTGCTGTTTTGAGGCTTGGAAAAGTTTACAAGTAGACACCTTGTCTTGAGGTGGTCTTCGTCCTCCCCTTTTCCTCCTTTAGTTTGTTTATTACAATCATTTTCCACTAGTTGATAATAGATCACTCAGACCTTTTACCAAAAAACAAATGTTATAAAGTATGTGTAGTAATCGTAATTTCCAAAACTATCAAAATCCAAATTTGAAAATTACTAAGATTATCAGAACCAAAACTCAAATAACCAAAAAAAACCCACAAGCTCGCAATTATTTTTCAATTACGCTAGCCAACACGTCCCTATATCTAACCATTCGTCAAATAACTTATTAATTCATAAAATATGTATGGGTAATTTTCACAAGAGAACTTCGAATCTGACTTTGGGGTTATGACATTGAGCTTATAACCTATCAAACTTATCCAATTCTCTAGACCACAAGCTGCAAGTGAGAATATTCGGGTATGATTCTCATTTTCAACAATCTGTTGCCGGAGACTAATAACCCATTGACCAAGTGACACCAACATTCAGGAGAACAAGACAGAGATGCCAGACGTTGACTCAAGATAAGGTGACCTCGCTACTCAATTTTTGACTAAACGTTTCAAAAGACCCTGTTGCTGGCACAGATAAAAAATCCAACACTTTTTGGAGTGGGTATTGGATTATCATAAAGATAACGGTCAATGTTTGCATGATGGAAGAAATGTGATGCAATTGGAAAAATATTTTTGGTGGCATATCCGAAAGTGTATCTAAGTACGTAGGGTGTCATAGACAAGCACTTCAAAGTCACCGTAGTGGTTACCATAAGAATACGATAATGCTTGAAACATAGGCATTGTACAAGGTTGAAACGGGCAAGTCATTCAAGAATCAGGTGGAGAATGCTGAAGGATAAACCCAGTGGTCAACATCACCGCAGTGGTTACAATGAGAATACGATAATGCTTGAAATAGAGACATTGTACAAGGTTGAAACGAATAAGTATCGTTCAACCATCATGTGGCATGGAGAATGCTAAAGGATAAACCCAAGTGAAAGTCTTATAAACTTTTATGTCAGAGTACAAGTACAAAAAGATCAAATGTGAACGAATTTGGTGCATATACCCCTGAATTTAATGCAGCAGAATATGAGGGGAGCGAAGTTCGGTCGATGGAGGGTCCAACTGGGAAAAAAGCGACAAAGAAGAATGTTAGGGGGAAAGGAGTCACTACCGATGTCGATAAGTAATAAAGGCAATCGCCTACATGAGTTTATACTATGAAACTCATATTCAGAAACCAAATGCAATAATGAATTCAGTAACCGAAGCACTTTGTAATCAAAATGAGCTTAAAGAACAGGAACTAGAAGTGCAACTTGTAACAATGGTCACCGTCATCATGAATCCACAAAAAAACTTCGGATTTATCAAAAAATAATGGACAATCTACTCGGTAAAATGGACTAAAATCATGATTTCGTGACTTGTGTACTTAAAAAGAATGTAGGCTTTAATTACTTAAATTTAAGTACTGGTTTAATTTAAGTAGTTGCTGTTTAATTTTAGTATTTTTAGTTTTATTTTATGTTTTACTTAATTTCAGTATGTTGTAATTTTATGTTTAAATAGTAGTTTTAGTTAACTTTAGTTGTTTGGTTTAATTTAAGTGCCATTTCAGAAAAAAAAAAAAATAAAAATAAAAATTTAATTATTTAGTTTTATTTAAGTAATTGTAATAAAGTTAATTTTTTATTTTAAATTATTGTTATTTAGTTATCCACAACTAAATTGATGTACATTTTAGTTTATTCTAATTTCTAACTTTCTGTTTACTTCTCCCACCCTTTAGAGGTGTGTGAAGAGGCATGCCCCCATTTGGAGGTGTGAAAAGCATCTTGCTCTTTGGACGTCTAAAAAAATATTCATTCTTGTAGAGGTACAAAAAGACATCCTACCTCTATATATATGAATAAGCCAATTGATATACTTCATCTCATATATCAAAAAACTCTCACTCCTTAGTATACCTTCCCCTAAGCAAACCATTCTCAATAATGATTGACGAAAAAATCCTTACACAATTATGACCCAACAACAGTTAATAGCAGCTTGTACAAAAGAAGATCCTCAAGATGAAGAAGAAATATGAGTGCTAAATGATTCATATTAAGTCAAGGTTCTTTCAGGCACCGAGAAGACAACGAGCTTATATAGAGAGGGATCGTGAATGGATCATGCCCGTATCTTCAAAGATTATATTGATCTCGATCCTACATGTACCAATGAGATATTTCAGCGATGATTCACTATGCAAACGCCTCTATTTCTTCACTTTGTGAATGGTGTTACCGAGACAAATCCATGGTTTGAACAAGGTGTAGATGGTCTTGATAGCTAGGAAAGGATTATATGCATTATAGAAATGTACTGCAAAAATACGTATGTTAGAATACGGTGTAGCTGCTGATTTTATTGATAGATATATTCGTATTGGGAATCCGCAACGTTGCAATGTGTTAAGAGATTTATTAAAGTTATAATTGCAGAATACTCCCTTGAGCATTTGAGAAAGCCTAATGCTAATGACGTTCAACAACTTATGAGATGGGGTGAGGAGCGTGGGCTCCTTGGTATGATAGGGAGCATAGATCGCATGTATTGGGAATGAAAAAATTGTCCGGTTGCATGGAAAGACCAATATGCTCGAGAAAGTGGGAAGCCGACAATCATGCTTGAGGCAGTGGCTCCAAGAGATGTGTGGATATGTCATGTATATATTATTCGGCTTGCCAGGTTCAAACAATGACATCAACGTGCTTGCCTAATCGCCTATTTACAATGAAGTATATGCACGATGAGCTCCCAAAATCACTGATAAGGTTAACCAGACAGAGTATGACTTGGGATAATATCTAGCAGATAGTATCTATCCTGATTGGTAAACATTTGTAAAAACAAGTTCACCTCGTCAAGGATCGACCGAAAATGAAGTTTTTTGCTCAACACAAGGAAATGGGCAAGAAAAGATGTCGAGCGAGTATTTGGAGCTTCAAGCTCGATTCGCAATTGTTCGTGGTCCAACACGTATGTGAAAACCGGAAGTACTGAAAGATATAATGCTTGCTTGCATTATAATGGACAATATGATAGTTGAAGATGAACGAGAATCATATGCTTTTATCACCGATCCAGTTTACACATATGAGTAATCGAAAATTTCGTAGGTATGGCAATCCATGTACACGACCCCCTTCTTATAGAACTTACAATTTTCCTTAATTGATATATCCGCGTTCAGAATCGAGGAATGCATGAGGAACTGACATCTGATCTAGTTGAACATGCGTGCAAGACATTTCCAAATGCTCATTAGTATTTATTGTGGTGTATTTTAATTTTAAGTTGAGAAAAAAATCAAAACATGTAATATTTAAGTTAAAGTGCTTTTATTATCGTGTGTTGTATTATTCTAAGTTTACATAAAAAAATCAAATAAATATGTATTTTATTTTATTTGATATTTTACTCACTCCAATTTCCATATTAATCATTAAAATTAAAAAAAAAAGTAATTAGAAATTTAAATAGCTCTACTTAAATCCAAAGTTAAATATAAGCAAAACAATGAATGTGAAGATTAAAAACGTAAACAACTAAATTTCAAATCCGAGATTTTATAATAATAATTTATTTACAAATATATATTTTACAAAAATGTATATTGATATAATATAGTGATTTAGAAAAGAGGATAAGATGAGTGGGATGATACAAAATTTATTGAGTGAGGTGTAACGAGAGAGAAAATGGGAATCTAACTTGCCAAAATTACCATGTGAATTGGACGACTGGATGCCAAATTTTAATAATAGAGGAGAGAAAAGAGACACTGGGTTATTTATATTTTATACATACCAAATTTGACATGTGGGGTGTGAAAGTTCTAACAAGAGTACCAACCGAAAGACTAAAAAAAATTGAAGAAAATATAAAAGAAGTGACGGTTAGCGATTTGATGATATGAGCACAGGTGGACGAAGAAAATTTTGGAGTAAAATTTGGTGAAGAAGAAGCTCGAGACTTTTCTGATTAGTGAAAGTGTTGAAATTTGATAAAAAAAAAAAAAAAAAAAAGTCTATTTAATTTTAACACTAATATTATCTTGAAGTATCATTTTGAGGGGATTGATATAGTAAACAGCTTAGTCTAAGTGGGAGAATTCCAAAATTTAGAAGAGCAATTTAGAAACTAAAAGTAGATTTGCATTGACATTTACAATGTCTATAAAAGGCATTTTGTAATTCAAAAGTGATGTAAGCCAAAATAATGAAGTGAATTTCTTAAAGTAAATTTGAAACTTCACTTCCTTTCTATCCCTTGCTACTTGCAAGTTTGAGCCAAAAAATTTAAGAACCCACCACTCCTTCAACCAACCATGAGTTCTTTATTCTTGAAAAAGAAAAAAGAAAAAAAGAAAAAAAAAGACTGCTAAGTTACAACTTGAGGTTTTAAAAGTAATGTTAATAATGTTGTTTAGATAGTTAATGAGGGATTACCTAGTCATCATATTTCGAGATCAAAGCTAAGCAATTTTTTATTTTTAACTTTTTGAAGCTAATATGACAGAATATAGGCAAAGAATGACTCACCCAACTGCCAGTCCTGACCCATATTCATGGACAATGAGAACATTACATATTTATAGTTTGATTTGAGTCATCCTGGTTACTAGATAAGTTAAAGCAAAGGTTTAAGATCGTGCTTCAAGAATTAGGATCAAAGGTATATTTGATAGCGCAAACAAACCCAGATTACACCAAAACTATTGTGGTTTGAACATTTCATGTGACAAGGGAAAGTAAGTTCAATAACCTTGATAATGTATGTAGCAAGTGCAGGACATACCATCAGCACTTATCTATATTGGCTTTGGGACACAGCTCTAGCAACTACTATCAAATTATGTAAGACCAGATAAATCCTCTCAGTTTGGATACATTATCACACAAAAAAAATATAAAAAAGAAATGAAAAAATAAAAAGAAGGTGCAGTGAATGCCAACCGAGGCGCCCCTGCGACGTCATGTTCGGACTCTCGTGTTCAACATCGAACATATCAGACTAACTTAACAACCAACATTTGCCTCACTTTTTGGTCATCAAGTACAAGATCTGTTCAAGAATGTTGGGGTCCCTTCACACTTTGTGGGACACAACAAGAATAAATGAACTAAAGAAAAAAAAGAAGAAAAAAAGAAGGTGAAGTCAAGCTTGCAGTAGTAGAGCTAAGATTTCTACCCACAAATATTGAAGATTTACCAATCTTCATTTATTACTATGTATGAAACAAAGAAAATCATTGGTGGGCTATGCATAGGTGGTGACAGAAGACATGTGGCAAATGTGTCTTTGAACCACTATAAATAGCATGCCATTCCAAGGCAAAATGCAGAGCAAAACTGAAAAAGCAAAAATCTCACAAGTTAGTTGCTCAGTTAGAGATACAGAGAGCCTAGATTAATCCTGTATAATATCCGATCGGAAAGTAAATAATCTCCGATCGAGAAACAAAAATAGAGTGTTGTTAGTGGGAGTGTTAGCCTCACATACGGTGGTCCGATTGTTCATCCGGATCCGAAATCGGAACATTTATCCACCATCCGGAGAAATCTGTTCCATGTTTATCCACCTCTAGAGTGAGAGTTATTATTTTGGTGAGCCTATTGGTGGTCCTCGAGAAGTATATTTGTACTTCCCGTTTATTATAGTGGAGATATTTTGCGGACTACGGTCCCGTGGTTTTTCCCTTCGTCTTGGAGGGTTTTCCACGTAAAAATCGGTGTGTCATATCCATTTATTTTCTTGGCGATTTTATAGCTTATTTTAATTACACAAGAGGGAAAAGCGTTAATACTTCCGCTGAACATTTAAGGTGTTTTCCCAACAAGTGGTATTAGAGCACGGGTTGGCTGAGTTATTTCTTGTGTAAGTTAAAATGGAAGATTCTGTCACTATTAGTGGCATGATAAAATTGACGGCATCGAATTTTTCCATATGGAAACCAAGAATGGAGGATATTCTTTTTTGCAAAGAAATGTACACCCCGGTATCAACCGATAATAAGCCGGCTGATAAGTCCGACGACGATTGGAAACTGGCCAATAGAAAAGTTTTCGGTTTAATCCGTCAATATATTGATCAAAGTGTTTTTCAGCATGTTGCCAGTGATACAAATGCTTTTACACTTTGGAGAAAGCTGGAGGCCATGTACGAGAGAAAGGCGGCTTTAATAAAGCCTCCCTAGTGAGAAGATTGGTGAAGTTGCAGTGCAAAGATGGTCGCAGCGTAGTGGAGCACTTCAATGATTTTCAGGGCTTGTTAAATCAAATAACAAGCATGAAAATGGTGCTAGATGATGAAGTTCAAGAATTATTACTTCTCAACTCCCTGCCGGATAGCTGGGAAACGCTCGTGGTGTCACTGAGCAACTCCACTCTAGAAGGAAAACTCACAATGTCTATTGTGAAGGATAGCTTGCTCAAGGAATAAGCAAGACGACGAGAATATACTCCTTCCACGGAAGCTAATATTGTTGAAAGCAATCATGGAAGAAGTAAGCACGCAGGGTCGCACTAACGCGACAAATCCAGGGGGAGATCAAAGCCCAAAAAGTAATAAAATGTTACTATTGTCAGAAGCCGGGCCACAAACAGAACGAGTGCAGACAGCGCAAACGAGATCAGGCGAAGGAGAAAAACGAAAATGATGATGGAGATCAAAATAATGATGAAACGATCACCAGTGTCGTTGCTGTCAGCTCCGAAGTATAGTTTATAGGTGACGATGGTTACCTAAACCTTGCATGTGAAGATAGCACGTGGGTTGTCTACTCAGGCGCTTCATACCACCTCACTTGACATGGTGATTTCTTCTCATCCTACACTGCTGGTGATTTTGGCAGTGTGAGAATGGGAAATGACGACTCATCCAAGATTATCGGAATTGGGGATGTATGCTTGGAGACTAATGCTGGATGCAAGTTAGTACTCAAAGATGTACGTCATGTACCCGACATCCGACTCAACTTAATATCCGCCGGAAAGCTCGACGATGAAGGATATTGCAACCAGTTCAGAAGAAACTCTCAAAGGGAAACCTTGTTGTGGCACGAGGAGCCAAACAAAGAACTTTGTACATGACTCAAGCTAAAGTCAGTCGAGGAGAGGTTAATGCTGCGTTGGACGATCCCTCTATCGAGTTATGGCATAAGAGACTCGAGCACATGAGTGAGAAAGACTTACAAATTCTCGCTCGGAAGCAAATCCTCCCTGAAATTAAAGTTGCACCATTGAAGCCATATGTTGATTGTTTGGCTGGAAAACAACACAAAATATCTTTCCAGTAAACTCCTCCATCAAGGCGGAACCACGTGTTGGACTTGGTCCATACAAATGTTTGCTCTATGACAGAGAGACCACTTGGTGGTGCATATTATTTCATCACGTTTATTGACGATCATTCCAAAAAGGTATGGGCCTTTACATTGGCAACGAAAGCCCAAGTGCTGGAAGTGTTCAAACAGTTCCACGCCAAAGTGTAGAGAGAAACTGGCATGAAGTTGAAGTGTGTCAGAGTAGACAACGGTGGCGAGTATAGAGGGCCATTTGACGCCTATTGTAGAAGCCATGGCATCAGGCATGAGAAGATTGTCCCTAAAATGCCACAACAAAACGGTCTAGCGGAGATAATGAACTGAACGATTGAGGAAAGACTTCGAGCAATGCTCGCTCACGCAAAGCTGCCTAAAATCCTTTTGCGGAGAGGCAATGAGAGCAGCAGTCCACTTAATCAACTTGTCTCCCTCAGTGCCTCTGATGGTGATATCCCAGACAGAATTTGGAAAGAGAAAGATGTCTCCTACAAGCACTTGAGAGTCTTTGGATGCAGAGCAAAACAAAACAGTGTATCTTCGTAGGCTATGGAGAAGAGGAGTTCGGCTACCGATTGTGGGATCTGGTAGAAAAGAAAATAGTGAGAAGCAGAGATGTGGTCTTCTTTGAAGATCAAACTGTTGAGGACTTTGAGAAGAAGCAAAAACAAAGGTCCGACCCCCAAGGTTCGGTAAATATGGATCCCAAATCTCCTGTTGCACATGACAATGAAGGTCAAGATGAAAAGGAAGAGGATCAAGATGGTGATGATGTTCAACCGTCTACTAGATACTCAGCGACCGAGTATGTAATGCTCACTGACGGGGGAGAACTAGAGTCTTTTAACGACGTTATGGAAGATGTACACCAGAAAGAGTGGCTGAAATCCATGCAAGATGAGATGCAATCCTTGCATGAGAACCACACATATGATCTGGTAAAGTTGCCTAAGGGCAAGAGAGCACTCAAGAACAAGTGGGTGTTCCGGTTGAAGACTGAAGAAAATAACTCACAACCAAGGTACAAGGGAAGTTGGTTGTAAAGCTAAGGGATTCCATCAAAAGAAAGGAATCGATTTTGAAGAGATCTTCTCTCCAGTAGTGAAAATGTCTTAAATCTGAGTTGTTCTAGGTTTGGCTGCAAGCATGAATTTGGAGATCGAACAACTTGACGTGAAGACAACTTTCTTATACGGTGATTTGGAGGAGGAGATATACATGAAGCAACTTGAAGAATTTCAGGTTAAGTAAAAAGAGCATCTAGCAAGCCGATCGAAGAAGAGCTTGTATGGTCTAAAACAAGCTCCACGTCAGTCGTATATAAAGTTTGAATCCTTCATGGTAGATCACGGTTACCAGAAGATGACGTCAGACCACTGAGTGTTTGTCAATAAGTTCTCTGAAAGGGATTTCATCATCCTACTACTCTATGTGGATGATATGCTGATTATTAGTCGTGATACTAAGAAAATTGCAAATTTGAAAAATGCATTGAGCAAGTCCTTTGCTATGAAGGAATTAGGACCGGAAAAAAAGATAATGGGAATAAAGATCTCTCGTGACAGGAAAGATAAGAAGTTGTGGCTGTCACAAGAAAGATACATTGAGAAGTTGTTTGAGAGGTTCAACATGCATAAGACGAAACCAGTTAGCTCTCCACTTGCAAGTCACTTTAAGTTGAGTTCTCAACAGTGTCCTACAAGTGAGGAAGGAAAAGAGGAAATGGCGAAAGTTCTATATGCATCCACGATTGGCAGTTTAATGTACGCCATGGTATGTACAAGGCCATACATATCTTATGCAGTTGGTGTTGTTAGCCGATTCCTTTCTAATCCAGGAAAGGAACACTGGGCAGTGATAAACATGAATTTGTTGCAATTTTGTGATGATTTGTACCCCATATTGTTTGATTTAATGTGTGTGTTTCATGGTCTTTTAGCTTGAATTTTGTTTCTCTTGTTCCTCTTTATATTTTTGGTGTATTGTGTGCACATGTGCTCATTTTAGACCCAATTCTCGAGAGATACAAGGACATTCATAAGATGAGAAGAATCAAGGACAAAGTATGGACACCTCTTCGGCAATTTGATCATAAAGTCTTCATATGAGCTCCAAATCAAGTGGTTCAAAGTTTTGTGGAACACTAACAAACAGAGCTACAACTTGCATGTTTTACGTGTTTGCCAATTCCAAGCGCAAGACTGTCCAAAATGCGCCAGAAGGTAAAGTTTGAAGGTTACTCGGTCAAGCACCCCGGCAGGGTAGTGGACCAAGTAGCTCGGGACAGCAAGCTCACTTGGTCAGGCACCCCGGCGGGGTATTAACGCAGTCTGACCAAGTGCTCTACCGAAGTCTATTGGGACTATAAATAGCCCACTTGAATACTACCATCTCGATCTATCTCTTCTCTAACCTAGTATTAGCTCTCTAAAGAAGACTAGCCTCCATTTTTAGGTTTAAGAACTTCATTGCTTAAGATTGTTAGGGTAACTAAACTTGGTTTGGAGAAGATTATTGAAGACCTTTGTAAGATCTTCTTGACCTTCTCTCTCCTCTTTCTCTCTCTTCTTTTAGTTATTTCTCATGTTGAATATCATGTTTTGGTTAATTAAAGTTGATGACTTTAGGATGTTTAGTGGTTAATATTCTTCAATAGAGTTGGGATTAGCCCAACTATGGTGTTTTTAATGCTTGGATGATATGTTTTGAATGCTATTATTTGGGTAATTGCTTGTTTGATAGTATGCACCCCAAGTGTTTGATGAAATACCTAAATGAGTTTATGACTTTATTTTGATCAATTAATCTAAAACCGAAAAGGGAAGGTTGATTGTGAGGGGTCTTACTAACCTATCAAGGAGATTTAGCCACGAAAGTAGGATAAATCACCTTGGAAACTTATTGATTAGTTTGGACTTCATCGACCTATTTTGATCTAATCTCATGAAAATAGGTGGTTAGTTTTAGTTAGGTGCTTCCTTTGGACCTTGAGAGAGGCCTTGGGTTACTTGAGTTCTAATCGTTCCCTTACATTACACATTTGATTGCATGTTATAATTATCATCCATTGCATTAGAGCGTCATTAGTTGGGTGAACCCCCAACTCTAGCTTTAATTCTTGATTTTATAATAGTGATTTTTCTATTCCCTCTTATTAGATTGTCATCCTAGTTTAGCTTTAGGTTTAATTAAATTAAATCAATATCACATTTACCCGAATTTGCTTAACTTTCTCGTTTTTAGAGATTTTTGTAATTGAAACCCTCGCTCTCTTGGGACACGATATCTTATATATTACTTCGACATTGTCGTACACTTGCAGAGAGTGTCAAATTTTTGGCGCTGTTGCCGGGGAGCAAGGCTTGTTTCGATATTGAAATACTCTTGAATGGAATAGACTAGGCACTTTTCTTTTCTTTTCTTTGGTTTAAATTTTTCATTTTTATTTTCTTCTTCATTTGTGTGATGGAAACTTCATGGCATCAAGAGGGGTATGGTGATTATTATTTGAATTCATGTGATTATGGTAATGAAAATTATAACCCACATGGCTACATGAATGAGAATAGATACGATGTGCATAATGTCCCTTATGATTGTTATGGTTACTTTGGACATGAGGATAATGTGCATCAACTTGGTCATGAAAATGCTAGTTATGCCGATACCCTTTATCAAAGTAAACAAAACGATCATTGCTTTGTTGGCTACAGTCTTGCTAATTGGGATCTTCCCGATCTCTATAGAAAAGAGCATACTCCCCAACCCAAGTCAAGCTTGGAGACTCTTTTGGAACAATTTATTGTTCAAACACAAAAGAGTAATGAGGAGTTACAAGAAACTCTAGGCAAATTGTGTTCCAAAGTTGATGCATTTATCACTCCAACCGAGATGTCCGAGCATCAAGTGGTTCAAGTGGCTAGTGTGTCATCATTCGGGGGTTGCGTTGAGGAAGGGGTGATTGATGAATTATATTATAACACGTTCCATGACCTTGAATATCCCGATTCATTGTCAAACGAGTATATTGATATGATACCCTCTCCAATTCCAAGTATTTTCAATGATTCCCCTCCCCCAAAATTCCTTGAAAATGCTTTTGTGAAACTTGATGACGTGATTGTAATCTATGACTCTTGTACTCATTGGGTTCATGATCATATCATGAGTTACAAGCCAAAAAGGGGTTATGGGGATGCTTCTAAGTCAATTCAATGGGAAGGTTCTCCTTTTCATTCCTTTGACTTTTCGAGGGATTTTAACAAGTTGGGAAAATCTTTGATTGCTTACTATATTGTGATGATAATGGCTTCTCACTTGTTCCTTGATGAGATGTGCTCGAACTCTTTTGACAAATTGCTACGAGCCTTGGCATGCTATGATGATTGTTCGAAGTAAAGGACAAATGACAAAGGAGGCCTTGTCATCATTGGATCAACAATGACTTAATGCACACTCCCACGTCTCCCCACCACCGAGCATTTTGAAGAGCCAATCATTTTGTAAGTATCACGCCCCTCCCCTCCTTTCTTTTTACTTGTTTACATTGAGGACAATGTAATGTTTAAGCATGGGGGAGAGTATTGATGACATGTGGTGGTTTGTGGCTAGCTTTGGTTGGATGTGTGGTTGGTGAATTGATGGTGTTGTGATGGTTTGATGTGTTGTGGATGTGGTGATTACTCTTGTTGAATGTTTGCATATAGGAGCATGTTAGGTTGCATTTTAATTTTAACCCATTTAGTAGCATGACTTTGTAGAAGTTATCATTTAGATTGCATTGAGCATGTTTAGGCTTGCATATCATCTAGGTTGCATTTCAAAAAAAAAAAATTGAAAAATACCAAAAAGAGAGAGAGAGAGAGAGAGAGAGAGAGAGAGAGAGAGAGAGAGAGAGATGATCCCTTTATGATAACTAGTGATGCCATTGGTCGGCATTTAACTTTGGTAGAGAGAGCTTGAGGCCTTTCGAGGCACAATCCTATGAGTTTGACATAACTTCTTGTTTGACTTTTGTTCTCTTGGCCCATTGTATGTTCTCTTGGCCCGTTGACATAACTTTAATTAACCAAAACATAATATTCAACATGAGAAATAACTAAAAGAAGAGAGAGAAAGAGGAGAGAGAAGGGTCAAGAAGATCTTACAAAGGTCTTCAATAATCTTTTACAAACCTAAGATTAATCACTCTAATAATACTAAATAAGAAAGTTCTTAAACCTAAAAGCGGAGGCTAGTCCTCTTTAGAGAGCTAATACTAGGTTAAAGAAGAGATAGATCGAGATTGTAGTATTCAAGTGAGCTATTTATAGTCCCATTAGACTTCGGTAGAGCACTTGGTCGGACTGCGTTAATTCCCCGCCGGGGTGCCTGACCAAGTGAGCTTGCTGTCCCTAGGTACTTGGTCCACTACCCTGCCAGGGTGCTTGACCGAGTAACCTTCAAACTTTGCTTTCTAGCACATTTTGGACAGTCTTGCGCTTGGAATTTGCAAAAACGTAAAACATGAAAGTTGTAGCTCTGTTTGTTAGATTTCCACAGCACTTTGAATAACTTGATTTGGACCTCATATGAAGACTTTATGATCAAAATGCCGAAGAGGTGTCCAAACTTTGTCCTTGATTCTTCTCATCTTATAAATGTCCTTGTATCTCTTGAGAATTGGGTCTAAAATGAGCACATGTGCACACAATACACAAAAAATGTAAAGAGGAACAAGAGAAACAAAATTCAAGCTAAAAGACCATGGAACACACACTAAATCAAACAATATGGGGTACAAATCATCACAAAATATGCAACAAATTCATGTTTATCAGGCAGCAGTGAAATGGATCCTCAGGTATCTTAGTGACACATCCAAAATGTGCTTATGTTTTGGAGGGGGAGAACCTGTGTTAGATGGATACACACACGCAAATCTGGCCGGTGATGTCGATTCCTGAAAATCAACTTCAGGATATTTGACTACTTTTGCAAGGGGAGCAGTATCATGGCAGTCTAAGTTGCAGAGATGTGTTGCTCTGTCAACTACAGAGGTCGTCGCAGCTACAGAAGCTTGCAAGGAATTATTGTTGATGCAGAAATTTCTACAAGAGCTCGGTGTGGAACAGGAAAATTATATCATGTATTGTGATAATCAGAGTGCGATTCATTTGGCAAAGAATCCCACGTTCCACTCTCGATCCAAGCATATTGAGGTAAGGTATCACTGGATATGAGATGTGTTGGAATCCAAGTTGCTACAACTTGAGAAGATCCATACCGACGACAATGGGTCGGATATGATGACGAAGGTGTTACCCATGGCAAAGCTCGACGCTTGTCGAGATAAAGTGGGCTTGGTGGTGCCCCCCAAATGATCGGGAGGGGGAGAATTGTTGGGGTCCCTTCACACTTTGTGGGACACAACAACAATAAATAAACTAAAGGAAAAAAACGAAGAAAAACTGAAGGTGAAGTCAAGCTTGCATTAGTAGGCCGGTTGTAGTGCTAAGATTTCTACCCACAAATATTGAAGATTTACCCATCTTTATTTATTACTAGGTATGAAACAAAGAAAATCATTGGTGGGATATGCATAGGTGGTGGCAGAAGTCTTGTGGCAAATGTGTCTTTGAACCACTATAAATAGCATGCCATTCTACAACAAAATGCAGAGCAAAAACTGAAGAAGCAAAAATCTCACAAGTTATTTGCTCAGTTAAAGATACAGAGAGCTTAGAGTAATCGTATATAATATCCGATCGGAAAGTAAATAATCTCCGATCGAGACACAAAAATAGAGTGTTGTTAGTGGGAGTGTTAGCCTCACATACGGCGGTCCGATTGTTCATCCGGATCCGAAATCGGAACAGTTATCTACCATCCCGGTAAAATCTGTTCCATGTTTATCCATCTTTAGAGTGAGAGTTATTATTTTGGTGAGCCTCTAGTGGTCCTAGAGAAGTATATTTGTATTTTCATTTATTATAGTGGAGATATTTTATGGACTACGGTCCCGTGGTTTTTCCCTTCGTCTTGAAGGGTTTTCCACGTAAAAATCGGTATGTCGTATCCATTTATTTTCTTGGCAATTTTATAGCTCATTTTAATTACACAAGAGGGAAAAGCGTTAATACTTTCGCTGAACATTTCAGGTCTTTTCCCAACAAAGAATATGCAGGATTTGACAAAGAGCTGCAAATGAGACTTTCTCCATATATATACATTGATAATGAACACAACCATTCATACAAGATAAAAAGGGAGGGCAAAGAAAAGAAAACAAAGAAAGAAATAAAGTGAAAAAGATCTTATTGTGTTTCACTTGACAAATACAGCTTCTGATTGTTGTCAATCATGTCCACATCCAGAATTTTACCTCCATCCTCTGATAAAATACAGGAATCTCTAGTTACCTCCAACTGTTCTGATGCTATTTCAATGAGCTCATCAATTGTTTTAGGGATCCATAACACAATTCCTGGTTTTCTGTTCTCTTGTGAGCCCCATGGCTGGAAAGGAAAAACTGTGCATTTCTTTGGGTGCTTTTTATCTGCAAGGAGGAAATATTGTAATTGATTTTACAATCCACAATTATATAACAAAACATACCAAGAAAATAAAACTTTCATAGTCAACTTTCTGATTACCTAAAGTTTCTTCAATGCTGTGAGAAAATGGAGAAAGTTGAGCAGATTTTGCATTTTCCATTAGCTTCATCAAATTCTTATTTCCACACATCCGGGCTTCATCCAGTGGAGTGTTACCCCATCTGCGTAAACAACGAAAAGAAGGAAGAATTATCACTTACACAGATTGCTGATGAAGTCATATATAGACTTCCAAAAGGTAGTACGGAAACGGGAATGCAGACGCGGGAAACGGGGACACGGGAAACGCAAATTCTCAAAAATTATGATACAAGAAGCACAGAAACGGGAACGCAGACACGGGAAATGCGAAAACATGAAACAGGAAACGGGAAAACGCAGTTTGAGTGCCGTGTCCATGCTTCCTGAAAGTTTCAACAAAACTTTGCTTACAATGTATAATAAGGAGTGACATTACCTGTCCTTCACGAAAACATCAGCTCCGGCCTCAATCAGCAGCTTTGCCATTAAATATAACCCTTGTGAAGCAGCAACATGAAGTGGAGTTCTACGATCATAATCTTTATAATTTGGATCAATACCATTAGACAAAACTCTTTTCAGAAAATCTGAATCTCCCTTTGCAACAGCAGTGCAAAGAAAAGAGCCGACATCTTTGACATCAATAGTTGCTCCTCCTCCGCGTAATAAGGCTGCAACCTCGTCGTTTCCATTTCTTATGGCTTCTAACAAGGGTGTGTTCCCGAAGTTATCTATGCAGACAATAGTCTATCAGTGGCTCTGCTAGAAAAGAAATGAGAAATCAAAACTAAAGATCATCTGAATTGGGAAGAATGTCACCTGAAATGTTGACATCAACTCCTTCATGAATAAGGAACAGAACAACATCTTCATGTCCCCTAGATGCAGCCAGATGCTGTGGAAAAAGGAGGTTTCAAGATCATGTACACTGTTTTAAGCAGTCGACAAGGGAGCATAGCAGTCGTATATATGAGTAGTCTTATACTTAAAAGAACCCTAGAAACAAGCAATACACCACTGCAGTAAATAGTTACAGCAAGTTCCTCAGGTCAGATTTAGGGTGTGTTCGTTCCACTTACTCAGTAATGCATTCAGTTCAGTAAAGAGTAGCATTAAATCAAAAACATACCAGGGGAGATCTTCCATCATAGTCTGTCTTATTGGGATCGGCACCAGCTCTGATGAAACTCTTTAGCTGATAAAGATCGCCGTAATAAGCAACACTATTTACTTTAAGAGCAAGTTCTGCTTCTTGCTTTGCTATATGAGATTTCATATCAGATTCAACTTGCTTCATATTATATTTTGGTTCTTTTCCCTGCAAATTAGAGTAAAACATTAGATGTGAATGCTTGTGAAAATGAGCCTCATTCAAAGAACTTAATTAAATCCAGTGGCAAAATGTGCATTTTAAATGAACAATTACCCTTTCAAGACGCAAAGCACGGCATTAAAAAGGGAATCATTATTTCTGCGTTTAAAAGAAAAAAGAACAGGACTCACTATCTTCATTTACCTCAAGGAGATTATCAAAAATCTTTCGGCCATCATAGAAGAATATATCAAGCACATTGGTAAGTGACTGTTTGTCAATCCGCAGAAGCCGGCAAAGTTCACAGACACGGACCGTATAAGGTTGAGGAATGTTGCAAAAAATGGAAATTTCCCCAAAAGTGCTATTACGTTCAAGAAGTGAAACTGTCTCCTCTGACCCATCGTCTGCAAGACCTACCTCCTCCTGTATAACAACAGCAATAGAGCACCATAAATATCTGAGAAACCCTGAAAATACCATACTTGAACCAGAAACTCCTTAAGTAGAAAAACAATTCTCCTCAAAAAGAGCTAGTAACACAAGTCTCATCACATAGACAGGAAGAAACACTATCTAGTCGATATCAATTCTAAAAAGAGCCATCTATGATACTCTTCTGTTTTTTAATGTTTATAGTTGGTTCTTGACATTGTCATGTTGTATTGAAAGGATAAAAGAGAGAACACTAGCATGTGCAAGCATACCACTACTCCATGACAAACAAAATAAAGTTGATCCACAACATTTCCTTGCTCCAATATCACTTCACCAGGGAGAAAAAATTCTTCATGGACTCTGGTGACCTGCAAGATCAAGGGCATAGGTTCAAGTTTGTCTAAACCGAAATGTCAAAATACATAGATTCTTTTGTGTGACTTTTACGAAGTTTGAAACCTACCAAATAATTTACTGGGAACACTCGGTTGATAGTAACTAACAGATAAGCATCGTACGACTAATTAATATTGGACCTCACTTGGATTCATTATCATCTTGAGACAGCATGATCTATTGATTAATTAGCATCTTGAGACATCATGATCTATTGTAAGAAATATTACTTACAATCTGATTGATGAACTCTGAAGAACATCCTCTAAAAAGGGGAACCTTTTGTATGTACGGCACATATAATGATTGGGAAATCTGCATACAGAGAACATAATTGAAGGTTACATAAATAAGACATACAAAGTGAGGGGGAAAACAAGAAACAAATCTTATCAACCCAACAGATATAAACAAATGTGGTTGGGCAAAACAGATTTGCAATAGAAGCAGCACCTTGAATGAACTCTATACCCAAGTTGTACAAGATAGCATACAGACATCTCAACTCAAAAAGTAAGCAAAACACGATTTTAAGAATGATAGATATTACCAAAGCTAAACCCTAGTCATAATGTAATTCAACATACAGAGCACACTGAAGGTACAGGATAAAGAACCATCATCAGAGCAGTAGCTGTGTCCCATTATGTAGTTTCGGAATAGGGACAGACCGGAAAAAACATGGTTGTAACTTGCATAAATGGTTATTGCTTGTATTTTACCTTGGCTCGGAGGGATATTGGAATGTCCTGCAAAACAGCTGCCTCAGTATAGCTGCTTTCATATTGTAAACGTAAATGGCCTTTGATCTGACTTCGAAGGTCCCTGTCAAGTTTATTTCTGTTCATATATTTCATTACTTCTGCCGTTTTATCTCTGAATCTTTCTGTCTTCGAACCTTTGACTATCATCGCTGTCATGTTACCAATCAAATAAGCACCCAAAACCATGTCAAAAGACACATAGACCATTATGAATATCATTTCCCTCAGATTGACAGCATGAATTTCCCCATAACCTGCAATACAATAGTGTTACTGAAATATCAGTGATTGATTCAAAAGTTACTCATCGGTCCATATCTTAAAGAGCATGGTTTATCCACTAGCTGGATAGAGAGTGTCATGATATGTTATGTTCAAACTTCACAACATTTTAGCATGCAGATCAACCATTGACATGGAGGTAACATGAAGGACTCATGCATGACGGCATGACCATAGGCTATGAATTAGATTACTGATACTAATGAAGTGGAGAACTTGTAGCAGTCATGGATTTGTAGCAACACAATCTGGTATAGCGTTCAGTAGTAACTAATTCTTATGCATCCCTTCTATTCTTTTCACATATTTCAGTGTCAAAAGCTTTGCACTACCTTACTGATTGAAGCCTCATTAGAAAACAGTAAGTTCATTCAATTATTTATTTCTTTGACTCCATCCTCAATTCATCATCTGTTTCGCTTATGCTTAATATCATAGTATTACCATTCATCACTTCACAAGGTATGCAACTAAAAAATAACCAATCTCAAGATCCTTCATCATGGGAGCAATGAGATTTTTTAATTTCATTTCTTCAGACTTGGTTGCATAGCAAAAAAAAAAAAAACAAAATCTTCAGACTTGGTCATAGGTTGAAGGCTCAAAACCCTTACTAGAAAACCCTTCCTCAGATTTAACTAGGGCCGCCTGCATAAGAGTTTGGTGGATCTCTGCTAGTTAAGGGCAGGATAGATTATCACAGTTACATGACTACACTATTCGTAGTAGCCCGTAGCCAAGCCATGTCGTGTTGACAAGGATATGGGGGGCATTGATCTGTCTCATATTGTTCTTTCCTTTTATTAAACGATTGCATGGAAACTTGCTCACTTATGTGCTTCTATGCGTTGCTCAGATAATTCAGTTAAGTTAAACGAAACACATTGCAAGTTAAGTTGATAGAAGAGTTGAAGATGACCTAGTAACAAATCTACAAATCGACCACTGAAGTCCAGCCTGCTGAGCTTGGTTCATTTAAGTAAATGAGATACTAATGAGCCAAGCTTGATCAGCAAAACTTCAAGGGAATCAAGCTTGCGCAAGGATCTCATGGTCGACTAAAGATCAAGCTCAACTCAAGTTCAACAAAAAATAAGCATTGGTTTTAGCAGGGTAATAACTCGGTAATGGCTTGTTTACATGCCTTAAGTCATGAGCAAATTCAGACCACATTGATGAAACAAAAATTAAAAAGGACTTATCAACTTAATAATCAATTTGCTAAAGTTCTGAATTTACAGCAAAACAGAGAAAGAACTCACCTACAGTAGCCATGGTGACAATGGCAAAATAGAGAGATGTCGTATACCTCTTCCAAATATCAATCTCCCTAAAGTGGGAATAACTATAGTCCCCCAGCTTCAAGCTTCCAATCCATGTATAACCCTCTTGGCTTTCAGGCAAGGTAGTGGCTAAATAATAAAATATGCACGCCGCTGTATGAGTACAGTAGAGTTCAACTGTGAGAAGTTTCACAAGCCTAGTAAATTGGTAGTTGATCCGTATATCCTTCTCCATTCTACGGAAAAAATCAGTAATCTTGCGTAATCGGACCAGCCTGATCCATAGCAAAAATCTGACTGCTTCTTTGTGATGAGATGCCTGACAGAATATGTTGTAGTCAGAGTGATTTTAGCTCTGAATGTTCCCCGTGATGAAGTTTGGAAAGTTCAGTGAAATGCAAGATATCAATCAAACTATTATATGATAATTTTCATAACTTGTTTTATAAGAACTTAAGGCATGATTTAGTTTAGTGCATGGCGTACATTATACCTTCAAACAAAATTAAACAGAACACATTTATAACCGTACCTAAAGCTTATTTAACTTCCATTATGCAGGTTTCCTGATATCCCCACAGAACTTTATTTTATGTAGTTTCTTGTGCCGTACAACAGTATACCACTCCTAATCACGAAACTAGCAAAAATTTCTCAGGGAAGGCCCGGTAAATGACTCAATATCCATGACACCAACTGATGTTCTCACCCACCAGAACCGAAAGTAAACTCCCTTGGAGCAGGAGCAGTGGCCATATTTGCCAAATACATGGTTATAGTTAAGGTTATGTTCACTTCACTAAACCCTAAGCTTTAAAAAAACCTTTAACCATAGCTGTGCTTAAAGAGCTCTCCTGACTACCCACAAAGTACAACTCTTGAAGTCTTTCAACCTCAATTAAATGGAATTCATTTAAGAAATCCTTAGCTCTTACGGTCTTACCTACAAATGCAACCTTGCATTTAGCATAGGTTATTGGGTGAAATTCATTTGAGATGCAATGACATAACAGATTCAGACTTCAAGGTTACGTTAGCCATGTACTTGAGGAGAAGTATCCATACAAAGTTACAAGTACATACATCAAATATCTTACAAATTACAATGCATTTACAAACAAGGCAATTTTTTTTTCTTTTTTGGCACTAAAAAGGAAAGTTTACCAAGAAATTGTGCCAAAAAATCAACATATAAGAATCCTCCACCACTTCTTTCTCGCCCCGTCTCCTTAAGTGACCATGACCTCCCTCATCCTTCAAGTAAATTCCCTTTAAGAAAGTTTAAATTGACTAACTTTTATATGATAATTTCTTATCTAGAAAGACTTTTACATGATAATTAAATTGGATACTAATAATCCCAACCGAGCATATTTGGGATTATTATTAGTGTCCAGTTTTCATTTTTTGTTTATGGTATTAGACTGTTTTTACCATTAAGATACTCCTTCATTTGGTTACTTGTGAAATACTTGAAACACAAGTATGAATTAGACTATAAGGGTGACATTATTCCTGATGGATGAGTAAACAACAAAGAAAACAAAAAACACAAAAAACAACTAAACCACGAGTATGGTGAGAGAGGTACCTTGTATATAAGATCCCAAGGCATACAGGCAAGAAAATCAATCACGAAGGTTGATTTCAAGTACCTATAAATGAAAACATAATTCTAACAATTAATTCTGGAAAAAACAAAAGAGCAAGTCTTGTGTGACACCAACTCACCCAAAAACGAAATCACTATTTAAAAATATAGTGATCACTCATCATGAGCCGTGATCCCTATTATTTCACTAAAAAGTAACCCCGTCTCACCTAAAGTTACGGGTTACTATGTTTTTTGTGAACTGGCGGCAAAAAGTAAATTCGAATCCAGAAAGAGTAGATTACCTGAGGGCAATGGCAGGACGTTGATAGACCATACGGTAAGTATGGGGATCTCGGTACGCCACGAAGAATTGAAGGACAAGGTCGACGAGGAAAGCAATCTGACCAACTATGTCTAACACGAACAGGTTCTCTGGAAGTCCCCTGAAGAATCCGAACTCCATGGGGGTAAAAAATGAAGAGTAAATTGCCCATAGTAGTATGAACTTTTCCCACACCCTATACCACCTGCATTTGCAATTGCCCTCAACAGTTTGAGTTCACCATTTTACCAACAAAATACAGGCTACATAATTTAAATTGGAAATCTTGTATGTGCTCCTGGATTGCACCAGACGCACCACAAGATATATAGGTGCTAATTAGAGCTCCCAATTAAGAGAATTAGTAAAGCATTACACCCACAAATGTTTATTGTTGTTTTGGGCTGTGTAAAAGATTGTTTAAAAACTAAAATGATGTCTTTAGGGGTGGGCGCAAATGGTGTAACCATTAGAAATTTTTGGATTTGTTATTGGATTTATTGGATTTATTGGATCAATTCCTCGAATTTGGCACCTAATATTGGAATTGGTTTGACCAATTTCTCAAAATCGACACTCGGACTAGAATTTGGCCAGAGAAGCTCCCCCACCCTTCTTGAAAAAGAATTCTTCTAAATTTGGAGAAACCCCCTAAACTTCACAACATTTTATTGACAACCCCATATAAATCGGAGAATGCTTAGTTTATCCACTAAGTAATCTACTCGGGAGATATAGATAAGAAATATAAGCATGTACATTGGAACTCAAATAAATTATTTTCAACTTAAAAAGCAAGATATCAAAACCCAACCAATCACCAATTCACACACTACCCTAATATACTACCCAGTAGATAAACTAATATTTATCCATATAAATCAAAGTGTGGCTAATACCCACTAATAAAAATTAAAAGCATGTTTAGTACCCCAATTTTACTATTACGCTAAGATTTTGAGTTTTATTTTCCCATTTTCCCTCACATGCCTTTCACATGACTCTTAGGCCTCGTTTACTAGATTGCAATCAAATGTAATGCAATGCAATCATTTTGTAGAGTAAATGTGGGGTGAAAAGTGAAAGAGTGGGAGGAGAGGGATGGGAAAAGTGGGGTTGATTGCATAATTCAATGTAATCACAATTACTCAACTTTTCCCATGTAATGTTGATTACTTTGAATGATGTAATCAACCTCCCTTTTCCATCTCCTTCCTCTTCCTCCTTCATTTTCCACCTCACATCTACCATATAAAATAATTGCATTACAAGCATTTGATTGCAAGGTAGTAAACACCACCTTAAGGTAATTACTTTACCTGTACCTCGTAATTAATTACTCCCCACCCACTTAACCAATTTGATTTTTCCCCCTAATTTGAATTTTAACGCTCTCCCTTTGTTGCCATTGCCAATTTGATGAACAAATTGAACAAAAGCTGGAAAATCTGATTAATCTAAGAACCAAAATCTGGAAAGAGACATAAAACCATCATATTCAATAGCAAAACTAAATTGGTAGTAGCAGATAATAGCAACATACTACACCGTATGCAATAGCAAAACTAAGGCCCTGTTCGGGTACGTTTTTGTATTGCAGTTTTAAATTATTTAAAAACTAAAAACTGTTTTATGTTTTGGTTTTAGGCTTATTTGAGTAGTAGTAGGCTGCGCATGTGAATGACATCAAAGAATTATGGGCAAGTGAGTGGTCCCCCGTCCCCCCTCTGCCACTTCTTTAATGCGTGGTTCCCTTACCCCACCCTCTCCTCCTCCCTTTGTCCCAATTTGCTTAACCTGACTCCATTATTTCCGAAGACTGAGCTATTGAAAACTCAGAACGACGGTAAAAAACCATCATTTTGTGGTTTTGAGAACACAGATCTGAGTTTCGAAAATGAGGCAAAAACAAAACTCAGCTCCAATCTTACCGAACACGTTTTGTTTCGTATTTTACTTTTGAAAACCAAAAACTAAAAACTCACAACCATTCCGAACGGGGCCTAAGTTGTTAATGGCAGAGAAGAACATTATAGATTAATAAGGGCTATACGCTATTATAGTTCTTGGACTAAGTTTTAGTACCTAGAATTGGTCGTACCGCGTACCAAACGGTTAATGTATCCGAAAAATTGATATCGAGATTCGAAATTGGTTTCAACCGGCTTTCAGTTTTAAGACCCAGAATTAGTCTTGCCAGCGGCGGTTCTAAGTTCGGACTGTCATGTCTTAACCAATTTCAATTACCAAAATCAAATACAAAATCTCGTGTGAGACGGCCTCAAGGTGAGACCTCTCATATAAGCATGATGTCATGCCGATGTCGTGCTTGTATATAGAGGTAGTCTCACCTTAAAACGGTCTCATATACAAAACTTCTTGAATCCCGCAAATTTTTACCTACTCTCAGATTTAGATACACCATGACCCATAGTTTAGCAAAGCCTAATTTTTTTAAATTTTAAGATCCCAACCTTTAAACTAAATATGTCTTCAGTGTACCTACTCCTTAGACTATGTTTGAATTGTTGCAATAAAGCTGGTGGTCTAATGGTTTTAAACTTACTCTCAAATTATTTGGTAAGACAAAGTCACGGATTCGATTCCCCAATTTCCCATACCTTGTGTCTAGGCTGGCAAAACCCGACCCAACTCAAGATACTGACCCGAACCGCCTGATGTTGGACCAGCCTGACACACTATAACGTATCATTTATTATCATTATCCGGAACCAACCCGATCTGATTTAGGTCAACCCGATACCCGCGAGTACACCCATTATCCAAATAGACCTGAACATGAAAACACCAAACCCGAAACAATTTGAAATCGAAATAAACCCGAACAAAATCTACCCAAAATCTGAATATATCGAACACTTAATGATATATTATCCAAAGTTATATACTGAAAATTTTCTTATACATATATGAAATCATTGTTATTATGATTATTTTCGTATAAAATTGAATTTTTTATTTAATTCTTAACTCTATATGATATGAAACTTGAATTAAATCTGACCTAATATAACCTGAAATCCTAACTAATTAACCCGAACTCGATTTAACCAAAACCGTCTGAACTAACTTAACCGAGATGACTCATAACTAGACATAAGTATAGACCCGGTAAAATCCGAACCGACCCAACTCTACCTGAATACAATTATAATCTGAAATAACCCGAACCCAATATGACGGGATTCAGAATGATCCGACCCAAACCCGACCCGATCCACCCGATTGTCACCTCTATTTGTGTCTGCTAGCTTCTAGGGAGTATACTAGCCCCTTGTTGGTGCTACGTTGATTGGGTCAATCCTTACGCTGGTTGTTCATTTAATCTTATATGTTCGTTGTTGAACACGAGAGTCCAAACATGATATAGCGGGGGTGACTCGATCACCATTCACTTGCCATACTCTTTGAAGAGCAGATAAAAAAAAAAAAAAAAGTCTCTATCCAATTATTCATCTAGAATTCCCTAAAGAAAACTATCATCTAGAATTCTTTTTCTTTCTTTAATTTTAAAAGTTGATTCATCTACATGGTATAGGCAAAATAAAACTTGAAAATCTTAATCTATTTTGCGACTCACTGTGAAACGTAGACGTAAATATGAGCATGAATGCATGATGTATATGTGTATGTTATTCACCCATCACATTTCATGCCCAATAAACATTCATATAAAAGGGCATCGTATTCGTACAAATAAAAAATCACATAGATTTTTAAACATCACCTTGAACTTTTAGTAAAGTTGTGGTAGGATGATAAAATGGTCTGAGTTGTTCACATGATCATATGATTATTTTGTCCTACATACATTCTTCCATGTTTGTTCTACATCAACCAATATAAGTAGTCATCTAATTAATTCCCCAAATTGTTTAATTATTTAGGTAACATTTCAAGAGATTTCTTAGCACGTGTAACTTCGAAAACGTCAGTGATTTTGATGCTTATACAACACAACAAGAATTATGTCAACATATCAATATCTAGAGTAATTTTTAAAGTTGTTTAATGACAAGCAAGTTGACACTCGACAAAGAGTGTCTATGGATGACAACCTAATCTAAGTACTAGGCTAAACTATACATATTGATAATTTGATATAAAGTGGGAAGTGATAAGGCCTGGATTAGTCAAACCAACGATATTAGCATAATTAAAATTCCCATATTGAAGACAACAAGTTGATGATATTCAAATTCCTATTATAATGCAGAAAAAGTGTTACATCTTTTGATATGTATCTATGTGTGCGAGTGATTCCTATGCATATAATCATTGACATCACTTGATTAAATTTAAATATCTTTTCATTTTTTTTACCCCTCAATCACCTCCTATATATATAGTTGCTCGACTTTACAAAATTTGTTAAAGTGAGTAATGACTCATGTCCCACGGAATAATTGGCAAAGAAATATTAACATATAAGTCAAATAGACTATTTTTTTTATTGCCAATTAATTTTTTGTTGCTCTCATCGATCTTTCGTAAGGTGATAATGTCAAAGTTTTTTAAAATGAACAACAAAAATACATGCCATTTTTATTTTTCATTTATTTCCCGATTTCTGCTAATTCACTACACTAGAACAGGGTAAGAAAAAGACCCACCAAACAAAAATTGAACAATTTAGCATAACACAAACAAGCAAATTAATAATCAGAAAAGCACAAAAAGAGTTTCAGACAAAGAAGGGCATGCTAGACATATAGCATCTACCAGAAAACTGAGATTCGGTTCATGGCTAATCTCTGATTATTGTTTGCCACTCTCTATATAATGTATTCCTAGTTGCAAGGAATCAAATCCATATGACTCTATGTACGTGCTATTAAATCTGCCTATGTAGTGTACCAGGTTACTCTCGCATTAAAAATTGATTATTGTGGAAAATAATATTCAAATTTAGTGGTAGCTTCTATATGGTTCTAGAGAGAGTCAGAGAGTCTTGTAGTACTTGTACTATGTGAAAAGCAAACCTCATGAGCTGATGTTTAAAAAAGGTATATTTTATTAAGGTATACAAAGCTATACTCATGTTTGACTAAGGCTCTGTTCTTTTTGACCGCTAATAAAAATTAAACTAATTTCTTGACATAAATACTCTTAATATAACTTATTGAAAGTTTCTAAAAGAAATTATTGTGCAAAGATTTATCACTTTTCCCTTTTCTTTTGATTTTCTTTTGATTTTGAGAGAACTGCACCACAAATTAATAAATTTCGCTGCTCGATTTAAATCGTTCTCCCACCATGCAAAATTGACTATTCAAGTCTAATATTGTGTGTGCACCAAAAAAAGCTACCAAGCTAAAGTTACGAGAGTTGATGCCTGACTATGTCGATTTTTTGGTAACAATTTGACTTTGAGCATCATGACAAAAATTTGCAAAAGATATACGAGCATACAGCAGTGCAAATAAATTAAAAAATTTCAATGAGGTATACTAGGGGGGCATTTAGGTCGAAAAGTTTGTTTGACTTTTGTCTAAGGGTCAAACAAAGACCGGAATCTCGTCGTAGTTACCTCAATGTATTTAGTGATATGTGAATATACCTTTCTATAATTTCGCCAAACCTTAGTATAAACCTTAGTGAAATTTACCCTTAAAAAATGTTCACGTATGTTTGACTGCAAACAAAGGAAGTAATTTTATGCTCTATAAATGTGCAAATAAATGGTGATCGAGACGCCTCCCATAATTTGTACTTGATTAGTATATGTTGCTGGTTACTACTAGTGACTCTCAATTGTAGAAAACATCACTTTTGAGTTTTTGACGATCTTACAGATTCTCCGTTTTCCAAATGCTTGTAAACCCAACAATTTAATAAATATTAGTTTATCCGGGTGGTCTATCTGAGTAATGTGGACAAAACATATAAGTATGTATGTTGGAATTCAAATAAATTATTTTCAACTTATAAAACAAAATATCAAAATCTAACCAATCACCAATTTACACATCACCCGAATAAACTAGGTTAACTAATATTTATTCAATGTAATAGGTTCAATACCAATAATTTCACAAGTAGTGGTTACGGATTTCTCGGGTCTTTCAAAATACTAACACATAAGTGATCCACCTGGCCTATCCTTAGTCGACAGTTTTTGACAAAAATAAAATAAATCCAACCATCAAGGATGATGAGTCAAAGCTAGGTGAGCCTCACCTGAGCTGTGTGACAAAGACTCAAATTAGGAAATCACCTAAGCCAGCTACTCCATCCAATCGCAATAAAGTCCCAATCTAGCACCGTATAACGAGTAGTTCCAATCTAAACGCCGCGTTTCTTTACTTGAAAGCGACTTATTGTTGTTCTCTCTCTCCCGCCGTTCTTTTTTTCTAATACTTCTTCCCTTATTATTCATTTATTTATGGCTAAGCGTTGTTTGTGAATTGTGATCACTAATTTTTCTCTTTTAAATCCTATCCCAATAAGATCATGATCATCCTATTATAACGGAGAGACCGCCAACACAGCAACTCATATTATTTCCTTTATCTTTCTTTTATTTTAGTTTAACATAAAATAATAAAAAAAATACCACCACTACAAGTCTTCAACGACCACTCTTATCCCGCATGAGTTTTTTTTTTTTTTTTTAATAAGAAACCCTTAGCCACTATTCTTAAAGTGCACATTAAATGAAACTCATGTGTGTAATAGCCTATAAGTAACAAGGCTCAACACAAAGACATAGTCAGAATTGAACTCATGACATGTATCCAATCCACGACTATCTTTGCCGAGATTTATAACGCCGATTAATATTTATTTAGTAAGATAATGAATAATAATGTTGAAACTAGAATGTGATGATCATTTTGAACAATCGAAATTAGAGTTGGGAGAATGAGTTGGGACTTGGGACTCAATGAGTCATGAAAAATGTATTGAGGTTTTTTTTTGGGTGAAATGTATTGAGGATTTTAGTGGCACAAAAGTGCCCCCAATAATAGTCAATATTTTTTTTTCGGATGCTAACAATAAACAATTCTCTTGCAAAGTTGCAATGCACTTCATGACCTCCGTCCTCCGTATAACATGTGTTGGAACGTGACTAGTTTCAGCATAGGACTACCGGTTACCGCGAGTCCGCGATCGAGTAATATATAACCACGCACTATTTGCCTTTTGGTATGTTTTATTTATTTATTTTTTTTCCTTTTCTCAATCTGTTTTTAGTTTTAGATTTTCCTCCTGTATTTCAAGAATCAGGCAATAGTTTTTTTTGTTGACAAAATCAAGCAATAATTTCATCAAACCGAAAACAAAATAAAACAAAACAAAACATAGTAAAACTCAAAAAACAAAATAATGGAACGGAAGGAAATGTAACCGAGAAACAATACCATACATATTAAGTACATAGTAACAACGATACATACCTGTTATCCACCGGGTTAATAACGAGACCATGAGACAAATCCACAAGGCCAACAAACAAGCCCTCCCGGCTAAACTTCCGTCGATGCGACTCCAACCCGAACTCGTTCGTCAACAAGTTGAACCGACTCGCCCGCGACAATTCCATCCGCTCCGCCGGCCTCTCCAACACATAATCCTCCTCTCGACTTGACGACGACGATGTCGAACCTTCATTCACCTCATCACCATTATTATTAACCTCCCCTCCTCCATCCTGATCATGATCTCTCTTTCTAGGTGTCATTGACATCGTCTTTGCCGATATCAACCGCACTATCTTCTTCGGATTCATCATTTTTTATTTTCTCTCTCCTCCTATATGAAAACAATTGAACAATATATATGTCAAAATGGTTAGAACAATGAACCGTTATATAGGCAATAATAATAATAATAATAATAAAACAATCAATCAATTATGGGCTAATAAAACCAAAGAAATGGTATAAAATTAATGTTCATTGTAATTGAACAAAAAAAAAAAAAAACAAATACAAAAGTTACCTCAAGAGTGGAAGGGATTGGAAGAGAGAGAAAATAAAGCACACGGGAAAGCTAACAAAACTTGTGACGTTATTGCTCCATCAAATGCCTCATAGTTGTTTTCCGATTCGTTAATGTCTTCTTTCCCCGCCCTTTTTTATCCACTTCACGGATGAACAATTAAACAATTTTGGACCCACAAATATAGAAATATAATAGAGTATGTATTTTACAATACACTTTTAATTTCTGGTGACCATGTTCGAATGGTTTAGAGGCTTCTTATGTTTGTGCTTATTGGTATTTTGGGTTTTTTTTTTTTTGGGGAGGGTTTTGATTTTGGTGTTAGCAGATGGGGGGTTTGCTTGAAATGGAGATCTTGGTTTCGTAGAGTGTTGAATTATACAGCGAATGGTGAGAGAGAGCTATTTATATAACTATGACAATCATTCGAGGCAATATGTAGCCGTGCTTATCATTGGGGTCAATTTTTTTTAACATGAGTTGTTTTTTTTTGGGATGAACACGACTAGTCGACTACTTACGGCTTTATAAACAATATATACATTTATCTGAAACAAAATAAAAATAACAATGTATACATTTATATGAAATAGAGGGAGTAGAAAGAATTAACAATAAGGAGCTGAGAAAGTAACTTGTTGATAACGATATATACTTGTTCTATATAAACATCACAAAAATTTGTTTAAAACGGTCTTGTCGTAACTTTTGGTAAAACAATTATTACTTTTCAATGTAATAAAGATTACTGCTGATAATAAGTGACCCTGTATCTTTAAATAGTAACCCTATTTTTTTTTATCAGAATTTTTGGTCTCACATAATACTTATTAAAGTAATAATTGTTTCTTTGGCTAATGGTAGTTGTAATAGGATCCTACGTATGATGTGGTGTTAGTGCTTGTATTGGTGTTTGGTTGAGGTGTGTTTCATTCAAGCAGCCCAAAATATTGTTTCGAGTACCAAATCACTCTTACGGTTGCATACACCAACAAAAAAATAATTAAATAAATGGCGACGCCCCTTAATGTGAAAAAAGACAGCATTTGAAAGAACATAGGAGAAGCTAAGGGGAGTAATCTTTCCCATCAAGTGTAGTTTTTTTTGTTTTTCTATTTATTTTAAAGGAAGGTACGATTAAAGAAAAATGTTACTAGCTCTTTTTTTTTAGAATTACTTTCAACCTATCACCAAGTAAAAGCGAGTTTAATTTTCAGGACGGAAAATGAATTTAATAAAAAGATAGTTGAATTGATGGTCTTTATAACCATTTAATCTGCTAGCCGATTACCGTTTCAAAAAGCATGACTAATTCTAGTGGAATCTTTACTCAAGTTGTTGTGTAGCTTATTTGCAATAATTGGAAAGCAGCAACTTTGGAGAACAAGGGGGTGGAATGCTAGAGCTCATCTTCCATACGGATAAAAGAGCCTTTTTTTGCCTTTGTTATGTTTTATTTGTTGACTCGAGTGTTTTGGACCTTATAGTGTGTATTCTTCGTATATTATTCGATCCGTTCAGTTTTGTTCAATTCAATGCATTTTAAGATTGGTCTCGTGTCAGTTGTTCAGTAATTTTCATTTCAGTTCAGTGATACTCAATTCAGTTTATCGGTGTTTAGTTTAGTATTTTTTATTTTTACATTTTCAGTGGTGTTCATTTCAATTCATTGGTATCGAATTCAGCTCAATTAATCCCTAAAGAATACTAAACTCTTAGTCTTAGTAGTCTTGTAGAAGTGATTTACCTGCAAGCCCAAACAGGTTATTGCACATATCAATTGGACACCTACTGCAGAAATTATTTCTCAAGCCACTAAATTAATTGTTTCTACTAAATTTCGTCTTATATGTCTTTGTGCATTGTTTGCTTCTACTTTGTATGTCGTTGTTTGGGCCATGTGGCATGATAGGAACCAGCTCGGTTGGAAGAAAGTCAACATGCTAATCAAGCTACAAATAGCGAAATAGGTTTGTGTGTGAAAGATTGGTGTGAAACTTTCCCAAACAACTTCTTAAACGGGCCGCATTTTATGATGATTCTTTTAATGAGGGTCTTTGCTAGTTGTCACTTAAATCTTTTATGTACCTCCGAAGATAATTGAATTTTTCATTTTTATGTTTTTTGGTGTGGAAGAGGGGATTAAACCGTAAGATTACACTAGAAATAAAAGAAGCTAAAAAACAGAGCAAAACAGAAAATAATAAAAGAGAAAGCAAAAAAGTAGCTGAACTAAACATACACCCTACAACCTGGGACCAAGCAACTCCGGTCAAGTCTTGATAAAGAATGTGATGAAGGTCCATGGGAGGGTCATTGTAGATCGTGAGGGGTTGGGCCAAAGTAACCTTCAAATTAGTCAATCAATCAGCGGCCCTGTATGTGAGACACCTATCTCCCATTCTTCTCGAGCGATTAGTTTGCGATATTGGCGAATGAGATGAACATTAGAACTAGCAGGAACTGAGTGAGCAGTTACCAAATGTAAAGCAAGTTGTGAGTCCATACTAACTTCAACTTTTCTGAAACTCAGGTTCCACATGATGACAAGACATCTGAAGAGGGAAAGAAGCTCTGCACGAAGGGAGGAGCAAACCCCCAACCTTGTAGCATATGCTCCTTTAAACTCACTTAGACGACCCCTGATGATCCCACCACCACCTACTTCCATGCCTTGATTATCCCTAGATGCTCCGTTTGTATTCAAACGAACCCAATTTTCAGCTGGAGATACCCAACGAATAAATATTTTGCGCTTTCTCCACTTCTGAATTTAATCCGAAATCAAACCCAAATTAAAAGATTTTCAGTTTTCCTCACTCGAAAGATAATGAAAGCGACCCTTTCAACTGGTACAGATGGGTTTGTTTCGAAAAGATTTGTGTTTGGTCATCTCCATAGCCACCATACAGCCACCGCAAAAAATCAAGGACAATTGTCATTTGTCCCACAGGTAGAACTCATATTAATAGCCAACCAGTGTTTTAGAGGAGAAGAGAAATATGAGTTGTTCAGAGAGACGCCAAAATTTTGCCAAACTCCATGCGCAACAGGGCAATCAAGACTATGTAGACGGTTGATTCCTCATGAGCACCACAGATGGTACAAGCAGGATTAGTAGCAAGATGCATAATGACCCTGTTAGTTTCTCTAAGAATCTTCTCGTTCATGATGAGAAGCCATAGGAACATTCAGATGCGTTGTGGAACATAGGGCTTCTCCAAACTTCATCCCATTCTTTTGCAGGTGGAAGATTATCTTCTCGCCGGATAATTTTGAGAGCTGACTTGATGCTAAAACCACCTTTTATGCACCATTCCAATAGAGTGTATCCGCTGCATAATCATCTTCAATGAGTTATAAAGATTCAATTTTTTTTTTTTGAAGATAGCTTCAGGGAGTAAATCTGCAAAGAACTCCCATTTCCATCTTGTATTCACATCCAAAAGTTCCTCTACCCTCACATCACTTATATCTAAAGGGATATCTTCAGTTGAGATCGGGGAGATTAGTTGATCAAGATAACCCAATCCTGGTACCAAAATAAGGTTGCGACCATTGCTAATAGCGGTGCAGATACCACGCTTGAGAACCTCCACATTCTCTAAGATGCACTTTACATGGCTTCGAGGTATTTTGCTTAGTTTCAAACGTGTCCATATCGCAGTGGTTGTGGCAGTATTTGCTTCCCAGAACTCGTTATCAAACCGTGTTTGGTTCAGACAGTACCCGTAATCCAAGCTTTATGATAAAAGTTGCATTTGATTGTCGCATAGAGAGAATTCCTAAACCCCCTGAGTCTTTAGGTTAAGTAACATGTGCCCAATAGACCAAGTGAGTTTTTATTTCTCACTTCGACCACCTATAGGAAACAACCAGTTTTGCGATCCATTTCATCACAAATTGATCTCGGAATACAAGCAGTTTGCATAGTGTAAAATGGGATAGTATGTGTTAAGAGAGGATTGTAACAAGGTATGGCTACATGGAAGTGACATGCAGTGCGCCTTCCAACCAGTTAGCTTTGAGTTCATCCTCTTAAGCACATAATGGTAAGTATCTTTAGTGATTTGTCCATTAATGGTGGGAAATCCCAAGTATTTTCACAAATCATCAGTTTCTTCCATACCCAACTTGATGCAAATAGCCTCACGTAAATCCCAATTTGTATTATGTGAGAAAAATAACCCTGGATTTAGCAAGACTTACCCTTTCCGCGGAGGCTCTGCAAATTTTATCGAGGCATGCTTTAACCATTCTAGCATTATCCATTGATGCTTCGGAGAGGAGAATTATATCACCCACAAAAGCGAGGGAGGAGAGTGAGGTTCCATTGAGACTCGCTCTAACAGGTCGCCAAACATCACTAGCCATGAGCATATCCACCAACTGAGTTAACTTGCCTATACATATGACCATTTGACTATTTTGGGCTAGAGCGGGTCTTCTTGGCGAACCCCTCGTGAAGCTTCAAATTTATCTGTCGCTTCTCCGTTTCACAAAATCTATAGTCCCATTGAAGAACACAAAGTACGATGATCTCAATGAGGTGTTGTGGTAGCCTCATATCCAACAATGTATCACGAATAAAGCTCAACCTTAAGCGATCATAAACCTTATTAGGTCGAGCTTTATGATCATACAACCAGGGGTACCTCTTTGCGCCTTAAAGTATGCAGTACTTCTAGAAGGATAACTATGTTATTCGTGATTTGGCGCCCGGGACAAAGCTACATTGGGTGGGAAAGATTAAGGATGGAAGAACTTCCTTCAATTCGTTCACCTTTGGTGACTTTTTTATAAGTCACGTTGCAAAGATTTATTGGTCTGAATTGAGTCACCTTCTCAAGGTTATCCACTTTTGGGAGCAAAAATAAAAAAGGTTCATTGACCCCCTCAGGGAATACCCTCCCAAGTAGCGCATCTCAATTACTTTGGGACCCACATTTTTCCAATTTCATTGGTAAAATATTGCTTTCTTAAATCTCAGTCATGTACTTAAGTCAATGAATTACTCTTCCCATCAAAAAGTCCGACTATTTTGAATTTTGAGGATCTATTGCATTTTAACTCCCTTTTGTGCATTTATTATATTTCAGTAAAAAAGTATCTGTAAATAAAATTATGCAAAAATTAACTATTTAGAAATGAGATTTATTAAAGAAGAACAAATGTAGCACTACAACAATTAGTCACTTGGGCCACGAATTTCACAATGGGAGGTCTAATTTTGTGGCCAACTTTTCGGGTTTTTTGAAATTGCCACGGAAAATTATTTCATGGCCATTTCCAAGAAAATTTCCACGGGCAAAATAATTTTATGCTTGTTTTTCCACGGGAAAAAAAAATGTGGCCATCAGGGAAAAATCGCTATGAGTGAAATACCTTCGTGGCTAAATTGTCACAGAAATATACTTGTGTGGCCAAATTGCCATAAATATTTTCTTTCGTGGCCATTTAACAATTTTGCCATAGAATTGACTAGTTTGCCACAAGAAATTTTGTGGATGTCGATAATTTTTCCATGTAATAACAATCTAAATATAATAATGACTATACTTTAATCATATAAGAAGTTTAGCATAGATGGTTTGAGTCGCTTATTAACTTCGAGATGTCTCAAGTTCAAGACTCACTAATGACAATTCTAAGGTTTTTCTTATTTCTTTTTTCATGTTTAATTAGCCACTAGTATAGTTGTAGCTATTAAATTAACCCGCCACAAATATTCACGTGGCTAATTGAAATATTTCCACGACTCCTTTAGTGGCAAGATGTTAACATGTCACTAACAAAATTGTGGCTAGACATCTCGTTATAGCCACAAGAGTGATTTAACCATGCTTAAGTAGATTGCCATGGTGTTATAGGCCATGACAGGTCACGAGAAAAATTCCTATGGCTAAGCACTTTTACCACGGAAATTTCATATGATAGCCATAATTATTATAGTGGCGCAAGTGACTATTTGTTGTAGTGGTCGTTCATAACCTCGGTGAGACTTTGACTGAAAAAGAGGGCTAAGATAAATGCCATAAATGCAAAAAAACAAAGAAAAAAAAAGAAAAGGGTAGTTAAATGCAATGATTGCCCAAAAATCAAAATTGCTTGACTTTTGATTTGAGGGCATTTCATGGACTTAAGTGTCTGAGTTAGATTTATTAAAGACCCAATTATTGCCAGTTCCAAAATAAAAGATTTAAGTGGTAAAGTGCCCTCATTCAAAATATTTATTTTGAAATGCGACCCCTTAAGAGGGAATAGAAACTATTGAAGCTGACAAGTAATGGTGAATCAGTAAGAAAATCAAACCTGCATTGATATAGTCAGGGTGTCCCGAAGATGATGAAAATGTTTTATTGGCCTTGTGCTAAATGTAAAATTGGGGCCTTAATAACGATACAAACACAATTATTAAAACACATAATCATCTCATAAAGAAGAGTTAAACTTGAAAATTTTGAATTGGAAAAAGATGCTTTTTTTTATAGGTTTTGATTTTTATGTTTGGAGAAGAGGGTTTGCTTGAAATAGAGATGTGGGTTTCATAAGAGTTTTGAATTGAACAGCGAACGCCGAGGGAGTTATTTATGTAGGCCTGATAATCAATTAAGACAGTGTACGCAGCTATGCTTATCATTGAGTTGAAGCTTTCTTTTGCGACTTACTATTGCTTGGCCAATGGCTATATACGTATCAATATTGTTTCATTGGCTTATATATATATATATATATATATATATATATATATATATATATATATATATATATATATATATATATATATATATATATATATATATATATAAAATATTTGCATTTAGTAATTCTGGATTTACTTTAAGCAATACCGAATATATATATATATAAATGCAAATATTTTTGTCACACCACTTCCCGAAGTACCCTTTTTCATTTGGAAATCAACTTTCTTCTCCTTACTCCCTTCCCCTCAAAATCTCTCTATTATTTTTCACCAAGGTTCTAAAACTTATCCCCCCTAGATTACCTTGGCCAACATTGTAACACCCCCGAATTTACAACAATTTCCTGGGAACTATCGACATCGTTGTCCATGACTCGACACCGCTGAACCGTCACAAACTCGAAAGCGTTGCCGCAACATTTATCACTAAGGAGTAAGTGCTAAGCAGAAAGAAAGACTAGACATCAAAAGGAGCTTCTAAGGAACTAAACAATCTAAAACAGTTAATATCAAAGTTGTCTATGTAGTGAGCTAAAACCATTAAACCAATTTATTACAACTTGCCTTCAAAGGGCTAAATCCAATAAAATCTCAACGATCTAAACTGAACAGAAATAGTTCTAAGAATCGACGCCAACTCTAACCTTCCAAGCTGTACGTCCTCAATCAACTAAACCTGCACTTTGGTTTCCGTGACGGAAACAAAATACAGAAGAAAAGAAAAGAAACCAAAGAGAAACAAAAATCAGATAAACTGAATAAACATCATCCGTACCCAGTAAAAACATTTCGCAAACCTTACCTGAGGTTTTAGAAGAATCATTGAAATTCATTTTCATACGCACATAGTCATATAATCAAGCATACGCATAACGACATTCTTTTATATGCAATTCTTGTATAGTGGTCATACGAAATACGACATAGACAATTCGTCTTAATTAGAGAGATGTAAGAGAGCGAGTAGAACATCGATTAGCCATACTGTTCATCGAAGATACAATCACGCCATGGACTTAATGACTCTAGTGTGCACACTACCTCTAGTACAATTAAACGAGCCTAGAGGACTTAATAAATGGGGAATGATCCGTCCCAGACACACTGTGAGGTATCCATAAGTAACTTGGGAATCACTCATCCCTTTGAATTACACCATTAGGTGTAATCCCGATTGCTCGACTACTCCTAGGGATCCATTAGGAGTCTTACTCTCATTTAATTCAATTCACATAATTTGCATTGGTTGACATAAGTGGTACTACGAGACCACGACTTACTAATTCCTTTCACGCTCTACATAATGCATAGTAAATAACGACGATAATGATAATTCAATATGATGAGAATTAAACATGCTTTAATTCAATAACGATGATAAATCAATAATGATGACAAGTAATGTCTAGCACAATTTCTGCAGCACTTCGGCAGGGTAATATGATATCCAAAATTTCACAAATCATCCAAGATATTCAACGACAATATATAGGTGCTCACTAGCACTCAATAATACCCATACCAATTAGCATATAATTAATAACATAATAATACTAACAATTCACCATTTAACAATTGTCCAATAATCATCATATGGACTTATTAATTCTCAAAACATGATAACATTGACATGATAATTATAATTCATATTAACAGAAGTGAATCATGCTTAATAACTTAATAATAATGACGATATAATTTAATCATGCTTTCTATATTAAATTCACAATAATTTCTTAATTAGCACATAACACATCAAAATAGTTTTGATGGGGTTTTAGAAGAAGGTAGGCATGAGAGCTTACCACTAAAATTCTACCAACAGTAAGTATGCTCCAACCAATCGATGATAATCACGCTTGCTCGTTAGGTCCTAATTAAAAACAATTACCGAATCAGTATTAATTAAATACGAAAATACAAACAGTAACGCAATATCAGTCTGATAATTTTATTAAATTCCTTGATTTATTTCAACTAATCTAGGCTTTTGAAAATCCAAATTCTGATTCCGAATGAGTGCAGAAAAATAAAAATATTAAATCAAAAATACTGAAAATTGAATTAATAATTATGAAAAATATAAAAACGAAACCCTAACTTTAAAACTTGGTCTAGGTCACGGGTACCCATGCGTGGGACCCATCACCCAACCATCACCACCACCACCACCACCACCCACTGGTCACCATGGCCAGTGGTGGTGGTCGCTGGTGCTCCGGCGTGGAGGGGAGAGAGAGAGAGAGAGACACATGCGAAGAGAGAGAGAGAAAGAGAACGCGAGAGAGAGAAGAAGAGAGGGGAGGGGCGACGACGGGGCCAGGCCGTCGTGCCCTGGCAGTCGACGGCCACCGTCCAGGCGGCGACCTGGCGGAGGTCGCGACCGTCCCCGACAGTACCCGCGCGAAACAAAGGGTGGAGAGAGAAAGCAAGAGAAAAGAGAGAGGGAGAGGAGAGAAGATTACCGCTGGCGATGGGAGGAGGTGGCTGTCGATTTTCCGGTGAGTGAGCGGCTAGGAGAGGAGAGAGAGAGAGAGAGAGAGAGAGAGAGAGAGAGAGAGAGAGAGAGAGAGAGAGAGAGAGAGAGAGAGAGAGCTTGAGGCTTTTGGTTCAGTTTGCGAGACTGATCAATTGTCTCACCTTTTTCCTTATATAGGCCCTTGGTCAACCCAAGTCCAATACTACTAGGTTTAGGAATTAATTGAATAATTTTCTGATTTAAAAAGCTAACTAAAACTAACTAAAGCTATATGAATAATTCTTATTCATATAAAAAATATTTTAATTAAACTCCTCAAAATTAATAAATACAATTTATGAAAGTCCCATAATAATAATTAATATTATTATGGTTTTAATTGAATAAATCGAATCCTTAAATGAATACACGATTCAATCTTCGAAACTATTTATAAATTATTTATAACTCGATATAATAATTATAGAAAATATTGGAGTATCACAAATATCATCTTTTCACGGAATTAATGGTGATATTCAAGGAAACACTAGAATTAAAAATTTGAGTTTTCTTTTTCAATATTCACCGTTTAGGGTTTTAAGGGTGGTGGCTTGGAGTGGGTTGGTGGTGGCTGAGTAGTTGATAGTTGATGTGCGGTGGCTTTGGTGTGGCGGCATGGTTCATTTAAAAAAAAATTGTCTTTACGTTTTCTCGTCAAATCCCCGCTTACTGTCAAGGCGTCAAGCCACCTCCAACTGGTTGTCTTCAACCCCAACTCCCAATGGCGCCCGCTCCCCACCGACGCCTTTTTGCCATACATCACATCTAACTTTTTGACGTCTTTCCCTCTCTTTGTCCTCTTCTGCTCTGATACTATGCATTTTCTCTCTCATCTCTCTAGACTTCAAATGTTCTTCATCCCTTCATTTTAGCATTTTTCTCAATTAAAAGAATTCATAACAATTTTGGCAAAAGTGAGTTTTGTGAATCATTTACATGATTATTTTATGGATAGAGCATCAGAGTGTTCAGAAGGTAATTGATGTGTATTTTGGGTTCTTTTTAATGGGAAGTACTTGTTGTATTCAACTATTCATTACTGATAATAATGGACATTTGATTTATTTTTTTTGTCCTTTTTTGGTGTATTGATGATGGTGTAGGGCCCCTGAAGGGTTGAAGGCATGTTGTCGATGGCTTTAGTGAGGATTGTGAATAGAGAAAGGGGAGAGAGAAAGGAAGGAGGAGATGGAATGGGTGTATGAAAATGCTAGGAATATTGTGGGGAAAAAAAATTTGCATTTAGCAAAAATGAAATTTATGTTGCCGCTGCACCTAGATTGATTATCTCGAAAGCTCTGGTTGAATATTACTTTTTACTAACTGCACAAAATAAAAATAATACTACTTTTACATAGAGTTTCTACCTATTTACGAAAACTAAAGTAATACATGTGTGACAACTCACAACATACATACTAGGAATATTTATACTGAAAATAATTTTGACATTTTTTTTTTCTTCTTCTTTTGAGAGAGGAATAGGAGTCTTTCATTTATAGAAAAGTCATACGGTATATACATCGAAAATAATCCTAGGATATACCAAATCAATAGGAACAATAACAAATTTGCTAACAAAACATCTAACTAGAATACTCGAGCGCGACTCCCAACATGCATAGTAGCCATATGCTTACTTTGCTGCTTCATCTTTAACGGAAGTGGAGATCTTCACCGCAAGTACTTAAGTTGTTTGCTCACAAAATGTTGTATGATACCATCGATCTTGTGCATATCATGTCCCCGAAATCATATTACTTAATCGCACAATAGGCAAAGAGAGGATCCTATAAAAAGAAAAAATATGAAAATCCCTAATAACTCCACAAAAGGGAGAGAAAATTTATTCCACTTAGAGCGGAAAAACTAGTAATCAATGGCAAAAAGAGGTGGAAAACATGAATCACAGGCTAAATCGGCCCTCCTGGCCTGAAAATTTGTCCTTGTAAGGATTAGAGGTTGAGAGAGGAAGAGGAGAGGCAAAAGAGAGAGGCTAGGGTTTGAGAGATGAAAGAGCAAGCGTTATGTGAGACTAATATTAAAATTGTTGTAGTAATAATAAAAATATAAAAAAATTAAAAAATATAATAATAATAATAATAATAATAATAATAATAATAATAATAATAATAATAATAATAATAATAATAATAATAATAATAATAATAAAACATTCACAACATTAATAATAATATTATTGTTTAACTTACCTTTAATAAAAATGAGATAAATAGAAGGATATCCTCAATTATTCATGAATCATATGTCCTCGGATATCATTTAACAGTTACCAGCTAATTTTAGCAAACTCCCGCCTGCTCGTCAAAACAACTAAAACAATCAGTTAAAAAATACTAAAACCAACGGTTAACGACAAACAGTCGACCACCAATGTCATTAGTCATTTGCCAAACGAAACCTATGATATAATAGACATACTGTGTGTGATGCGCTGTTAGCGCTCTAAGTGATGCTTGAGGCCAAAAGAAAAAGATTGTGACCAAACTATTCTTACGATGATAGCGTACACGACATTGGTTATGGCGATTTTGTGTTAAATTTATAAATTAAGCCCCTAACATAAAAAAGACAACATTTAAGAGAGGATATAGAAAAAGGGGAGTAATTTTTCTTTTACATTATTGTACTTCCTATGCGCCAAATAAATGTTGACATTGTATTTATTTTATTTGTGTGACGTGAATATTTACGTTAACCATAAAAATAAGTAAATTTTATCATAAGTTGTACCACCTTTATCCCAAATAACTTCCTTTATCAATACTTATGTGTTATAAACTTAAGAAAACCCGACCCTTTCTCTCTCTAACCCCTCAAGCATTGAACAATGTCGCCCCAACCCATCCTCTCGCTAGAGGACCAATCCAAGCTCGCCGACGACCGTTAGGTGTCGGAATCGCTGCCTAGTCGCCGGCGAGGCATTGATTTTGTTTTTCTGCTGCGTTTTACCGATTTTTTCAGGTATTATCGCATCTATTTTTTAGGTTTTCATTCTAGATCTTGTCTAGGCTGGCAGTTGTTGATAACTATTTTAGGTAATTGTTTGGGGCTTTCGATTTCCTGGTTTAATTCAGCAATTATTTTCGTTTATTTGTCATGGATTACAACTTTATTCTCTCTGGTATGATAAATACTCATCTTGGTGGTGATGAAGATGAGCTAGAGGAGGAGTTTTTTCAACTCCTTATGCATTTGGAGGAAGCAAAAGATCTCTTTTTCCATGTTCAATTGCTAAAAGATAAGGGTAATTGTCGGTTTAAAGAGGAGAGATTTAAGAATTCATGCATGTTATGATAGAGCTGCTAAACTACTATTTTTTGGCATGCCTTTATGTGATGAGGAGAATAAGGTTTTTCATGATTTGGCAATTTTCTTGAATTTAAACTTAGCTGCTTGTGCTATTAAATTGCTTGATTTTGAGCGAGCAAGAAATCTCTGTTCAGTTGTTTTGGAATGGGAGCCTCACACACCAAAGCTCTTTATAGAAGAGTTGTTGCTTTGTTGGAATTGAGATTACCTGGGGATGCTCACAATGACTTGGTTAGGGCTAGTGCTATTGAACCTAATAACAAGGATATTTGCGTGAATTGGGAAAAGTTGAGAAGCTGTTGGGTTATAGCTCTAGGGCTAAAAGAAGACATGGGTATCATTCTGATGTATCTCAAGATAGGAAAGGCAAAAAAGTCATGAAATATGAGGAAGATGAAGCCTCCTCGTGTTCTTCTAGCCAGTGGTTGAATCCCGATTGTCTTATTAGTGTGTTCAGTAACTCATCCAATGACGCAAATCGCCCTTCAGCACTAGTTTCAAAGGAAAATCAGTTGATTGTTGTGAAGTCCAGTTAGAGTGTTCAGCTGTTGGTAATGGGATGGAGGATCTCCAGGTTGGTATGACGGTGGAATCAAGCATTGGTGAGGCTCTTAGTTGTCCCTCAAATGATAATGATCTTGAAAAGCCCAAATTTCGATTTTATAACCGACGAAGACAGGGCTCAAGTCTTTCTATCTCTCTCCAGAGGTTTATGATCTGCTTCATCAGAGAAAAGAAGTTTGTTTCTATCACCCGAGTGGCTTGATAAGTTGCATTTTATACATAATATCTCCCTTATATTTAGCTTATATTAGTAAAATTCACATCTATTTATTTAGGTTTTTGCTTATATTTAGTATTTTGCTATTTTATTTTCTGGTTTGACTCTTTCCTCTATTTTGGGCTTAATTGTCTTTATTTTACTTTGTAGGTCATTAGTAGACAAAGGTGGGAGTCAAACTCATTAGCAATAGCCCACGTGATAGTCATCTTCATGCAAGCCCACTTAGTAGACCATAAATCTCTACTTACAAGGGAAATGACGGGGAAACAAAATAGAAGACAAAAAGAGAGTTTGAAACCCAGTAAACACTACGACAGTGGTAGCAAGCACAGAGGAGACCATCAACTGCCTGTAATTCATCTCCCCTCCAATTGAAGATGTCGTATACTACCAGGGAACTGAGGACAGCCAATTGGTTCCATCTTCTTCATTATTTCAAGGGAACAAACTCTATCCCAATTCCTAAACGGTTAGGGTTTAGCTAGTATAAAAGTTTTGTTTTAGCCCCCAATTCGGGATCCAAGCTCACAGTTTAGATTTGATAAAGCAAATGCAATTGAGTGGTGAGAACGGGAAGGAAACCAGAGGGTCGTTTGAAGGTGAAGGAAGCCTTGGAGTGGAGCTTAGTCTACCTATCTAAGAGGTGGCGAGTCTAGTCTTGTCCAGAGAAGTCGAATCCGAAGCAAGCAACGATTTCTCGGTTCATATCAATAAGTTCTTCCCTTTTTAATTGACTACTCTAGTTATATTTTCCATATTATTATTGTTATTTTGTGTACTTAGAATTTCATATTTTCAGTTTTAGACTTGAGTTATTTCTCAAACATTGGTTGAGTTTTGCTTGGCAGTTTATAGTATTGATGAAATTCAGATTATATTCGTTCTTAACTTCAAGTTTACAGCATTGTTTTGATTGTTATGTTTCTTGATAAAGTTGGTGAATGATAATTAATTGTATGATTTGGCTTAGTTTAAAACATTCAATACCAGTAGTACTAGCTTAGATTTATCCTGCGATATGGCCATGATTTGAGTTAGGAGTATAATCTGATCTGATTGAACTTAGCATTTATGTGCTTAAGTTTATTAGGATAATTGAGGTCTTTCTAGTGACTATTGCTTCTAAATTGATCTTCGTAAGTTGTGACATATTTGCGTAGGTTAGTTCGGTTTAGAATCGACCTAGGCTTAGTTCAAGATTGATTAAAAGTATGGAAAGATAGGGAGTTTTATTAGTAAGTACTCTACAGGTTACCTTTTGTTGATTCTAATGAATTTCTCAAGCAAGGTTTGATGTCTGTTAGCTAATATATGATTATTTCTAAGTATTTGAGTGATGCTTGTTTCATACGTTACTATTAATATTAATTAATTTAGTTCTTTAAGTTTAGATATCACTCATTAAAAACCCCCTAATTTATGTGAATATTGTGAATATTGTATAGTAGATTAGACTTTCGAATTAGGAATTAGACTATGTCCTCATGGGATCGATCCTTATTTGCCCTATATTATTTGTTATTTATATTTAGGTGGTAGAAATAAGGTTTAATTTAGTACGCCTAACGACACATACCATGGCTCTTCCATTCCGAAAGTCCGGAGTCGGAAGGTTGACAAGCTCCCTACTGTACTGGCCTGGCATCCCATGATTCAAGCATTATGGTTTCTGAAGGGTTAATCTGTCTTAAAAGACTATTAGATTGGGATGAAAGTGCTCTTTCAATCCGCTATCTTCTGAGGATGGATTAGTTAGTATGAAGAGTTGAAGACTCTTGAGAATTTTCAAACGTCTATGGAGTCTCAATTAACTGATGACCCTTCATTGATTAAGGGTGATAAGTTTCATGTTCATGTGGCTCCTCCAATTTTCGTCTTCTCCGCTAATGCGCGTCTTAAAACTCGGTCATGTTTGCGTGGTGTTCAGCGTTCTGCTTCTCCTACCCAGTTGGCTTCTGTGGGGCAGTTATGAGATCTAGTGCGAGGCTTTGTGGATGGGAGCGGCCTTCTCATAAGACACCTATGGCTTGTGTTGGGACGAAAAGAAGGAGGAATATGCTCTACTTTGATCTTGTAGAGTATCCTGTGCGGAAAAGGATAGGCCCCGAATATGGTTGTGTTCATATTTGTAGTGCCAGCTCCTAGGTTGTATTTAGGTGTCTGTTTTAGTTTTAGTTGTTATGTTTTAGTCTTATGTGTTTATGTAATATTACTGTATTTCTTGTTGCCAAAATAAATAAATAAAAACTTACCTTGATTACGCATGTCAATTTGGACATCTGCTGATTAAATTGTTTCCCAAATCGCTAAATGGCTTCCACTATATTTCGTCTTACATGTAATTAAGTGTTGTTTCCTTCTACTTTTTATGCCATTGTATAGACGATATTTGGCATGAGAACAACAACAAAACAACAACAACCCAATAAATGTCTCGCTGAGGGTGGGGTTTGGAGAGGTCCAGATGTACGCAGTTTTACCCCTAATTAGTCGCCTGGTAGAGAAGCTGTTTCCGAAAGACCCGCGAAAAAAATTTGAATTTTGAAAACAGTAGAAAATAGTCAAAAACTTTGAATGTAAAACAATTGAATGAAAGGATATTTGGCATGAAAGTAACCACTAAATATATGCATTTCGTACATGGGCTAATAGGTAGGGGCGTGTACAAAAATCCATGTATTCAGTACCGAAACCGGTTGTGTAAGAATTAGAACCAGTTAATTAACTTTAATTCTGATTTCCAAAAACTTGACCGGTACCAATCAATTTCAATTCCGATTGCTGATTTTTGGGAAATGAAATATATTGGATACCCGATAACCCATAAGGTCCACTGGTAGAATGACATGAAATATAAATTGTTAAACCTCAAAAACATCCAAGTCATATAAACAATCATAGATGTTCCATTAAGTGAGACAACAAAAGAAACCACATAAGATGGATGACTCAAACTAATTGATTATACTTGATGCATTTGCATTTTTTTTTTGACAAAAAGAACTTTGTATAGGCTACTACTTATCTCATTCTCATGTTTATATTGATTATGTGATTTTAAATTACAGAATTTGGATTTATGGACCTTGCTACTCAACCAATGGATTCAATTCCAATGCCTAATAATTAGAGTAGGTGCAATCAATTCTAATTCCAATTTCTCAAGAATTAGGGAAATCGATGGATCTAATCCAATTTCGAATAAAGTGAATACCGGTACGTACACTTTAATTAAAGCTCACCCTACTCAGTAGACCTGGGGCTACCAAACAAGTTAAACTTTCATTAAGGCGTTTTGTCTCTACAGAGTCTAGCGTAAGGCTCTGTTTGATTTAACTTAATTTTACTTAAATTCAATTCAATTCGGTCCAGTTAAGTTCAGTTCATGTGTAACTTTATCACTCAGATACCATTTTATTCTGAAATAAAGTAATGATGATAATTATGTCATCGGAAAGATGCCAAAACATACTTTCAAATGAGTCCAATATTAAATATGTTTAGACAAAGTTTAAATAGTTAACGGTCAAATTAAAAAAAAAATCAATTAATTTTTTTTTTCCGATAACTAGAAGTCCATTTTATTAAAATGGAAAAGAAAATGAACCGAAACTCAAGCATCATGGAGCTGAAACTCATACACCAAGTTCAAGCACAAACACCTATAAAAAGAGTAACTCGAATACCCAATAAAATCTAAATGCACACTTAATCAGCACCACAAAAATCAAATCAGTTATTTCACTTACACTTACAGTTTATTTTAGTTCAGTTTACAGTTTAGATCAGTTCATTTTTTTCTCACGTTAATCAAACGGAGCCTAAGGAAACTAGAGTCAAAGGCTTTAAACTCTAGGAGCCTTCTTGTTGTTGTAGACTGGTAGTGGACCCATAGGACCGGAGAACATTCTAAAAGTTTTGTTTTATGAAAAAGAGAACATTCTAAAGTTAGGTCTATATTTTCTATTTATGGCTGATGTTTCTTGTTAGGTCGTCTATTTCTTGTGCTCCAAAGCCTGATGAATGTCTTGTTTTTTCCTAGAAAAACAACTAAAAAAAACAACATAAAACATAAAAATTACTCGAAGTTGTGGCATTCAGATCCATTCGTGCGCCCGAACCTTGTTAGTGGAGCATTATCAAAAGTCAGAGATGACACTATTACTTCAGGGTCGTAATTAAATAATGATAACTATAGCATAACAAATTGCCGTTTATTATTTTATATGTTTGTATTTGATTTAATTTGTTGTTATACCGGCCAATTGGATTATAGGAGTATGACACTAATGACTTTCTTTCTTGTTTTTCTCCTTTCCCTGCTCAGCGATCAGTTGAAGGAAAATAAAGTGATCAGAGGTGCCAACGCTAGCTTAAGGCCCGTTTAGCCTATCTTGTTACGACTTTTACGTTTTCTCTCACATTTATTCTTGTCAACATTATTTTTATTTACCCCTTTCCACTTTCAACTTCTTGACAAGCAAAAAATAGAAGTAATATTACAATTGGACTAGAAATAAAAATAAGTTACCACAAGACATAAAAATAGGTTACCGACTTCTTCTACTTCTAATTTAATTTCTACTACTAGAAATGGACGAAAATAGGGTAGTTAAGAACAAATATAGGAGGACTGAGGAGAAGTTAAAATTTTGAGAGTTAGGCCAAACGGGCTCTTAGTAGGTTATACTCTTAACACTCCCATTTACATGTGAGTTTCTTTCAACTTGACAATCTGGAGGTAAGTCAACATGCTCCTCTTGAGCTTCCTTTAGCATGGGTATCTAATATTGATGGGCCTTCTTGACTCCATAAAGCACATAAAATCCTTCTCCAGTTGCTTTGTCAATGAGCCTCCTCCTAGGGAAAATAATGGGCTACAATCTTCACCATGGCTCTGATACCATTTTAAATCTTCAATGGACCTACCGCCTTCAAGCCCATAAGTGGAGGAGAGTAGATTGCACATAAGTCTAGTAGGGTTCCATCATAAAACCAATTACAAAAATTTGTGTGGACTTAGTCCATGGTGGACAAATACTTCACCTGGAGTCACCCCTCAAATAATAGAGCCACCCCTCTAATAATGGAGCTACCCCTTACTTCCCCTGCAGCAACCCCTCTAATAGTGGAGTCACCCCCTACTTTTTCTATAGCTACCCTTTAAAGTTATACTTGACGTTACTCAGTGGCAGATCTAAAATTTATAACTTGGGTATGCATAATCAAGAATAAAATTGACCATGATTTTCTTCAAAAATAAATTAAAGTGAAAGAGAAAAAGTGGGCTGATCAGCATAAAGCAATAACAAAATAAATTAAAACCAAGTGATGGGTTTAGAATGATTCAAACTTGGGTCTTGTGAGAGTCCAACAACTAGCCTAACTAATTGCTCTAGCACCAAGTTGTACTATAAAATACAGAGATTTTATTTTTCAAGGGTATGCACTTGTATACGTTCATGCTATGGTGAATCCGTTACTGAAATCACCCCTCTAATAGTAGAGTCACCCCCTATTTTATCTGGAGTCACCTCTCAAATTACTTAACGTACGTCATGCATCCCTCTATTAGTGAAATCACCCCATACTTCACCTGAAGCCACCCCTCTAATAGTCGAGCCACCCCCTAATTCACCATACTTTAAATTTACTTGATCCACGGTGGAATAAGTCCACACGAGACATGTTGGAAAAAAAAATAGTGTTAGATAAGGTAACCACTAATTTATATACAATCTAACTCTCCTCACTTCTTTCAATGTGTAATATTCACATATATGTTATTTATGCAACTCGTATGTGTGAGCGCACGCACATGTTAAACTTTTTTATTGAGGGAAACGCACATGTTAAACTTAAGAGACCAAATAATTTTCTTCTTTTTCTTTTATCATTGGAAAGAACCCTTCAAATAATTTATCTACAATTAACAAAGAAGCCAACCAACTTCAGATTTTGGTCTCATCAAAGAAAGCGAGAAACTTTTAGGAGAGTTTCAACTTTCATATATATTGGATGCAATGTCATTAAAATTACTTGACCAATAACCAATTAACAAGAGCTTCACTTCGTTCGTTCTTGGCCACGAAGAGATCATTATACTTTATACCACTAGTACAAAAACCATCATCTGTATCGTCTAATATGTGACGGTTGATAGTGTGAACTGTTATCCAAAGTAAGACGGTGTCATTTTTGTAAATAATGATTGAGAATGTGTGACTGTTCTACTCCACAGCCGCCGTATAAAAGTTAAAAATGAAAAAAAAAAACAATTTACAAAAAAGAATGTGCGATGGTTCACTTAACTGACCGCCACACAAAGTCTTCAATATGCAGCGGTCATTCAATTGGACCGTCACCCATTCTCTAATGAAAAGAACCGTCACACATAACTTTTATGTGATGGTTGTTTAACCGTCGCACATTCATACAAGAATGTGTGACCCCTGCATATGTGGCAGTCGAAAACCGTCGCATATTAGTGTTTTCGACCGTCACACATGACCCTTTCTGTACTAGTGTACATAGATTAAGCTAGTGATTAGAAAAAAGCATGACCTGTTTGGCAATGTGCCCACTCATTGGAGTTTATTGTCTTGACATATGACATCCCTTTTCAGATTAATGGACCTCTTATTGTGAGCTCTGAGCCTTAAACTATATATGTGTTCTCAACAAATTGACATGATAAACTAATTAAACTACGTGCTCTTAACAAAGTGAGATGATAAACTAATAACCAAGCTAAGGTGGTCGGTGGAATTATGGTCTTGTTGCTAATTGATTATTACATAATGCACATAAAGCGGTTTTGGCCACGTGTAATGCATACTATTAGAGTGTTTTGCCACGTGTAATGCATACATGCATACTATTAGAGTGTTAACTACAGTATTAATGAGAGGCGGAGAAGGTAATAATAGGGATGACAATGGATCGGATTCGGATCAAATTATGCTAAATTCGAATCCGTTCCGAATACTAAACGGATTTTAAAATCACTTTCGAATCCGAATAATCTCCGATTAGGGAGGATCTGAATCCGAAACTATTCGGAGTCGGCAACCTCTGAATCCGATCCAAATCCGATCCGTTTACTCAAATTACTTCCAATTTTTTTTTATTTAAATGTGAAAATATATAAGATAATACTAAATAACTTATTGCTAATAGTTTAGCTGAGAAGATCACAGTTAAGATTAGGGCTTGGTCTAGTAGGTTTCTCTCTTATGCTGCTAGAGCCCAATTGATTAATACTGTTCTTTTTAGTTTGCATAATTTCTGGGGGTCTATTTTTTTGTTGCCAAAGAAGGTGATCACGCAAGTGGAGGCTCTTTGCAGGAACTTTCTCTGGAGTGGGAAGGAGAATTTCAAGCAAGCACTTGTTGCTTGGAAAGATATTTGTTAGCCCAAAGCTAGTGGAGGTTTGGGTTTTAAAACCCTGCTATTAATTCTGCCTTGATTATGAAGCTTATCTGGTGTCTTGCTAAGAAGGTAGATGTGTTGTGGGTTAAATGGGTTTATGAAATGTATCCGGGGAGAGATGACTTGTGGGAGGTTCAGGTGACTAATGCACAATCTTGGGGATTCAGGAAATTGCTCAAGCTGACAGAGGAAGCATTAAAATGTGTCCAATTACAGCAAGGAGAAATTACTTGGACTGCAGGCCGCCCTCCTTTCACTTCTAAAGCAGCTTACAACAGTGGGCAAAGTTTATATGGGGAAGGAATTGCTATCCCAAACATTCTTTTACTGCTTAGCTCATGATGTAGAGAAGGTTGCTGACTAAAGACAAATTGATTGCTCGGGGTGGGAACCTGGATAGTCAGTGTGTCTTGTGTGGAAATCAAGTGGAGACTCATGATCATTTGTTCTTTTCTTGTACGTTTGCACAGCAGGTTTGGCTACAGATTGGCTCTTATATTCAGTTTCAGCCTCCTCCAACTGACTGGAATGGTGTTCTGCAATGGGGCCTCAAGTCCATTCGAGGCTCTTCTGCTTACAGATCCATCTGCAAGGCTGCCACAACAGCTTGCATATATCATATCTGGGTCACGAGAAATCATGTCGTGTTCAGGAAGTTACAGCATGATATTGGGAGTGTCACAACTCGTATTAAATATGAACTGAGAGTGCAACTCAGTAAAATTGAGAAAGTCAGGAATACGCACAACAACAGAAAGTGGTGCAAGCATGTGGGAATTCACCCTGAGTTTATACAGAAAATAGCTAGGAAAAAATGATGTATAGGTCTTGATACCATAGAGTTTTTACTGTTTGTTTGTACAGATTACATAGGATGCTTAGTTGGCTCCTAGTGTTTATCTGGTTTTGATGTATGCTCAAACTGCTGATTTTGGTAATATATGCTCATATTTTACCCAAAAAAAAAAAAAAAAAAACTTATTGCTAATTCAACAAAAACAAATATGACATATATATTAAGGATTTAAGATACAAATAAAGGTGAACATATATACTTAATTCAAATATATTAAGGATGTAGTGCTTTTTTTTTTAAATATTAAAAATAATCTTGTATTCGGATCGGATTTTCGGATTTCACACAACATCCGAAACCGATTCGGATTTGGATTTTTCTAATCGGATCCAGACTCGGTTTTTTTTTTTATTCGGATTCGGTTCGGATTTTTTTGGCATAAACGGATCGGATTCGGATCGGGTTCGGACTTGATTGTCATTCCTAGGTAATATGTACGCTCTCGTCCACTAAGATTAATAAATCGTGTGAGAGCAACTTATAGAAAAAAAGAGTCATTAATTAGTAATATAGGGATCACTTATAATAAACAGTGATGCCAAGAGAGCGCAAGCTTTGTGTGGAGGGAAGCGACAAGGACTGAGACATATATTCGTTGGAGTACACCAACAACAGGCTGGATAAAGCTTAACATCGACGGGGCGGCCAAAGGGAACCCGGGATTAGCGGGCGGAGGAGGGATCTTTCGTGCTGAAAATGGAGTTTTTCTAATACGTGCGTACACTGCAAGGATGGGATTGGGAACGTCTTTGATGGAGGAGCTTATGGCCATTCTGTTGGGGAAAACTACGGTATTTACCCACAATCACAACAACAGATAAACGGAAAAATAAAGTGCAAGAACCCAAAAAACAACACAAACAATTTTACGTGGAAAACCCCTCTCAATTAGGGGAAAAACCACGGTGCGGATCTCCACGCACTAAACAATAATCCACTATAATTATCAAGAGTACAATCGGCAACAATCACAAGATCAATCAACAAGTAGACTATCTATCTTTGGTACTAGTACAAATTGACAAACTCTAACTCAATTTGGTACTCCCACAAAACCAAAGATACACCCACAAATACCTGTCGATGACCGATCCGAATACTGCGATTACCTTCACCCGAACAAACCGAATCAACCGTGAACTGGAACAAACCTCTTTGGAGAAATACTCAATTTCTCTCACACTTTGTTTGTCTCTCACTCACTTGGCTCTCCTTTCTTTCGTTTTGTTTGGGCTTCCTTTTACTGCCAAACTCAATCACTCGGCTATTGCAAAAACAAAGGGCTTGTCCCTTTTATATTCAATCATCAACCACTAAAGAAGACCAAAAGGCTAAGACCTTTTGTTTCCCAATCATCAACTAAAGAAAACCAAAAGGCTTAAGCCTTTTTGTTTTCCCATCTTTCAACTTCCTTTTTTTTTGTCTTTTTGTTTTTCTTTTCTTTTTGTTCTATTTTATTTTCTTTACAAAACTAAAATAAAATAAAACACAACTAAATATTATTTGGTATTTGGGGCGTTACCTCAACAAATCCTCCCTCGACCCAAATCACCAAATACTTCCACCTTGTCCGAAAAACAGACCTTCTTCTTCACGGTCTTGCTCCTCCCTACGCAATGACCCTCAACATAGCACAAGTTGTTCTCCGCCTTCCTCCCTTGCACAATCAAAGTAGCACCACGATACACTTTGCACCATCTTCCCGTACCAATGTATCTACACCCTTGCGATGTCAACTCACCCAACGAAATCACGTTAACACGAGCATCGGGTACATACCTCACATTGTGGAAAGTTCTAGTCACACCACCATGGAGCTCAATTCGGATGCTACCCATCCCTTTCACCTTCAACTTACCACTCCCCATGTTGATGTCACCATACTCTCCATCTTGGCACAAAGTATCAAACATAGCATGGTCTCTACAAATGTGAACCGAAGCGCCGGAGTCCAACACCCAACTCTCTTGGCTTTCCTTCCCCTCATTGTCACTAGCCAAGAACAACTCCTTATTACCATCACAAGACATAATTACATTAGAGGAACCGCTATCATCATCAATTTTGGTCTTACCCATCTTCTCTTGCAGCTGCTTGAAACTCTTCAAATCATCTCTCATCTTTGGGCAACGACTCTGAATATGACCCTTCTCACCACAATAGTAACACTCTATGTTACTAAAGTCTCTCGCGCGCGACTTCGATCTTTTTCTCGGGCCACCTCCTCTTCTCTCATGATTCCTCCCTCTTTCGGACACCTCCGCAGCTAGTACTCTATCTCCTCCATCACTAGGAGATACACCATCAACCTGCAACATCATCCGATCATTCTCTCTCAACACTGTCATTGCTTCATCTAGTGTAATCTCTGTCCTCCCTACAAGTAATGTCTGCACAATTGGCCTGTAGGACTTGGGTAGTGAAGCCAACAATAACAATGCCTCCTCTTGATCGGAGATCTTCTCATCTGCATTTCTCAACTGACATACTAGCTGGTTAAAACTGTTAATGTGGTCCTGCAACGCTGTACCTTGCTCCATCTTTAGCTGGTACAACTCATATCTCAAACAAAGCTTGTTAGTCAGTGACTTTGATGCATATACACTCTGGAGCTTATCCAACAACTTCTTTGGATCTGTCTCAGTCAAGTAATTATACTTGATCTCCAGAGCCATAGCCAATCTAATAGTACTGACAGCTTTCTTCTTTTTCGATGTCCATTGGGCATCGGTCACCCCACTAGGCTTTGTCTCATCTAAAGCCTCATCTAAATTTTGTTGAACCAACAAATCCTCAACCGTACTCTTCCACACAGTAAAATTAATTTTACCATCAAACAAAGGGATTTCAAATTTGGGCACACTACCAGACATGTTACTTGCACAAAATAATTCCTCCTTCAACAAATACAGTAATTTTCCCACCACCGATCCTACAACCAAAAGCTCTGATACCACTGTTGGGGAAAACTACGGTATTTACCCACAATCACAACAACAGATAAACGGAAAAATAAAGTGCAAGAACCCAAAAAACAACACAAACAATTTTACGTGGAAAACCCCTCTCAATTAGGGGAAAAACCACGGTGCGGATCTCCACGCACTAAACAATAATCCACTATAATTATCAAGAGTACAATCGGCAACAATCACAAGATCAATCAACAAGTAGACTATCTATCTTTGGTACTAGTACAAATTGACAAACTCTAACTCAATTTGGTACTCCCACAAAACCAAAGATACACCCACAAATACCTGTCGATGACCGATCCGAATACTGCGATTACCTTCACCCGAACAAACCGAATCAACCGTGAACTGGAACAAACCTCTTTGGAGAAATACTCAATTTCTCTCACACTTTGTTTGTCTCTCACTCACTTGGCTCTCCTTTCTTTCGTTTTGTTTGGGCTTCCTTTTACTGCCAAACTCAATCACTCGGCTATTGCAAAAACAAAGGGCTTGTCCCTTTTATATTCAATCATCAACCACTAAAGAAGACCAAAAGGCTAAGACCTTTTGTTTCCCAATCATCAACTAAAGAAAACCAAAAGGCTTAAGCCTTTTTGTTTTCCCATCTTTCAACTTCCTTTTTTTTTGTCTTTTTGTTTTTCTTTTCTTTTTGTTCTATTTTATTTTCTTTACAAAACTAAAATAAAATAAAACACAACTAAATATTATTTGGTATTTGGGGCGTTACCTCAACACATTCTTCATGGGTTACGTATTGCTGCACGCTCAAGCTAGTTTAAGTTGGAGGTAGAGACTGATTTTCAGTTAGCGCACGACCTGCTAAAAGCGCCCACGCCAAACTGTAGCCCCTATTATTTCGTCTTGGAGGGCTAGCACTGCAAGGAGCTAATACGTCACACGCTTTGGGAGATCAAGACCACTCACATTTACAGAGAAGCCAACTCCGTAACAGATTGGCTCGCCAATTATAGCCTTGTTATTCCGACTTGTTTAAGGAATTGGATGCCCCAATCACTAGCATGAGGAATGTACTTTTTGAAGACCTTATTGGGGTCGCGAAGCCTAGAATGACCTTAGTTTAATTTTGATTTTTGTTTGGGCGTCTAACACCTTCCACCTCACAAAAAAAAAAAAAAAAAAAAAGAGTGACCCTTGTCTCACCAAAAATTTCAATAAAATCTTCTTAAACAAGTTTTTGGGTATTTTTTTTCTTTTCCAATTTTGATCTTAATGTGATTCCAAGATTAGAAGATTAGTTATTTTAATAGTTTTACTTGTCAACTCCATTAAAAAGAAATTTTATTTTGAATTTCATGATAATTTGTAGAAAAATATGAATAAATAGTTATAAGTTCCACATTAGAAAGTCTTCTATTGTGATCGCCTTACATAATATCTTGGATAGTATAACCACAATTCAGTTCAGTCGAATTCATTCTAATTCAGTTTAAGTAGGTACTTAGGTTTTATTCTCCTTAACAATTCAGTTCAGTCGAATTCATTCTAATTCAGTTTAAGTAGGTACTTAGATTTTATTCTCCTTAACATAGTTTCACTTAAAGTTAGTTGAATTCAGTTGATGAACGTTATCACTTAAATAACTTTTTGTTTCGAAATAAATTCAAGATGATAACTATGTCATTGAAAAGATTTCAAAGCATACATTCAAATCAGTCCATAATATTGAATATTTTTGGACGAGTATTCAATGGTTAACGATCAAGTTCAAGCAATCATTTCAGTTCATTTCAATTCAGTTCATTTCAATTCAACAGTTTTCATTTAAAAATAATGGAGTCTTATTAGTTAAATAATTTGTATTTAATAAAATCACGATTATACACATGTTGGAAATATTTCAATGCATTAGTCTAATGAACCGAATAATTAAAGACTTTTAGTGAGTTATAATAAAAAGCTAAACTTAAATCATTTTAGTTCAATTTGATTAGCTTAAATCTGTTTCGTTTAATTTTTTTCAGTTTAATTTTATTCAGTTCAATTATTTTTAAGATACGATACAATATACTATGATAGATGTGGGAATATGACATTGTACATTGTAATAGCATGTTAGGCTTTTGACTTTCATGCTTTATATCATTATTTGTCCATTTACATGCATGTCGTAAATGTGTCCTTTCTATTTGGTTCTTTTATTTAAATTTTTGTAATGTGTTGGCGAGTTAAAACTTCTATAAGACAGTTTTTGATCTGTAATTTTTGGTGAGACGAGGATCACATTCAAATTATGAAGTTCTAAATAATTTTCAATGGGCGAGATAATATTTTATTTGACACAAAAACTTTTATAAAACGGTTTTATTGTAATTTTTGGTGAGATGATCTCATTTTTTAGCAAAATTAGGTTGCTGTTCTTAATAAGCAGTCACTACAATACAATTCTAAATAGAAATCCCATTTTATTCTGAGTTGGTCTCACATAATACTTGCTATTGTTTTTATACCCATGTAACTTTTCAGTTAGTACTCATGTAAATAATTTGAGAGTTTGAGTGGTGTCTTGCTTTGGTGATAACTAGAGCTGGCAAAACCCGACCCGACCGGAGATAATCGACCCGATTCGCTCGATATCAGACCCGCCCGACATCCAAAAATGTATCAACTATCATTATCCGAAACCGACCAAACCCGACATCCAAAAATGTATCAATTGTCATTATTCGAAACCGACCCGACCCGACCTGACACCCGACAATACCCGTTATCCGAATTGACCCAAAATCGATAACACCTGACCCGAAGTTACCCGAAACCAAAATGAACCTGAACCGACCCTACCCGAAACCCGAGTATATCCGACTTAACACACATGTAGTTCATATTATTGAAAATTTTCATATAAAATTGAGCTTTTCATATTATTTCAACTTTAGATGCTCTGAAACATGAATTAAATTTTACCTGATATGACCTGAAAATCGAACTAATCCGAATCCAACTTAACCGAAACTCGAACTAACCCGACCCATAACCCGACAACAGCATAAACCCGAATCAATCCGACTCGACCCAACCCAACCTAATTACTCTTTTGACCTGATATTACCCAAACTCGTAATGACCCGACCCAAATCGGGTTATAACCATGTTTTCTCTTTGCAGGGCTCTACAGGCTGGTGTGCTCCATTAGCAGAGAATTGCTTTAATTGTCTATCTATGTGATCAACTGATCAACCATTGATAGTATTCCATCTTTCTGAAGATCAATTGTTCTTATACATATAAGTTAAAACAACCTAATGACTTTTGCCTAATTTCCTTATGATACTCGTGGCATATTCTTTGCCCTCTTTTGAACCCATAATGTGGTTGCAAGTAGGAGTACTTAATCATTTTATGCGACATCAGATTACTATGTGCAAATATTGAAGAGTCAAAATGGCATCGATGAGATAAATAAAAATAGGGGTTTTTGAAGGAAAAAAAAAACACCCTTTAGAGCTTTTGGTTTAAAGAAGTGGAATGAATTTGGTATGAAACTTAAAACCTCTATGTATGGATGAAGACTCCATACTTCATATAAATTGTTTGGTCGCAAAAATTTCTTTGCGGCGGCCCTACACAATAGGGCGCTTCACGTGAAAACCACGCACACGCGCGTCTTTCCAATTTCTCTTTCTCCCTCATCCTTTCTCACGCTCCCTCTGCTACCCTTCCACTTCCAGCATTCCTCCATAACCAGGCCACTCCACCCACACCTTGTTTCTCGCTCCTCCCCTTTCCCATGGTTGAATCAGCTAACCGCACCCCATTTTCTCTCTCCTCCCCTTTCCCATTGCTGAATCAGCTCACCCCTCTCCCATTTTCTCTCTCCTCCCCTTCCCCATGGCTGAATCATCTCACCCCCAGCCCATTTTCTCTCTCCTCCTCCCCCCATGGCCGAAAAATAGTCCACCGACCCCACAGGCCTCCATTCTGTTCTCTCTCTCTCTCTCTCTCTCTCTCTCTCTCTCTCTCTCTCTCTCCTCTTTCAATTTTCGGATCTGCAACTTTTTCTCCATTTTTGAATACTCTAATGACGAAGGAGATGAGCAGGAAATTGACATTGAGAATTAGTGAGTATAATCCTAGATTTTAGAGAGTGAAGACTTTTATTTAGTCATGGCTAAAAATCAACACGGTAAGTAAACGTCTCATGCATAATATGTGACACTCCAGACAAAAGAAAATTAACACTACAGTTCAATAAACTAACACCAGTTTAGCATTTTATATTTATATATATATATATATATATATATATATGACACTAGAGCACACAAAAATAATAGTAGTGGGCTAATAACAAATTTACACCAATGTTTTTTTATTTTTGAAAAAAAATCGGCACTATATATACGAAAAATGACACTACTTTCGAAAAATTGACACTAGCTTTGAAAAAATTGACACTAATGTACTAACAAACTGAAATGGGTGAAAGAAAAATAAGACACCAATTATTTTAAAAAAAAGGTGACACTATGTATACAAAACGTGACACTAGCGTTCAAAGAATTGACAGTAGTGTAATGATAAACTGAAACTAGTGTAAGGAAACATATTGACATGATGATTTAAACAAAAAAGTGACACTACGTATACAAGGAGTGACACAGAAGTTTAAAAAATTGATAACAATGAATCAGACGTACTTTTGTGTGATTTCAATCTTGTAAAAATATTAACGACACCATAGGTTATAATAGTGACACTAGAGACATAAGAAAATAACACAAATAGATAGGTAGTCAACAACTTAAAACTAATAATTTTCAACCACCCAAACCGAGGGGAAACTGGCAAAATGATGGGATGCCAAAGTAGAGAGTACAAAATAAATCAAATGAAGTTCAATTTATACCCTTTTCGGTACTAGATTAATCCAAAAATTGATTTGATTTAAGTATTTTAAAATGCTCAAACTAGAACATCAATAGTAAAAGATAAAAAGAAGTCCACCAGGTACTAACATTGCAACTAGATCGACAATGGCCTAAAGATGTTTTCATCCCGACTGCGTTTTCTGTCTCTCCAAGATCTTAATCTCGGTCTTCAATTTTCCATCCATGGATTGTGAGTTTTCTCACTCCGAGCTTGATGCATCGATCGATGGCGTTTTGCGCTGCAGTCAATGAGAATTGTTGTTGGTGTTTTCTTTGTCTGATGCTCGGCGTTGAGGAAGTTTGGTTGGCCCCACCACTGATTAGGATTGAAATTTGGAAGCAAGCTTCGTTTGAGCTTTCCGTGCTGAGAAATTGATGCACTGGATGATTGTTTGATGAGCTGAATCTCAATGTTTCTCTCAGGAGGAACGACATGAGAGAGAAAGATGATGGTGTGAAACAGTGACATGTAAGGTCTACTTTGAGGAGGTGAAACAAAAGAGGGAAGGAAACGCGGAACCCAAAATCACGTGCGGGGCCCATTATTATTTTGGCCCTATAGTATAAGTCCGCCCTATAAGAGATCTACTGTTGTTTGGTTTAGTGAAAGTATGGAATCAAATAAATTACTTTTTGGTTAAAGAGTATTACCCTTCAAAAATAGACTTTTAATACAAATTAAAAAAGAGAAAAGAAAAGGCACCCAACCATTTTCTCTCTCCTCCCCTTTCCCATGTCCACCAGGAACCATTTCCCCATGCCCACCACCGAGAGCCATTTCCCATGCCCACTATCGACCTTTTCTCTCTCCTCCACCCTCCCCTGACCACCACCGAGCCCTTTTCTCTCTTGTCCCCCTCCCCCATCTAGGGCTCCATCTAAGGTTTGGTGGTGCCTTGGTGGTCAGATCTCGGTCGTTGTGGTGGAGAGGAGAGAGAAAATGGAGAGAGGGAAGGGAGAGTAGGTAGGCAGGGTCGTTTTAGAACATAGGTCTCGAGGGCGACCGCCCAGGGCCCAATGCACAAAGGGGCCTAAAAACGTATATAAAATATAATATATAATAAAATCTAAAGTTATAAATCACTAAAATAGTAGTGGCTCAGTGGTTATGCCCGGAAGAAAAGTGAAACTAATACCTTTTATTCCAGGTTCAAATCCAAGGGCCCTCATTCTCTTTCTTTTTAGTTTTTTTTTCATTTCTTATTCCACTTATGTTGAAAAGATCAGGTTTTTTTTTTTATTTTCTAGTAAAAAGAGTTCTCACCCAAACAAAAAAAATAGTAAAAAGAGTTTTTTTACTTATATAGTAAAAAGAGATCTTTTAAATAAACAACAATTTTATTTCAAGATTTTCTATTTCATACCTCTTTAATTTCGATATGAATCATACGTATTTTTACAAGTGAGATAAAATGGGTCATAAAAGAGATAAATCAAACATTTACCCTGAAAAATGTATTTTCGTGTGAGTATACTTTTTTGGGGGGTTATGAAATTATAAATTTTCTTTTAGATGCAGACTATAGACGAATAAATGTCACTACTACTATTTTTCGTTTCAGGACTTCTATTATTTTATTTTTTTGGTAACTACTCTTCTTTATTTTAATAGCAACAATATATCCCACTTTGAGGGGTATATGAATTGAACTCATATTTGTACCATCGCACTATGCTATCCTAAACTCAGGTAAAAATTTATTAATGTCTTAGGGCCCTTATTTTGAATTTGCCCTAGGGCCTCTAAAATGTTAGGTACAAGCCTGTGGGTAGGTAAAGTGGTTATGGTGGCCGGAGGGCTGGCTGAGGACAGTGGTCGGAGACTTGAGCTGTGGTGGAGCAATGGCTTGTGAGGAGAGAGAAATGGGACTTCTAATTTAGTTTGATTGGGTTTTAGTTTTTATTTTGTCAAATTTATTTTCATTTGTTTTGTTGATGAATAATGATAAGGGAGGTATCATTTTGATACCACTAGGAAATGGGGAGATTAAAGTGGTGTTAGTTTTGAGGGGGCTTGAATCCGGAGGGATTTGAGTTCCAAGCCCAAATATAGCCTACCAAACATAAGGAATGGATTAAGTGATTCCATTCCTTTACTTTAGACCCAACCAAACGGAACCTTAATAGATCTTTGATTCATAAAACCATCCCTAACTGAACTATTTGTAAATAATTAAACTATCACCAACTGCATTTCCCTCAAAAGATCAACACCTCAAACATTTTCATCCAATTTCGTGTTACATTTAAATATTAATTACCATTTTGTCCCAACTATAAGATTTTTCAAAATGATTGGATTGTTTAAATAACATAAATATTTAATAAATGAGGTTCTTAAAACTATAAATCAAAAATAATTTTTTCTTTATATATATTAGATTACTTTTATAATTAAACCTGAATTAATGGGACAATTTAAAAATTGAATTAAGGGCTAAGTGTTAGGCCAGATTCTTGGATTTTCTGGATTAGGATTTGGAAATCGCCGCGTTACATGTCAGAGGGCACGTCCAATCGAAATCGACCAATTGAAAAGGTGAATTGTCAAAAAATCATCTTAAGGTTCGAAGTCACCATCTTGTTATAGCCTAAACAAGGACGGGTTTTTATAAAATAAAGAGTCTCCACCTTGTTGTGACCCAAACAAGTACGGTTTTTACAAAAAAGAAGGGTTTTATAAAAAATTTACAGAAAACAAATTAAGAAACCCAAAATTTGATTCCATCGCGATAAGACACGAAAATTCTTTAACTGATCTTCGAATACAAATATCTTGGTTTGGGGTCTAAGTTAGAAGGTGCAGACGTCCTCGGACCCGTCTCCTCCTCCGTACTGAGTACAAACTCTTTACTAATACGTTGTATCCCATATGAAAGCTTTGCATTGTATTACGTAATGCCATGAATGATAAAAGAAAACGCACATATATTTACACATTGTCACATAGCACACTTGCATATAAAAAATCGGTATTGAATCGGCATATTCGTTTATGTACGACGTGTTTGGATATTGCAATATTGCACTACGTACCATTCATCGTAGGTCTTGAATCTACTCCTGGATCAAAACCCTTACGTAGTTCTGACCGGGGGATCCGGTCAGTAAGACTCCTTGGGTGCCACTAAGGCGGTATGTTTGTTCTTTCCCACAAGAGGGATATAATCGAGAAACTTATGGGATGACTTGCAACTCATAGTCAAATTGATCCGAGGAACCCTCTACTCTCCGCGAAGAAGTAGGAAAATGTTCAAATAGGAAGATTTTCCTGTTCATCAGAGGCGTTCAGCCCAACAACATTTGGTAATATATGGGGATCAACCCAATTCTTAGCTATGAGTAATAGTATTAGACTTCTCAAAAATATTTGTTATTCACTGAGGAATAAAATTCATTGGGGGTGAGTAAATGGATGATTTGTGTAAAGTTTGGGTATGCATTGGTGGGTAATGGCTTAAAGGAGTCTTTCCAATAAGATCCCCGGGATAGCCCGAATCCAAATAAGAGGGACAATTAATTATTTACTTCTATTCGATCATAGGTATTCCACTGGGGAAAATGATTGTCACTGGGGAAATGTGGATTCCACTAGGGAGTGTGATTTTGTATGAAGGTGATTTGATGTGATGGTAAGTGGAATAACCATGGTCGCGTATAAGCAAATTTCTGATTTTAACCTCGAAGTTGGCCCAGGGCCGGGTTTGTATGCATACACGAATACACTGGTTTTACTGAAAACGTTAAACATAATATATATCACATAAGTGAGAAAACTTCTTTTTATTTTTATTATCCGAGTTGAATTATTAGGTGGAAGCATATGAATGCAAATGTGTAAATAAAGAGGCCTTGGATAAATGAATTACAACTTGAGTATCTACAATAAAATTCAAAAAATTTCTAATTTTCCTAAAAAGGAGAAAAAGACTTAATCTTCATGTACATGGAGCCTCCGGTGCTCGGTCTTATTCATCGTCTTCAAAATTTCGACTTATTCACAAAGCATTGTTTTATTTACAAACGAATTGATTTATTTAGAAAGAAATTGATTTATTTACGAAAGAATTCATTATTTACATGAGCGGTTTGAAAAAACCAACAAGTTTCGTCCAAACGCAAATTATTTACTCCAAATTTATTTTTGTAATTTGTAGGACACACTAAAAGAATAAACTCGAGAGTTTCGTATTTTTGTGAGTTCATTTGATAATTAACGAAAATCGTTTATAAAGTCGCACAAAACCGTTTTTACAATAAGCAGGACAAAACTTCCAAAATCCATAACTCGGTCATATCTCAACCAAATCGAGTAATTCAAAAGCCTAACTTGGTTCAATTCACATTATATATCCTTTTTAAGATTCTCAAGTCAATACAGTTGACGGTGGGTGTAGACACCCAAATGTGTCCCCCCGGCGTAGCGCCATATGATGATAACCTATAATCTTGTTAAAGAAACGAATGTCAATGCTCGATGTATTTATGCTAATTTGAACCCTTTTATCCATACTCACACAGGATATCATTAATTTCCATACCCAAAAATAGGTCTTTCCATAAGCCTTTCAACGCCATGTCATTTGTCCCAATCGGCCTCCGGAGTCAAAAGTTATGATTTAATGAAGTTATGGGCTAAAAACGATGTTCTCATACCCGCATATCACGGTTCAAGACTGATTTTTAGCCATGCAAGGATTAATTGGATTATTATTCCTCTAGACTTGTATTACCCTTTGAAGTAGCTTTCTAATGATATATTATGGGCCAAAATCCCATTACAAACGAAAGAGATATGATCCGATGATTGATTAATGCTCCGAAACGGACACTTCTCTAGTGTTTGGGCCATAACTCATAGGATACTTGTGATATTTGATCCCACAATATGTCAAATGAAAACCCTTTGAACAAAGAATCCAACGCACCAAGAATCAGGCCAATCCAAACTCAAATGAAAGCTCCAGCGTCCTTTTCGTGGAAGAGACAGTGAAGCGGGCCGCCGCCCACGGCGGCCCAGCCGCTGAGGCCATGCTGCACTATCGGGGCCGCTGAGCCTTAGGTGGCTCTTCGGGGGGCCGTTGGGCACCATTTTTCGCCCGGGAACCCTAATTTTACCTCCTTTTTGGCTCAATCCCTATAAATACCCCTCTAAACTCCATTTTTTAGGACCAACACTCATTATTACGGATTTTCACCCATTAACCCAAGAGAACCCTAATTCTCTTTCTCCTTTCTCCCATGCAACCCTAATCAAATCATTCAAGCATCTTCAAGGCTCATTCAAGAGCAACTCCATAAACAAGAGCAAGGAAAATACAAGAGCAATTGACATTCAATTCTAGTGCAACAAAAGGTTAACATGAGGGCAATTTTCTCAATCTTTCAAAACTCTTTTTCAAACCATGTTTTACTTTGATTATGGTTTTGGTTGATTTGTATATCATGTTTTGATTGTTTTAGTTTTGTTATTAATCATATTCATGTATAGATATTATAATTTGCATGTTTTAATTAGTTTAAATGCATGGTTAGTATAAATATTGCATCTTTGCATGATTAGCATAGAATTAGGGTTTTTGCATATACTTATCCCTAAATTGCACATTAGGGACTTCACTATTTGCTTATTATTTCTCTTATCACAATTAATTATATTGCATATGACGTATTATTTAAGAACCATTAATTCCAACTAAAATATTTCAATTAGCGCCAAAAGGCGAGGGTTCTTACAGTGGCGACTTCACTGGGGGATATAATAAGAGGGTGTAAATCGAAAGCTTATCCATGTTGATTATTAATTCATATTTCTTGCTTCATGGCCTTTATGTGTTAATTATTGCTTTGCATTCATACCATCCATTTGCATGCGTAATATTCGCAAGATGTCGAACGACATCACCACAACATAAACAAGAATTACCCTTTGGAGCATTGTCTATGACTTAGGCCGGTGACCCACTCAGTCCGAATTACCTTTGCACATAGTCGTGTTCCGCCCCATAGCATTTACATGTTTCCCTTCGAGATATGTGTAACGGTACATTAGTTTTACTATGCATCCCATAGATGACGAAACATATCCGGTCGTGTGTTACCATATCCAACCATAGATTGTGTCAACCATTGCATTTAGTCTCATGGTCTATTCAAGGTTCTTAATTGATTGCATGCCATATTGTGATTGATTGTTTTCCTTGTTATGTGATTTGTTTCCTTAGATCGCTAGATTAGGTCCCCTTTAGGATCTTAGTGGTCTAGAGTATAGGAAGTTTCCTATTTGTGTATATGACTAACTTTGTAAACTAACTTAAGATCGAGTCTAGAATATTTTCTTTTTAAGAAATAGAATCCATGTATGATCCCGACGATTCTAGTAACCATATTAGGGAGACTTATTTTCCAAAAAAAAATCAATTTCGAGCAAGTAATATATTTCGGCTAATGATCTTTCCCAAAAATAAAAAAAAAAAAAGAGTCTTCTTTCTTTCCTTAAGCAAGTCAATAGTATATTTTCCTTTTCTTGAGTCCGGAATATATTTTTCATATCTAAGTCAAGAGTCTTATGGCAAGTCAAGAGTAGCGTCTTTGTACTTTCCATTGTAAGTCAAGAGTATCTTTTCCCTTTCCCAACTCTAAAAAATCTCATTCCCATAACAAGTCAAGAGTAATATTTTACTTCCCATATCTTATTTAGGGTCTAGGTTGATCCTTTTTCCCTTTACTTAGTTTGCAAGTCAAGAGTAATATTCTTTCTTTATTGAGTCAAGAGTATTTTTGCTTTTTTCCTTTTTAATAAAAAGTCGAAAGATCATTGGTTAAAATACATTACTTGCATCGACAATATTTCTGAAAAATTGGGTCTCCTTGAGAAGTTACCATGTTGAGGGATTATTCTAGATTCTTTTCCCATCTTTTTTCTAACTAAAAAAAAAAACCAAAAAAAATAATTGCATTGCATTTCATTTTTAGAAGCTCCATGCTAGGACATATAGAATCATTTTAGATTGAATTGCATCGCAGATCATTTTACATCATCTTACAATATTGCATGCACCCCACTTGCCATAGATGGGTAGCTTCATCATGCATCTCATGTTAGATATTTTGCATACATATAGGACATTGCATACCGCATTGCATATCATTCTAGGACATTCTAGACTTTCCCATATCATTTGAATGTAAATCATTTTAGGCATGTTTAGGACACTATAGAGTCTTGCATCACAATCGTTCACATCACATAGTTGCATTCATCGAGTCGTAGCCCACAAAGCATCTAGAACGAGTCATCATTGCATGTTCATGTCAAGCTTGCATATAAAGTTTTCATCTTTGGACTTCGAGGGATAATATAGGAGTCTGTCTTCTTCTACAAGCCTTTTTCGAATTTCTTCCTTAGTGTCCCTTACTAAGTTGAGAATTGCATTCAGGATCGAAAGCCCAAGTTTACTCAAAGCAACCTAAGCCTAATTTGTCTGGAGATACCGAAAAGACTCAAGCCCAAGTGATGGAGGAACTTTTGACCCAAATGACCGCCATGAATGCTAGGTTCGTTGAATTAGAGGATAAGATTACCAAGCTCGATCCTCACACCAAGGATCCCAAGGAACCCATTTCGAATGATGATAAGCCCGTACCTCCCACTAAAGAGGTCCAAGAACTTCAAGTTAAAGTAAACAGGCTCGAGTGGATTTTAAGCAAGAATCGCATCTTTAACGACATGATGGTCAACTCCGAAGGCTTTTCTCCCCACATTAAGGGAAAATTTCCCACCAAGTTCTCCATGCCCGAAGTTCCCATCTTCAAAGGAACTGACGATCCACAAGATCATATTAGAGCTTTCACTATTGCGTTGGGCCTTAGAGGAGTAGAACACCATCGGCCTTAGAGGAGTAGAACACCATCTGTATGTTCACCTTTTTCCCCAAACCTTGGACCCCGCTTAAGGGCCTGGTTCTTTTAGTTGCCATCTTAAAAGATTCAAAAGTGGGAAGACTTATCCTCTTTGTTTCTAGAGAGATACACTAACAATATCTTGCCACCCATGACATTGAGAGAGTTAGAGATAACCAAGCAAGGTGATGAAGAAGGATTTACCGACTTCGTGAGAAGGTGGAAGACCAAGGTCGCCGAAATGATTGATTGCCCATCTGAAAGGGATCAAATTAGAATGCTTGTCCATAACTTGACACCCAAGTATCTTGAGCACATGAAATTCCAGCCTATCACTACTTATGCCCAACTGGTTGAAGTTGGCATGGCCATTGAAGATGACCACCTCACTCAATTAAGCAACCAGTAAGACAAGCATGGCTCTAATTCTGGAGGCTCCGATCAAGAAAATGAAGTCAATGTCATTATAAGTAGGCATAAAAGAGTATACACACCTCTTAGCATGACACAAGATGAAACATTTGACAAACTTCTCGAAGAAGGCTATATTTCGGCAATCGGTCCCACATCGGACCTAGAGCCCAACAAGAGAGGAAATAATTGGAATCCTAATGCCTACTGCAAGTACCATCAAGGAAATGGTCATATGACTGAAGAATGCATGCACTTGAAGCGCGAGTGTAAGGCCCCGGGATTTTCCACCAATCCTTTTGTTTTTCCCAGAGTGCGTCCTTATAGAAAATTTGTCAGTTGGGGGCTTAGATAAGTTCAAGGGACCATCGAGTTAGAAATACTTTTGAAAAGACTTGAATTGAATAAAAACCATGAAAGAGGTCACAAATCTGCTATCGACGTTTTATTGAAGGTACAAATCGACGGGACAACCCAATAGTGCGATAAGTGAACTAATCATGTTTTTAGAAAGACTCCCACTTATATAAAACATATAAGTACCCAAGAATAAAGGGTTCGGGGGCGAAGGTACGAGGTGGGAAGGTGTTAGGCACCCAACTCGCCCGTACTATGACGGCCTATACTAACTTAAGTTTGCTTAATAATTTAAAGACATAATTCCCATGCAAAACCGTATTAACAACCTAGACTTAGACTGTTAATTGGTTCACCACAAGCACCACAACATTTATTTTAACCCTTATTTAGACATGCATTCGATTGACAAGTTGAGCAGCACAATGACTATACAGACAATATTTAGGAAGCAATAAAAACGTGACCTAGAATGATATCTACATTATGACTACTTAGAAAACAAACAATTAGGCAAGCAATTTAATTTGAGCCATCAGGAATTTATACCTGAACTGTAGGCTATATTTGACAAGAATAGTAAAAAATAGATCTCAAGTTTTAGAAGAAAGAGGGGGAAGCTCAGGAGTATTTAACTGAGAATAGAGGTTGCTAACTGTAGGCTGTGTGTTTTGAACTGAGGGTGAGGGGTTGTTTATATAGGCGTGGAAAAGTAGGGTTGTACGATCGAATTTGAGTTGAAAAATGAGACGGGCTTGAAAAATGAGCCGGGCCTGAAGGAAAAGGCAGCGCCTCTAGCAGCCCTGGGACATATTCCAGGGCCGCTGACGGCTGTCAGCAGCCAGCTGGATGACGTCATAATGACGTCATCCAGCCTGTTTTTATTTTCCGTGGAATTTTTAGTGTTCCGAAAAATACGAAAAAATCATTTTACACCTGAATGGTAAAAGACGGTTTTACTCCTAAATTGCAACTTGGCGACCGGGAGTCGGAATGAGGCATGATACGTGTCGTTGGAAACCTTTTAAACGGGGCTTCTGAATGGAATGGAATAAAGGAGTGTTTGGAAGGAAAACCTAAGACATTATTTTAACTATTAAAGCAAAATAGCAGTTCAAGCTTAAAAAAATTACTCCTTTCATCATCGGGCTTTTGCGGAGAAATATGAAGACGCTTTTTTGGCGTCTACAGAAGCCCCCACTTTGATCGAGCTTGAGTAAAAGCGAAGATCAAAGTACTCCGAAGGCGACATGCAGGTTGCTGATGTGCAAACGGTGTGTGAGAGTGTACAGTATGCATGCATATGAAGACAAACCTGAGCTGGAACACGCTCGTAGTGCGCTAAGATTTCATCCCTGTGAACAGAGGAGAAATTGAAAGTTTAATAGTAGCTGTATAGGACATCGCTCGTAGATGGTCTAAACGTTTGCTGGGGACCTGTATTCAGAGTGAATGAAAAAGTTAGTAATACTTTGAGAATGATCAACATAGAGTGCTTCGACAAACAGTGACTAAACACCACTCGGCGTATGTCGAGATTTCGTCCCTCTTCGAGAAACGAAAAAGTCAATGAGGCAACGCAATTAAAAATAACGGCTGCAAAAATGGTGAGTAACATATGAACAGTTTAAATGCAATAGGTTAAGCAATCATTGACTGAAACATATAAACAAAAAATGGATAGTATAACTGCTTTAAGCAATCATTCACTGAAGCATTTAAAATAACTTAGGCGCTCGGGTCGAGAGTCGCCGCCTTGTAGATCCACGTTTCTGTTTTTGGGACCTGCAAAAATAAATAATTTGGGCGCTCTGTGTTGAGAGTCGTCGCCGTGTAGATCCGCGTTTCTGTTTCTGGGACCTGCAAAAATAAATAATTTGGGCGATCTGGGTTGAGGGCCATCGCCGTGTAAATCCGCGTTTCTGTTTCTAGGATCTAAATAACTTGGGCGATCTGGGCCGAGGATCGCTGCTGTGTAGATCCGCGTTTCTGTTTCTAAGACCTACAAAAATAAACGGGTTAATTTTACATGTAAATGGTTGGTACCGTAAAATGGGCCAACTGTTGAATTTGAATTTGTGGGCTCGAGGGCTTTGCTCCCGCGCGTTTGATACTGATATTGCCGCAAGATGAACTGTAATAACGAACTCTGGACTGGAAAAAGGGGCCTTGGGTCAGTTTGTGGGGCCCATGCTGCAGGATCGCAGGGCCGCTAGCGGCGCTGGGCTTGAGCCAAATGGTAGCGCTTCGGCGCTTTCTCTCTCCTCTTTCGCGTTTTTGCTTCTTCTTCACCTAGCCATTGTCGAGAGATTTGGTTGAAGTTCCTCCATTGTTGAGTGCTTCACTCCACTTGTGGTAAGTCCATTCTTGTCCGTTTTCTTCGGTTTTTGTCTTGAACTTGCTTATTTTTCCGCCCAGTTGCTGAATTTTGGGTTGCATTGTTGAATGGGTGCTTGTAGCTTGCGAATATGAAACTTTTATTTTCCCACTTGTAGAGAGAGAAAACTCTATTGTGTTCTCATGGCTCCCGTAGACAAAGGGAAGCGTCCTATGTGTGATGAGGAGTACGACCGGAACCTTTTTTGGACCGGGTTGCCTTCTACCCGAGGGCCTCCGACCCGTCCCGCGGATGGGGCTCGACTGTACCAGGATTCTTTCATGCGGTTAGACTGGCGCCCGCCTAGTGTTTGGAACCAAAGTGTTCTGTTGCCGACTAGACGGAGTCATTTATCTGACCCGGAGCTGGTACATTTTCTGACTCAACTTTTTTGTGTTCAGTATATTTGAACTGAAAATTGGAACTGTTAGTGCTTCGGCACACGAACAAATTGGAATTTGTACTGGATTGGTGGTCAGCTGTATATTTTTTGTGTGAAATTTATTTTAGCTGTATTTGTTGTGTATTGCTATTGAGAAAATTTTGTTGGTTGGCTAGGGTGTTGGGGTTATGCTGCAGGCTCATGGGACTACTTCCCATTGGTCTATGATGTTGGGGACCTTTTCGGAGTGGGCCAGGAATTTTGCACTGGACTCGGGTCTCGCTGATTTTTTGACTGTTATCCCTGCTTGTCACTCGGGAGATTCTAGGATTGTCGCCCGGGGATTACTGGAGAGGTTTTGGGATTCTACGAACACTTTTCATATACCTGTGGGAGAGATCTTTCCGACCCCTTATCAGTTTGTTGTGCTGACGGCGTTATCCTTTAGAGGGCGTCGTATTCAGTTCGACGCGGGTTATTGGCGACAGAGTGACACTTTGTCGGATCTTTATAGGCCTGTATACACCCATTTTGACCAGGATCAAATTTCTTTGGCGTGTTTGTGGGAGGCTGTTGCTGCGCAGGGGATAACCGAGGAGCAGAGGGCTCGTATTTTCCTGGCATGCTTGCTGGAGTCGACGATCTTTGCTCAGAATAAGAGCGTGTGTGAAGTCGGTTTCTTGACATGCTTGGAGGATTTGGCCAAGGTGCGTGAGTACAACCTTGGTGGGGCCGCTTATGCTTCCTTGTTGAAGTGGTGCCGTCAGGCCTGTAGGCCTAAGGAAACAAGTGAGAGGACATCCATCACGGGCCCATGGAGGATACTAGAGGTAGACTCTCTTTTTTATGTTTATTCCTCTCTTTTTTTAACTAGGGAAATCATCTTTGCTTGTGTGTTAGCTTGTGTGGCAGCTGTGGTTCTTTGAGTATTTTCCGGCCTTCGGTCCTCATCGTCCTGGCTTGAGGATGTTCCCTTCAGGTTCACGGTGGGTCGGTAGGGATGCCCATCCGTTCACTTCTCTGGAGCATTTCCGGGCTACGTTTGAGGGCCATGTTGTGTCCATGGTACGTTGCTTATTGCTTTGTGCGTTCTTTTCGTTCATTTTGCGTGAATGAGAATTTTGACTTGGTAATCTGCAGGTGTTGTGGTCTGCCTTTGACGAAGTTCCTGGGGTTCCTCCCCATATTACCCTAGAGTCCTTCAGGGTATCTTCTCTACGGGTGGTCTTCGAAGGGCCATTCAGCTTTGTATGGTATCTGGGGGATCGCTTGACTCGGTTGGTCTATCCTTTTACCATGTTTTACCTACGTGGCCTGAGTGTGCGGGACTTGGGGGTCGTGGTCTGTGGTAGGGCGGCGCAGGAGTTTATTGTGTCGGAGGTCGTCGGTTTAGACCAGACTGCCATGTATCTGGCCTATGGCTTGGATCGCTTGATGTCGGACCTTACTTCTAAGGTAAGAAACTTGTCTGCATTTTAAATTGTGTGTCCAATATACTGACTTTTTGTGTCCTGCAGGCGGATCGTCTAGCTCTTCCGGGCCCTAGGAGGTCTCGTTCTAGAGCTTCTCGGGGTCAGCCCCCAAGTGTGACCTTGCCGACCAACGAGGTGAGGTATTTTGGAGAGAGTGGGGGACGCATAGTGGAGGAGTTTCCTCTCGACATTGCTGATGGAGAGGCGGTGGAGGGCCTACCCTTGCCTGATGGTTGCACGAGGGTGAGTAATTCTCTTTGTCTTCTTTTACACTTGTGTTTGTTTTTGAGTGTTTGACTCTATTTTGTGGCTCTCTCTCTCTTTTGTAGTTGAACCGGGAGCAAACTTCTCAAGTTTTCAAGCTCATTCACCTGTTGAAGAAAGGCTATGGTCGGGCGACGGGCAAGGGAAGAGTTCTGGGTCTAAGACTATTGATGTAAGTAAATTCTCTTCTCCCTTTGTTTGTTTTAGCTAAGTGAAGTGCTTAACTTAACATTTTCTATCATCTACAGATGTCTCGGTCTTCATCTTCGGTAGGACCACGCCACTCTTCTGCAGCGAGGGCTTCTTCAGCGAGCAGACCATCAATTGCTCGTTCTCCTCCTGTGGTGGCGACCGGGCCTCCTGTTGATAAGGCACCCGGGCCTTCTGTCCCGTATATTTCGGAGATGTTCTCTCCTGCTGATTTCCGGCCTTCCTTTGATAGGCTGCCTGCTGCTACGCCCTTGGCTGGAGATTGGGCGAACGCCCCTGGATGGGATATGTCATATGCTGGGCCTTCTCATCATGATGCGGCTATGGATTTTGCTAGTCAGGCCACAACAAGCTTATTTGCCTCGGGGCTTTTGGCAGGTACCCCTATGCGGGCCCCGGCGTATGATGGACGGGACATGAGGCCTGGGAATAGTAGGCCCATATATAGCTCTTCTTTCCCTTATTCGACCGGAAATTATGGTCAGGGACCGTCTGTTGATGATGAGGCCAGCAGTGATGATTCCAGTTGAACAATGTTGGGCCACCTTTGTAAACATTTTGAATTTCGAACTCCGGTTTTTGGTGTAACACATACACACATTTTTTTTGATATGTATGAACATGTTATGATGACTCAATTATGTCCGTCTGATCTAGTTTATGCAATGTGTTGTGCAATAGAACAAAGCTATAAATTTAGGGAATAGTAAAAGAAAAAAGTAAAATAATAAAAAAAAAATTGCAAGTAAAACGCAAAATTTAACACATATTATACCCCCTAAAAAAATAGAAAATAATAAAAAAAGAAATGAGAAAGATAAATCTAAGAGAGTCTCGGACTTTGTAATTCCGCCCGGGTGTTAAAAACTAGGCTGAAATTGGGTCATCTAGATCAGAAAATGCGAACTAGAGCAAAAAGAAATTCGGACTGGGCCGCTAGCGGTGCTGGGCTGGGCCGCTAGCGGCGCTGACCAGTCCTGCTGACAGCCCTTTTTTGTGGATTTTTTGCTTTTTCGTCCCGCGTTCTTGACTATAAATAGGATATTCGGGGTGCTTGATGTTGTACCACTTTTTGTATCCCTTTAGCTCTCCCAAACTTCTCCAATTTTCTACCATGGTGAAATCCTTTGAAGATCTGTTCGATGCTTGGTGTAAACATCTGACCGTAGAAGATAAACTTGAACTAGCCCCGTTTCATGTTTATACCCTGCTAAACTTAAAACCAACCAAAATACTGTGGCCCCTTCTTCGGTCTGCTTTGAATTATTGGGATCCTGACTTGCATGTTTTCCGGTTTGGTAATTCTGAATTATGCCTTTTGGTTGAGGAATTCGCTGCGATCACTAATATTCCTGATGTTCTTCCCCCAGCTGTGCCTTATGTGAGAAATGGTTTTAGAGACCTATACAGAAAATCCTTGGGCTTGTCATCTGCAGAAGCTAAAAACATGGTGCTTGGTGCTGATGTGGACTTGGTTCAACTTTGCGAAAAATTCGCTATTTCTTCTGAAAAAGGTGCCATATTCAAGCGTTGCCGTCGACAGGCTTTCGTACTGTGCTTGTTAAACCGCCTGTTGTTCGTAAATGCAGAATCTTCCAACATGGGTAGAGCCTCGTTGCTGCGAGTGGTTAATCAAATGATTGAAGGCCATTCTTCCTTACATCTGGTCATAGGAGAAACCATCATTGGGCTCAACAGGTTGAAAACATATCCTAACCAAGCTTTTTCGAGCAGCCCCCTGCTGCTTCAAATCTGGCTATGCGAGCATCTGAGGTTGATAGAGTCGCCGAATAATCTGATTATCTGTGTTCCTCGGACTTGGTCAAAGAAGACTTATACTGCTGCTAGCTTTCTGGTGAGGAAAAGGCTATATTCTAAAAAGTCTCTTGCTGAATGGGATGCCTTTTTCAAGGCGGGACCTATCGTCCATTGGCATGTGCCCTGGTGGAGCTTGACTTCTTTAGTGGCTTGTGACGCCTTGATCCTTCATACTACCATACTGGGTTTGTACAGGACCACTTTCTTCTTTCCCTGTAGGGTCATGAGGCAATATGGTTTGAAGCAGGTGATTCCTTGTCAGGAGACTACGAGGCCAAATGTCGTAGCCTTAACCACTGAATTTGCTGCAGAGTGGGGAAAGTATTGGCGTAGCCGGCATCGTTGTCCTGTACCTCGGATGATTGCCCCAACTCAGGTTTCTGAAACCTATCTGAACTGGCTTTCCTGCAGTGATGGAGAAGCGAGACGAGCCCTTCGTCATGAGGAGTGGGACCAACTAAAGCCTAGGTATGACTCTCTAACAGGAGGCAAGAAAAGGAAGGAAATGTCTCGTATGGGAGACTACCACGTACTGAAAAGAGGCAAGCCCCCAGCTCAAGGAAGCGATCACAGGTCGTCCTCCAGCCAGGGTCCTTCAAAGAAGAACTCTTCAACGATGTCTTCTAAAGGGAAGAAGGATTAAAGTAGTTTTCTAGGAAAGCAAGTCTAGTTTTCAAAAGTAAATCATTATAGGAATTTGTTTAGCTTAAACCCTCATAGTTGCATTATTTTCTTAGGAAGTTTTAATTATTGCCATGTAAGCTTATTCGTTCAGTTTGAATAAAAATTATCCTTTTTGAATGAGTTGAATGGAATTTGTTGATTGATTTTGGCCGGCCCCTTTGAAAGGGTTACCTACGTATCCAGTGTGGAATCAGGCCAGCGTAGTTCGTTCAAATAGTGTTCGTCTTTCTTCTTTTTTTTTTTTTTTTTTTTTTTTTTAGACGTAACACTTTTTTAATTGATCCATGTTGGTGAGCTGGCTGAACTCGATGCCATCGATATCCATGAGTCTGACGGTGCCTCCTGATAAGATGTCTTTGATAATGAAGGGTCCGGACCAATTTGGTCGAAACTTGCCTCTGGGGTTGGTTACTGGAGCTCGTAATTCTTTCCAAACTATGTCCACTTCCTTCATGTTTCGAGGTCGAACCTTGTTGTTGAACGCTCTTACCATGCGTTGTTGATACATGTGGGAATGGTTCAGGGCCCGTAGGCGTGTTTCGTCTGTGAACATGAGCTCTTCATAGCGGGCTTGTAACCATTGGGTTTCAGGGATGTCTCCTTCTATGGCTATGCGCATGGATGGTAGTTGGACTTCTATGGGTAAAACTGCTTCCATTCCATAGACTAGGGAGTAAGGTGTTGCTCCCGTAGAGGATCTTATGGATATCCTATACCCCCAAAAGGCAAATGGGAGTTTGATGGGCCAATCTTTGTAGTTTTCTATCATCTTTTCGATGATAGTCTTGAGGTTTTTGTTGGCGGCCTCTACTGCACCATTGGTTTGGGGACGGTAAGGTGATGATTTGTGGTGCTGGATTTTGTAGCTTTTAAAGAGGGTGGTTGTTTCGGCTTTGAAATGGGATCCATGATCACTTATGATTACGTGTGAAACACCATATCGGCAAATGATGTTGTTCCTTATGAATTTGGACACTTGTTTTGAGCTAAGGACGGCATAGGATTGGGCTTCAACCCACTTGGTAAAATAGTCTATGGCTACTAGGATGTATTCATGTCCTCCCGAGCCCTTTGGGGTGATCTTTCCAATGATGTCTATTCCCCACGCAGAAAATGGCCAAGGATAGGTGAAGTTGTGTAGCATCGAGGGTGGCATATGGTGTAGGTTGGCATATATTTGACACTTCTTACACTTCTTAACATAGTCGTAACAATCCTTTTCCATAGTAGTCCAGTAATATCCCAGTTCTAGAACCTTCTTGGAGAGCATTCGACCATTCATGTGTGGTCCACACACCCTATTGTGTACCTCGTCCATGATCTCTGCAGATTCTTCGGCGTTCACGCATCTGAGATTTACCCCATTGTGGGATTTCTTGTACAGAACCTCCTGGTATTCTATGTATAATCGATAATAACATCCAGCAAGTTTTTAGCAACGACACTTGTCGTTACAATAAAAATATATATCTTTTGCAACGACTTAAGTCGTTGCAATATATGTCCATTCAGAATTAGAATATGGCTAGGTATGGCAACGACATATTTATCGCAACGACTAAAGTCGTTGCAAAACATACATTTTTTGTAACGACAGAGTCGTTGCGTTATTCTTTTGTAACGCCATGACACGCAACGACCCTGCAACGACAAAAGTCGTTGCGAAAAATATTTTTCGCAACGACATGCTATTTTTTGCAACAACTTTTGTCGTTGTGAAAAACAAGCTTTCTTGTAGTTATTGCGCCGCTAAGAGATGGATGGCCCGTTGAGCTCTTAGTGGGGCATCTTGAGGGTACACTCCTTTGGTGATGTAGTTGAAGACGTCTTGGTACCAAGGATCTTCTTCGATCGGAGCCAAGGCCATTTCCGTGTCGAGGTTGTTCCAAAAGGCTGGCTCGCTTCTTCTTTGTATACAAATGGGCATCTTGCTAACGGGATCGGGTATGATAATCAAAGATGCTAGTTTGGATAGAGCATCCGCGAATTGGTTGTCCTCTCATGGGAGGTATGTGAAGGCTACCTCTTCAAAGTTGTCCAGTACTTTATCCAAAAATTCCTGGTAGAGTGCCAGGCTTTCAATGTGAACTTTCTATTTTTTAGAAACCCGATTGATGATCAGTAAGGAATCCCCATAGACCTTGAGTACTCTGATACCCAGGCCTACTGCTGCCTAGAGACCGATGATACATGCTTCATATTCGGCTGCGTTATTGGTGACCGGAAAGTCCAACTTTACCGAGATGGGCGTATGAGCTTCGTCTGGGGATACTAGAAGTACTCCTACGCCGTAACTCTTTTGGTTGGATGCTCCGTCGAATACATTTTTCAGCAATTTTTCTCGATTAGGGCTACGTCTTCGTCAGGAAAATCATATTGTTCGTCTTCCTTGGCCGTGTGAGTGGGGTGCTCCGCCAAGTATTCTGAAACTGCATGTCCCTTGATGGTCTTTGTGGGATCAAACTTAAGATCAAATTCAGACAACAACACAGTCCATCTTGCAATCCTTCCGTTTGAGACTATTTTCTCGAAGATGTATTTGAGGGGGTTCATCCTTGACCTTACTAGTACGGGATGGTTGAGCATGTAGTGTCTGATTTTCTTAGTGGCCCAAACTAGTGCTAAGCAGGTCTTCTCAAGGCTTGAGTACCGGGTTTCGTAGTCGATGAACTTTTTGCTTAAGTAGTATATAGCTCGCTCCTGATCTTCTGCGTTTTGGGCTAGCATAGCCCCCATGGCGGTGTCGGTCACTGTCAAATAAAGGATCAAAGGCAGCCCTTGCTTGGGAGGAGCAAGAATTGGTGGATTGGCTAGATAATCCTTAATTTTGTCGAACGCCTCTTGACACTGGTCGTCCCATTCACTCTTGACCCCTTTCTTCAGCTTCTTGAATATGGGTTCACATGTTATAATGAACTTTGATATAAACCGACTTATGTACTGGAGTAGGCCGAGAAACCCCCTAATTTTTGTTTCATTTTTGGGCGGTGGCATCTCAACTATGCTTTGATCTTTGATGGATCAATTTCGATTCCTCTTTGACTGACTACATAACCTAACAACTTTCCTGATGTGACTCCGAATGCACACTTTTGAGGGTTTAGTCGAAAGTTGTATTTGTGGAGCCTTTCAAAGAACTTGTGAAGTGCTTGAACATGACCGTCTCGATGCCTTGATTTCACAATCATATCGTCCACATAGACCTCAGCTTCTTTGTGCATCATATCATGTAATAAGGTCGTGGCAGTCCTTTGGTAGGTTGCACCTACATTTTTTAATCCAAATGGCATGACTCTGTAGCAATAAGTTCCCCATGGAGTTATGAACGTCATCTTGATCATGTCTTCTTTAACCATCCGAACCTGATTATACCCTGCGTAGCCGTCCATAAATGACAATAGGGCGTATTCAGCTGTATTATCTACTAGGATATCAATGTGAGGCAAAGGGAAATCATCTTTCGGGCTGGCTTTGTTGAGATATCTGAAATCGACACACATTCGGACCCGACCGTCTTTCTTTGGTACTGGAACAACATTGACGATCCATTCGGGGTAATCGGATACCACAATAAACCCAGTAGTAAGTTGTTTCTGTACTTCCTCCTTTATTTTCAAGGCCCACTCTGGTCGGAGATGTCGCAGTTTCTGCTTAACTGATTTAGCATCTGGGTATAAAGGGATTTTGTGCTCGGCTATGCTCCTTTTAATTCCTGGCATGTCTTTATAGGACCAGGCAAAGACATTTGTGTATTGCTTTAAGAGTTCAACAAATTGCTCACGTTCCTGTGCAGTTAAGGATAATCCAATTCACTTCACGAGGTTTGCTTTCATTGCTTTAATTAATTAATTTTGTTTCCTCCACAATAGAGGTCTTTTGTTCATGATTATTTACTGCTTTTAGCAGCTCTTTGGGCAGCTCGTTTTCATCATTGGGTTTATCAACAACTAAACAAGGCAGCGAATAAGCAGAAAGATTTTTCATTTTATTGACATCGGAATCAAAAACAGCAAGAAATGGGTCTAACACTCCCTTCATATTGACACTAGACTTAGAAAAAGTAGAGGGGACATTTCCCGATCCTGACTCATACCTAAGACCTATGCTAGACACTGACTCTGACTGAGACTCGGAATCAGACTCTTCCATCATTGGTCCTTCTCCAGTGGATATTGTGACCTTTCGTCCGTTCGGGCCGGTCCAGCTTACTTCTTTGCGCCACCCCCTTGTAATGTCTTCAGTAGTATATATTAGGTCCGCAGGGTTGAAATTGCGATCATTGAGAGCCATCACTTCTTCATCTACCTTAGGAGCTTCGACCATTCTGCTTTCTCGACCGAACAAGAGGCCCAATAGCTAGTTACCTGGTGCTTTGGTCCAATCTTGACTTGCGGGCTCAAAGGGGTGTTGTGGCTCCTCCCCCAACTGATTGAAGTCTCGGAATATTTCAAAACCTGGGTGTGTGATCTTGGTTTCTTCATCATAGTACGGCTCTGGGAAGCCGTAGTACGGGCAGTAGTCTCCTTCCGTGATGAACTGACCATTTAGGTTGTGGCTATAAGGTGAGATGAGATGTTTCCCCTTGAATTCTTTCCTTTGCTTCAGACGTTGATCTCAGATTTCTTTGTCAGTAGGCTCGTATCCGAGTCCGAAAGAGTTATTTTTGGGCTCAAATTTGAAAGTAGTGGGCCCTTGTCCATTTCTTCCCAGACCCATACCGGATATGTATCCTTACTTTTTGAGGAAACCATTAACATGAGGGTTTGAGTGTGGTATGAAGGGTGCTTGATCCATTTTAAGCACATTAACCTCGAGTTGCGGTTCATACCTTCGTACTTTGATCTTGAATACATGGGATTTTGGGGGGGAGACCGTCTCGGAGTTGATAATAGATCGGATGTCGTACTTCAAACGATAACATTGTTCCGTGAGATGGCCAAAGCCTCTGTGGTATTGGCAATAGAGGTAATGATCTTCCTCTTCTACCCACACCCCTTCTAAGAACTGTAAATCCCCACGGCGAAGCAGAGCAGTCATGACGTCATAAATTGGCAGTGCCAGAGGTGTAAACTCGCAGATGGGGACGCTTGGTCTCTCCATTGAGAACCAGTGATGTCCGGGCCACATTGTTCCCTCATCGATGAAGGTTTGGATTCTGTTCCTCAAATCCCTGCAGTCATTGGTGTGATGTCCGCAGGCTCGACAGTACTCGCAATAAACACCTGGATTTCCATCTTCTGGGATGAGCTCATAAGTTGGTCCTACTGGGTTTATATAGCCATATGCTCTCATTTGTTGAAAAATGCGTTCTTGAGGCCAACGGGGTTGGCCTTGATCTCGGACCAGTTTGTTCCCTTCTAGGAACTTGATTCCCTTTTCCAACTCAACAACTGTCTTCTGCAGCCCTTTAATCTCTGAGTGATAGACTATCACATATTGAGTTAGGTGCTCAATATTGTCTTGCGATTCAGCAATAGCTTGGATTGGCTTGTCTGCGCTTCTATACCTGATGAGGCGTGGTGTCTCGTCTGGATCAAGGCCTGCTTGGATTTTGGCCTCTCGGAACGATCGATCCAATTGTGCTTCCAGATCAAGGGATTCATCTTGATTATCTAGCACTGATTCTCTCAAGGTTTCACGAACTAGATATGTGGTTGTCACAAAATGAGTGTTGATCTTCTTAGCATTCTGACCCCTTTCTGACCCTGGCGTGAGAGGAGATTCTTCCTGTGGATCTTCAATTGAGGACCGCTTGATGGATTCTGGCATGATCTGAATGAATAAATGACCACTTAGAACCAAAAGAAACCACGAGACTCTCATCTAATCAAAAATTGACCCACACATAGAAAACACATTGTCCTAAAAGAAAGTCCTTAAGCCTAAATGCCCAAATATTTCCCTAATATCCAAGGAAAATAAAGTCAACGAACAAAAATAAGAAAAAATAGAAAAAGATGACTATCCTAATTTTATTTTCCTAGACTCAAAGAAAATAAAAAATGGGATAAAACAAAAAGAAATTTCGGTCTTTTCTTTTTTTTTTTCGACTTTTTCGGCATTTTTTAGTTTCGCCGTTTTTTTTGTTTTCCGATTTTTTATTTTTTTTTTTGGATCGAATCTGAATTACATCAAAAAAAGAAACTACAGAAATAAGAAAAAGGGGAGGGGAAATTGAAGGACTGACTCTACTTTTTTTTTTACTAAAAATATCCTAGAAATTGTCCGTGACTTTTAGAATAAATCATTGGGAAAATGCTGAGTGTTCATTGAATTTGAATTCTCGCACCATCTTTGGCACTAGGAACTAGCTAAAAATAAAAGAAAAGACTCCTAGCACGTAAGTACATGTTGGCATATAATGACGTAATTCATGCATTATAACGACGCAATTCATAGGCAAACATGTGATCAAACGGACATTACAACGACACATGCACAAAAAGCAAGCAGATGCACGAATGTGGGTTAGAGGCTTTTGGCTCCTGTGAGGTTACCATGACAAATTACAACTTCCGCTCGGCGGATGGTCGACACATCGATTGTAATTCTTTTCATCAATAAAGGATTGATGAGTCATGGATGAGGAAGCGGATTTGCACGATAGGACAACTGTATATTCCTCTAGATATACGCGTTGTCCACGAGTTGCGACACAAACTTCCTCAAGGGTCGATAAGGGTCTAAAGGTTGTGCCAAGGCACATGCAAATGATGCAAATGATGCAAATGATGCAAAATAATATGGAACATGTTATTTAAACAATTAAGCAAACTTGACTTTCGAGTCTCACCCTCTTAAATAAGTCCCCAGTGAAGTCGCCACTGTAAGGACCCGAGATTTTCCACCAATCCTTTTGTTTTCCCCGGAGTGCATCGTTATAGGAAATTTGTCAGTTTGGAGCTTAGATAAGTTCAAGGGACCATCGAGTTAGAAAATCTTTTGAAAAGACTTGAATTGAATAAAAACCATGAAAGAGGTCACAAATCTGCTATCGGCGTTTTATCGAAGGGACAACCCGAAGGGACAACCCAATAGTGCGATAAGTGAACTAATCATGTTTTTAGAAAGACTCCCGCTTATATAAAACATATAAGTACCCAAGAATAAAGGGTTCGGGGGCGAAGGTACGAGGTGGGAAGGTGTTAGGCACCCAACTCGCCCGTATTATGACGGTCTCTACTAACTCAAGTTTGCTTAATAATTTAAATACATAATTCCCATGTAAAACCGTATTAACAAACTAGACTTAGATTATTAATTGGTTCACCACAAGCACCACAACATTTATTTTAACCCTTATTTAGACATGCATTCGATTGACAAGTTGAGCAGCACAACGACTATACAGATAATATTCAGGAAGCAATAAAAACGTGACCTATCGTGATATCTACATTATGACTACTTAGAAAACAAACAATTAGGCAAGCAATTTAATTTGAGCCCTCAGGAATTTGTACCTGAACTGTAGGCTAATTATTTGACAAGAATAGTAAAAATAGATCTCATGTTTTAGAAGAAAGAGGGGGAAGCTCAGAAGTACTCAACTGAGAATAGAGGTTGCCAACTGTAGGCTGTGTGTTTTGAACTGAGGGTGAGGGGTTGTTTATATAGGCGTGGAAAAGAAGGGTTGTACGGTTGAATTTGAGCTGAAAAATGAGACAGGCTTGAAAAATAAGCCGGGCCCGAAGGAAAAGGCAACGCCGCTAGCGGCGCTGGACAAGACGTCATCCAGCCTGTTTTTATTTTTCGGGGAATTTTTAGTGTTCCGAAAATATGAAAAGACCAGTTTACCCTCTAAATGGTAAAAGACCGTTTTACCCTTAAATTGCAACTTGGCGACCGGGAGTCGGAATGAGGCATGAGACGTGTCGTTGGAAAGTTCTTGAACGGGGCTTCTGAATGGAATGGAATAAAGGAGTGTTTGGAAGGAAAACCTGAGACTTTATTTTAACTATTAAAGCAAAATAGCAGTTCAAGCTTAAAAAAATTACTCCTTTCATCATCGGGCTTTTGCGGAAATCTGAAGACGCTTTTTTGGCGTCTACAGCGAGATCCAAGATTTGATCGACGATGAGGCCATCCCTGCACCATGAACCCAAGAGTTTGAATTGGACGCCTAACCCAGTCGTGAAGCCTAATATCAAATAACATAGGATCATAGTCTAGTTGGAGAACTCCCTTTCCCCTTTCTTTCTTTGTCGAGTCTAAGTCTTGTCTTAGGATTTCCTTTAAAGCATTATCTTGCTTTCTTTTGATTGAATAAAATAGGCCTGCATTTGTTTCTTTCTTTCTTCATGGAATATCTCATAATTGCAAACCCAATGATGAATCTGAGTTCCAAACTTAATCAATGCAAGGACCTAACTATTGAGAAGCGGACCTAAGGAAAAAAAAAAAAAAAAAAAAAAAAAAAAAAAAGGTAAAAAGATAAAAGCAATGGGACACACATCCTGTAAAGTCATACTGAGGACATGAGGCATTCATTTGGCACCCTTTATTATTATCCTTTCACCCACAATGCAAATTACCACTTGGAGCACATTTGAGCCATCAAACACAATAAGCCACATTCTTTCTTGAACCACATTATCCTAGCCAGGGTATGGTAAGTGTGAAACAATTTCTAAGTGTCACCAAATCTCAACAGAGGCGTGAGAAACTCCAATAAGAGTTAATTAAAAAGAAAAAAAGAATAAAAAAATAAGAAGCAACTGTTAAAAATTCAAAAAAAGAGAGAAACAAAAGTTTCAAATGCATCAAGAAAGCACCAAATATCAAGAGAGTTTCCTCACCTTGAAATATTAAGTGACACCCAGCACACTGAGGGCTTTTATGGGATTTTGAGCCTTATCATCCATTCTTTGGTAACCCGCGCCTTGGCCTAACATTACAACCCTAAAGACCTCTTAGAGGTATTAATCTTAAAAGACGTGTGTGCACCTGCAAAAAAAAACAATTAAAAAAAAAAGAGCCCGCCAGGTTGAAAACCCGAAAAGGACGACCTAGGCAAAAGTTAGGGCATAATCATTTAAAAGCCCGCTAAGTCTTTTCATTCAATGACTTAGGAGAAAATGGCAAGCTCGCTGGGTCGATCGTCCAAGACAAAGATCCAGGCAAAAGTTAAGGCACTAAAAATCAAAGGTTCTTGAACTACGTTTTGGCCTGATTCCTCTATGGATACGTAGGTAACCTCTTCGAGGCCCGGCCATACTCTAATATTTCTCAATTACAAGACTCATTTGCATTTACACATGAGATTCATTAAAGGTCCTAACTTAATAATATATATCACTTCATCAATGGCAACTCAAAATTCTAAGGGTTTCCAATTTCCGTGATTTATCCCTTTTAGAGCCCAAGACTTGGATTCGAATTTGCTTCCCTACATCTCTCCCTATCTCATAACATTTCCTCAATTTATACTTTTTTGCACCAAACCCAATTTCTTTTATAATCCCACATTTCTACCATGGAATTCTCCACTTTACATCGGCTCTCTACTCATAGTTTGTGGCTTCCATAGCCATCTTTTCTTGGATCAATAACTCCAACTAAGCATGCATCACTCATGGCATTTTCATGGATCTCATGTGATCACTTCATGCATACTGGGGGCTTCGATTCCTCCTATTACTGGCGAAATATGCTTGAATACTCGAAATCTCATCCGCATAAGCTTGCTTGCCTTACGGTCCAACTAGTAAACTGGGGGCTTTGCCCTTGCCCCAGAGGCACCAATCATGCATCCATTTCATAGCTTAAGAGGGACACTTTTGGGAACAAAAATCCTTTTGCAAATAAAATAAAATCTCTCGTTTATCCCTTGGAGTCCATTCTCCAATGCATTGCATATGTCATTACTATTGAGTCACATGCATCATTATTCATAACTAGGTTGTATGGAGCTGTAGGCCTAGTTTGCATTGCATTTGCACACTTTAAGTGTCATGTCACTCATTTGCACTTACTACGCACTTTTTGCCTCCGAGGCACATGCATAGCACACACGCACATAGCATTGATTGCGCTTAAGTCTGAGTGTCTTCATCTAGAGTCTGTTCTCTAACATTCCTTTTGGGTCTGTCCCGTTGTATTGAGCAAGTTATTTCTTTTTGGGTCCGTCCCGTCGCATTTAGCAGGTCCGTCCTTTTGGGTCCGTCCCGTTGCATTGAGCAATGTCCGTCCTTTTGGGCCCGTCCCATTGCATTGAGCAAGGTCCGTCCTTTTGGGTCCGTCCCGTCGCATTGAGTAAGGTCCGTCCTTTTGGGTCCATCCCGTTGCATTGAGTAAGGTCCGTCCTTTACAGTCCGTCCCGTTGCATTGAGCAAGGTCTGTCCTTTTGGGTCCGTCCTTTTGGGTCTGTCCGGTTGCATTGAGTAAGGTCTGACCTTAGGGTCCGTCCCATAGCATCCCTATACTCTTTATGTCTTCCTATTTGAGCGAACTAACATGCAGGTTACAAAGCAAAGCACAAGCATTATTTCAACAAAGCAAAACAAGGCACGGGAGCGACGCAAAGCTCTTCGAGGATGGGCTATTACAATTAGCACCACGTCTGCAAAGCAAGGCACAAGAGTGAAGCAAAGCTCTTTGACGTCTGAACTATCGCAAATAGAGTAAATTGAAAAAACCGTAGCAATAAAAAATGTATGAGCAATTAGCATAAAACTTATGAACAACAAGAAAAAAGTAGGTTTATGAACATTATCTGAAAGTTTATGAACATTAGTACAACGTTTATGAACATAGGTAGAAAAGTTTATGAACATTGTTTTAGAGACATCAAAATGATTCTGAGATGCTTGAAAACAGTAAAGTAAATTGAAAAAACCATAGGAATAAAATGTATGAACAATTAGCATAAAACTTAAGAACAACAAGAAAGAACTAAACGAACAACTGCCAAGTAAACAGATCAACCATATATGTGCTTTGCACATGACCAATTTTAATGGTTCTTTTCTATTTGTAAGTAAATATGTTTTGTAGGGACTATGGTGCAGGCAGAACCTCAAGTGATGTAAGTTTATGAACATTAGTTGAAGGTTTAAGAACACTAGTACAAGGTTTATGAACATAGGTGGAAAAATTTATGAACATGGTTTTAGAGGCATTACTTTTATGCATGGTCTGAAAATTCAGTTTTTATGGTAAAAGTACCTTGTCCACTGCTTCTGAATAGGTGTACTTCAGTAAATAGTTAAGCAGATCAACAAAACCTTCTTGATTCCTTAAATCTGGTATATTCTTCTTAGAGTTTTCACCAATATGCCATACACAAAGTCGATGCCTTGACATAGGAAAAACATCTTTTATTGCAGCCGACATAGCAAAACTCTGATCTGTGATCAAAGTAACAGGTTGTTTCCCCCCCATGGACATCAAGAAAGTGTCATAGAGCCACAAAAAAGACTCGGTCCTCTCATTCAGCATTAATCCACAACCAAACATAATATTCAAACCATGCTCATTCATACCAACAAATGAACCACACATCATATTATATTTGTTAGTACGATAAGTTGTATCATGTACTAACAAATCCCCAAAAGACACATATTGTTTCTTCATTTGTCCATCCCTCCAAAACAAACTACACAATCTAGAATCAGAATCAACCTCAAAATCAAAGAAAAAATCAGCTTTATTACTTCTCCGTTTCTTAAGAGTTTCTATCAAAGCGTTTGAATCGCTCCCATCAAAATTCATTCTATCGTGCTTTGCCAAACTATTGTAAGCATCCCTAGAAGTGAATCCCAAATGTGGAGACCCCACACTTTGCTTCTTAAGCAATCTTATTCCATCAGAAATTAGGACACCACATTTCTTCAACATCAAAAGAAACATCAAATCATTCTTGGTTATTACTCTTTGAGAACGAAGAAGATGACGCTTGCTTGATACACACAAAGAATGATTATGCTCAAGCACATGCTTCGTATAAATCCAAATCCCTTCAGCATTAACATTAAATTTCACACATGCTTGGCAACCAGTGCGAGTATTAATCCTAGAATACGACCTAGTATTCTTGCGCTTACAATCTTTAACTCCATTACGTGAAGAATAAAACAACTTCATTAAAATATCAGTGGACCCAGCCTTACACCTCTATTTTCCCTTTCTAATGCTAAAGCCCTTCCTATAAGTATAATCATTATACAATGCATAAGTTTCTCCAACATTCTTGCAAGTACGGCCAACTAAATTTAAATTTTCAGATGGTCCTATAAAGTAAGAAATAATAAAGAACATATAAGATCAAAAAGAAAAAATATGTACTGTATGAACAAACAATATCAGTTATATGAACATTTCACATATAAGATATAAACATGAAACTGTGAAAAGAAGCAAGAGTAAAATTTGCAAGTTAAAAAGGTTGTTTAGAGAAAGTATGAGAATGATAGCAAATGGACTGCTAGACAAACAGTGCAGTACACTGCTGACAGTGGTTATAAGGCTGTGTGTGTCGATGAACAAGTGGTCAAAGCTCTATGAACATTTGTGACTAAGTCTATGAACATAAGAAAGTAAGTTTATGAAGACATGTTAGTAAGTCTTTGAACAAATATGGTCAATCAAAAAGTTCAACGAGCATAAAATAATGAAATCAAAAGTCCAGTGAGCATAAAGAAAACATAAACAAAATATACAAATATGAACATTGATAAATAAGATAGGAACAAAAAATTAATAGAAAATGAACAATTCATGTATTACATTGAAGAACCTAGAATTCATGAACATATTAAAATATAAAAATGTCTGGTTCCTCAACAGAAAAAAGTGCACTGTTAATTTCATCAACAATTTGTTCAGCATTTTGCTCGAGACCTTTCCCATAACCTTTTTGAGCAATACGAATTTCATCGACCATTGCTCCATCAGAAACTTTAAAAAATACCAAAAATGTATGAACAATTATTGAACATCACAGTTTAAGAACAAGGAATGAACAAATAAATTCAAAATTTAATGAACAATCAATATATAAGATATCAACATCCAATAATACATCACATATGAACATTCGATATATCACATATGAACATTCAATATATGAACATATGAACATCACAATTTAAGAACACTAATGAAACAAAATAAATCACATATGAACATCACAATTTAAGACACAACTAATGAACAAAATAAATCACATATGAACATTTAATATATTAGATATGAACATTCAATATAACAGATATGAACAATGCATACATTCTATATAAAGAAACAGAACAGACAATAAAATCTTTAAACTATCAGATGAAACAAATTAAATTACATAAAAACATCAAAATACCACAAAAAGAAAAGAATGGTGTTATAAATTGCATATGAACAAACAAAACCAAAAATCATGAAACAATGCATACATTACATATGAACAAACAACCAGAATTAATAAACATTAAAACTATCACAATAAACAATTTAAATTACATAAAAACAGATGAAAAAGCAAAAAGGAAACACTACACCAAAAAACACCTACAACAGCGGTCGGTTTGAGCCAACGACAGCGGTTTCGACCGCTTTTGTCTCGAGCGCGGACGTAAGTGAGACACCTACAATAGCGGTTTCGGTTCGACCGCTGTCGTAGGTGGATATACGACAGCGGTTCAAAACCGACCGCTAACGTAGGTTGGTCAAAGTTCACTTTGACTTAGTTTTAACATACGACAGCGGTCGTTCTCCAACCCGGTTGTTGACTGACCGTTGTTGTAAGTTTTTTTTTGTTTTTTTTTTTAGTGTTCAAGTAGAAGCAGCTTAAATCCTTAACTCTTTCTTTGTGTCAGACGTATAAATTACAATATTAAAATAAAGTGTCACAAACACAATACAAGAAACCAAATGAACAAAGTTATTTTATAATTTATAATAATAACATTAATCCCAAATACAATGGTAGTAAGAGTACATTAATCTCCTCTTAAAAGAAAAAAGTATATTAATCTACCACAAAATGCTAACTAATTAGCTTTAACTCATAACATTGCATGCCCCAACGCTAATAACTTCATCAACCGAGACGGTGAACAACTGGGACATCTGAAATCTTCACAAAATACTGCAAAAAATATACGAAGCTGAAACACATTATCAAGTGCCCAAAATTATCTGATAACTTTGCTAGCTAGCTAGCTCCTAGCTCGTGAATCAATCAATCAAGCTAGCTCCTGCACCTTACTAAATATAATTATACAAAAGAGGCTGCCTAGTTCAGTAAACAAATAGAATATCCCACCTAACCCAGATGTGAATCGGTTAACAGAATTCATCATTCACGCATTTGGTATACACAAAAAGAAAATGAGAGAGATAGACGGAGTAGCAAAGCAAACCTGATATCAGCAGGAGTTTAGCAGAGCTGTACGTGGAAAGATTCTGATGAACCCACAAGTTGGCTGCAAGGGGAGACGAACTGAGAATAGACAACATTTCATTGGGAATGCCGACCATGACGTGAATGCCGCTTCACCTTAGAGCATTGTAAACTTCTGGTCCGCATCAAACAGCTTCACGTGCTGAAAACAAACCCATCATTGAAACGAAAAACGCCACAAATTAGCAAAGTTATCATACCTTAGGGTCAGATTCAGTAACACAAAAGTTAAAACAAAAACCAAACTTCAGAGGCTCAGACCCACAAATCACCCCATATAAACTATAAATCACCCAATTTCACCAACAATTTTAAAATAAAAAACAAAAGAAAAGAAATGAAACGAAATTGAATTAAGAAAAAATCGACCGCAAGTAGAGATATATATTTACATGCAACCCAAAATGTGCCTTAAGAGAAGGTAGAAAATGAAATAACATGGCCAGCAGGGAACTGCAAATTTAAGCTTGAATAACTAATGCCAGTACATAAGCAGGGTAAAACCTAGTGTCTCTACTATATATTACGCATGTCATTGCTTTATATTTCTCAAAAAGTAACCTCATAATGCTGCAATCACTCTAACATCAGATCCCTAATCATATAAGGCCACCCTCTCACTGGCCTTTGGTTTCTAAATTCTTAAACTTACCACTAGCATGCAGCATCAAACCACTTTGCCAAAAGAAAACACAAAGATCCAAGAAAACACTAGATATTGCCACTATAACATTTCAAAGTTCAAACTGACTTTGAGACAGCCTTATTTTCAATCATCTTGATAGACCAACATAGCATACAACCAATCAAAATGATCATGAAGTGGCACCAGAATGAAGTGACATGAAACCCAATGTATTTGAAGGTTATTCAGCTCCGAATTCCAACCTTTGACCAACAGGAGGTCTGTGCATAAGGTGATCTGTAGGTGGCTCTGTAGCCAATGCAAGTGCTCCAAGAGTATCCATTATCAGATTGACCCAGAGAAGCTGTATAACAGAAACACAACTCCAGACAGTCAATAACAATAATTCTTCAACAGAATACATAAGTGATGTCATCTCTTCCCAAGCGCCTAAGACAGGAAAGAATAGAAAGAACAAGAAAGGGAACTAGTATTTTGCAAGGCAGACAGAGGTTAAAGTAATTTCACCTGTTTGGCCCAGTGCAGAACCTCCTTAAAGCCACAACAACCTCTCTTTCCTCAAAGAAGAAAAATTTCCGAATTCAACTATTTCACCAAGCAAGAAGTCTTCAAAGATGCATGGGCATGCCCAAAGCACAAGACCAACTACCTGTTTTTCCTTTGACAGTAAAGTGAAAGCTTTCTCTAATTCCTACTTTCTTATTTAGTTTCTCATTTCAGCTTTAAGTAGGCAACGGCTTAAAATCTGTCCCTCACTCCGAAATACTCCTTCTGACAGCTAAATTTTCTCCTCTTGATACCATATGTTTACTTGGGTGTAAACTTAAAACTAATGAATATGCAGACAGCTGACATTTCAGTGGCAAGCAACAAGGAATAGTTGATGCCACAGTTAATTCCTCCTAACACTGAAAGTAAACTACACGAGAGCACTGACACAGTTGATGCCACAGAATACACAACTGCAAGGGGATTTTGGTACAAAGAGAAGGGTCCAATCACAAACCAGCCCCTCTAGGACCCTTGCTCCCCTTATACTTCCATCATCCTATCAGATAAAAGCCAAAAAAAATTCTTCGTTTCCAAACTTCACACAGATATATCCAATTCCAAATATGTAGCAAGCAAGAAACGTTTCATTAACAGCACTTCGCAAAATTCAGATGCCAGAATGTCAATCGACGACGACGAACAGATTCGCATACAAACACGATCATTGCAAATATGGAAAACCAGGTAAATTTATGTACAAAAACCTAAATTACGACTATCGTGTAGAATTAAAACATAAACAGTGAACCAATATGCTAATGAAAACAGCCACATACTCCAAAAGGCAATAAACTTTTGTCACAACTCATCACATGCCAAGATTGTAAAACATATAAAGGTCGATACACACAAAAATCCACAAGTCCGAAACATTCAGCAAATTTTATCTATGAGCTCAACAGCAAACTGGTAAAATGACAAACCTCCTCCGATTGCCCCTCCTCTTGTAGGGGCCGTTGCAGAAAGCCCAATCAACATTTATCGTCTGCTCAAGCATTTTGGAACCATTTATAACTAGGGCTGCCACATTAACTGTGAGCTGGAACTGAATGAATTTCTGTATGTTTGCATATAACAGATCTACCCCATCGAACAACCTGAACAAAATTAAAGCATTAAATTCAAAGAAGCAACTATCCTCCACCTCCTAAATGCAAAGAACAGAAGCTTTGTGGTTCAAAAAGAATCCAATTTTAATATAATTATAACAAATTGTCCAGAGAAAAGAATTCTGTGTTTGTGTTGTGAAACAACTAAAGTGATAGAGAGTAGAGAGTAAATGGGAGAGAGACGTAACTGTATTATTTACATATGAGGGATATATATAGTATAAGAGGGATTAGGGTTCTGGTTCAAGTTAAATCCTAGTACAGTATATGGTAAGTATATAGATACATTATCTCTATAATCTAGTGTACATCCACATATTATATATTTCATAACACTCTCCCTTGGATGTACATCACTAAATAATATGCCTCGTTAAAACCTTACTAGGAAAACCCAGCGGGACAAAAACCTAGTGAAGGAAAAGGAGTACATTCTTCTTCAATACGCATGACTTGCTGCCTCATTAAAAACCTTGCCTGGAAAATCCAGTGGGACAAAACCGTGGCTAAGGGAAAAAGAGTGCAGCGCGTATTTTCTCCCCCTTATGACAATATCCGTCCAGATCTTCAAGTTGATGCAATTGTGATCTTCAGTAGAAAATGTCTTCGTAATGGATAAGAAACTTCAGTGTAACATATCACAATCTTCATGAATTCGTGCATGTTTAGAAAATATGCTTCCAACAAATTTCATATTTCCCTTGAATATGGTGTACACAGTACATACCTTTCATTCATATCAATATCATTTCAAACAATTGTTTATCCACAAATAAAGTGAGACATTAGCATGGAACTCACTAAATTTCATAATATCATTGTCATGTTGCCTCATTAAAAACCTTGTTAGGTAAAACCCAATGGGATAAAAACCTCAACGAAGGGAAAAAGAGTACAACCACTACTTCACCAAAACCTTTGCTAGGAAAACCCGATGGGAAAAACCTACGCAATAGAAGAAAAACGTGAAGTGCGTAAAGTCTCATCCTTTAATAGCAATTTCACAATATATGAGCAATTTCCACAATTCCAAACCATTTAACATAAACCTTCTTCGGGAGGTCTTTAGTAATATAGATATAAATCTTCTACCTGATGTCAATATCTTTCACTGCTCATATTTTTCATATTATCATGAAATATTTGTAATTTGGAAATGAGAGTCATTATTCTATGGTACTTCACGACCATAAAAATCACCTATTTCATATTCATGGTACTTCATACCATAGGTATCTCACCATTGAATATCACCAACAACTCATCTTATAGGTGATATTCACATCAACTCTCAATCTTTGTAATCGATGAATTGTATAACTCATATGCTCAAACTTCTGGTTGAGACGATAATAAATTCATTCAAAATTCTCTTACAGAGCTTTTATATCTTGCATCACGTCATATCCAAATCGTGAATGCTAAACAACAATATATCTTGTCTCATTCTCATTTAACTTATTTGAGACGAATAATTCATGTATGTCATTGATTCATGGACTTTAGTAACTTTGAGTATCAGAGGTTCAAATAATTTCAATGTAAGCTCTTCAGGAGCTTTTCACTTATTCAAAGGTCCATGTATGCCGTTACACATATCCAACAAGCAAGGCATTTAAAGTCTTTCAACGACTATATTTTCAATCCTTCAGGGATTGACGTACCATAGGAGTATACATCTCCTTTTATAGGTTTTCGCCTATAAAATATGTAGTAGCTTACACAACTCATTTCAATGAAAATGTGTGCATGCATTATGAGATGAAATTAATAAATTCGTAAATGTTAAATAAATAGAAATAAGATATAAAATATAGTGACATGTATGATGTATGACTTATAATCTATATGCACACAATGTATGACTCGATAATGTATACTGTACAGTTTGGATATCAAATCCATAATTTAATTGGACTGTAGGTCCATGAGCTCATTTCAAATTCCAATATGTCGACATTTAGATGGACTTTACATATATGATCCCCATTCATATGTCCATCACATCTTGCATATGCATATCGGTTCCTTCGTATTCCGGTAATAAAATTTTAAACGTTGAAATCTCATAATCAACTTTATTTATCCATCATAAGTACTGGAAAATGATATCTGAATATTTTCTTTGGAGGTATCTTTTCCTTTGCTATATAGGCCATCTATTTGTGATTCAGATATCCACACCTCTTCAAGGGTATTTATAAGCTATAAAGCTTGTTTATATTTCACAACTCTTTATGAGTATCAACCAAACTGCACGATCTTGCCATTTTTGAATAGTAAACTTTCATTAGGAACCGATCTCAATTACTTTAATTTGAGTGAAAGTAAAACTTAATATTCTACACTTCAGGTGTATCAATTCTAATATATTTGGCAAGATGTCTCAATGGTCAAAGCATGTATCTTTATAACAAATCATCGAGTTTCATGCTTGAATATATAGAGGTTGAAATAAAGCTGGTATATATGTATACGTATATATGAACCTCAACTTATATCATGTCCTAAACTTCTGGTTTAGACGGGGATCAACATTATACATACTTGATGTATGTCTTTGTTTTCTTCAGCTTTCCTCTATTATTCTCCCCCTAAGCTGGAAAAACTATTTTTCATGGACAGTTATAAATGGGCACTTCATTATATTGAAATTCAGCTTAGATAATCCACCACTTTCTCATATTCTCTCTGCGAGTTTCACTTTATTAGTTCTCTGGTGGAGAATAAAAATTCTGGGGAGTACATGTAATTTCCAGTTGGTTATCTTTATGCTCATATAATTTGCCCCATACAAGAGACCAAATATTGATAAAAACACTCAAAACATACTTTATCACGAACTTGCAGCAACCCATCTTTTAAGTGATCTTCTGGCCATTTAATTTTAATTTGTACAAGTTGCTATCAATATCTCTTGTCTCGTTTCGAATCAAACTAATTTATTATTCGAAACTATATATACTCCATCTCGTTGTTAGTCTTGCATTTAAACATTATAGTAATAAAACACGAGAGAGTATGAGCACATTATTATATATTCATTCAAGAGAAACTTCAGGTTCTCGGAACGGGTGTCTTCATACCGGGATGGCCTAAACTGTCACATCAACCAAATATTTCACGTAACTAACTTCTCGTTAGTTTTTGCTCAATAATAATCAACTTTAACGTAGTTATTTACACGTGATTCTGGCCAAATGTATGATGTGACAAAGACATAACTTATGTCTCTTTAATAATAGCAAGACTATCTCATTGATTCTTTCGGGGAAGATAGTTAATGCTCTTCTAGAGCATGTTCTCAACTTATTTATATAAATATCCATGGACACTATCTATCGGTTGGATAGATCTTTGTTTATGCATAAGTCCATTATCATAATACAAGGTCATCAATATAATAAACACTTTGTGTTTCTTGCAAAAACCATGACCTTGTTTATCTCATGTTTGAATGCGAATATAATTACAGTTCACATTCTATCTCCCCCTTTTTCCGTACATTCGTAGTAGGAAATAAAAATCCATAACACAATAATAATTACCGTCCCACCAATAATTATATATGGGGTACAAGCTTCGAGCTTGTAAGTATAACTAATAATAAAAACGCATCTTCCCGCTTGACTTTGGACTACAGGCCAAAGTTTCATTTCATCATTGTATTATCCAAAATGAATTTGCAACTTTAGAGGACTTCTAGCCCCAAGTTTCTAACTTCATATGCATATTGAATATATGCATTTCCCCGATTAATTTTCGACTTCAGGCCAAAGATTAGTTTGTTGCATCGTTGTATTAACAAAATCAAACTTGCAACTTTAAGGGACTTATGACCCTTATTTAAATTATTGACTCAGGTGGGGGACAATGTCAATATATAATCATGAACTTCAGGTCATGATAATTACATCGTCAAATAATTTCTCATTTATTTAATCAGAGATACCCCTTTTGTGATATTTGGATCGCCATCAATAATTTATGTCAATCTCCATGAATATATGTTTTCCAAATCAACTTTGAACTTCAGGCCAAAGGATTGTTTCGTCATTGTGACAATTTACGAAATTTCTCATTGTTATGGGACTTCTGGCCCAAAATTTTCATGAACGACTAGTTCATGTATTCAATATAATATCAATATAATCATGAACTTCAGGTCATGATTGTGTCATCATCCAATTTGTGTCTCATTGGAGAATCCCCTCTTTGTGATCTGCAGGACCATTATAAATAATTTCTTTCATACATGGGGTTTAAAATCATAAACAAGTCTTATAGACCATGATTCATACTAACTCACTGTCTCATTTTATGAGACTTTAGGCTTTAAATAAACTTATCTTCAAAATAAGTATATTAGACAATTAGTCTAATGATTATTCATTAGTCAGTCTGATAACATTTCTTGAGATTATTGATATCAGTAGTTTGTAACTTTTCTCTCACATACATAAAAAATTCAAGCATTATAATCTTTAAACCTCTTCCAGGTTACTCAATATATGAAATATACAATACTGATGTCCAAATAAAATTCCGAAATATTTTCCATCATGAATGACAAATAATTTATTGATTTATACTTTTGACCACATAAATACACAGCAAAATAAAGATCATATTATTTGTTCCATCATAATAAAACAAACCAAATATTATTATTCAAAACTTTTGGCAATAGCTTATCAAATAAAATAGTGCTCTAATTCATTGCCATGTTCCAAGAACTTTACTTACCTATATATTGATACAATATGATGAACATACAGCATAGTAAAAGCACTCTATGCATACAACTCAACATGTCAATCTCAATTCATGCTTAAATGTCTTAACCAATAGGAAAGCCATAAACAAAATAAATTATGTAGCAGGAAGCATGACATGGCTAAGCATAGAGTCAAATATAGTTACAGTACAAATAGAAAAATATGAATCTTGTATATCCCACGGTAAAATTGAAGGCGAAATGTCAAACTATATAAGCGTATCTACCATCTACTACTGCTTTATAACAAAGAATAAAAGGCAGTTATATGTAGATCTAAATTTACCCAATACAAACAGACTAGTATACTAATTAATTAACAAACACGTAATATATTCCCATGTCTTCCCTTTAGATTATAGTATACATATTCGCAAAGTAAGAGACTGTCCAAAATCACAGAGAATAGATGACTAAGTATAGAACCATGAAAAGTATCAGATCCCACAACAAAAGTTCAAGACTTACATTAAGGGAATTAAGGGGATCCATATACAATCATAGTATGAGACTCTTGTTCGTATAGTAATAGAAGTGTACCTTAGCAATTTTCGTTCTTTGTCGTCATCTCAGAGCTCACCTCAATTGATTAGTTAGGGTACGTATGTAACATTATAATACCATCAAAATAAGTTGGTAAATCATATATGAAGTTAGTCATGTATTGATAATTGGATATGAAATGAGGCGGTGAACAGATAAATTTATAGTAATTGATAATGGAATAAGACAAGTGACAAAGCTGCATACTCATCAGTTTAATCAATTCAAAAGCAACTTAAACACATCATGTTGGAGAAAGAAGATTACCGTGAGATAAGTGCAAAATAAGATGAGAATTGAGATGTGAAGCAAGATTGATATAAAGAGAGAGAATAATGCACTGGTGGTCCAACACAATAGCAAGAAAGTCGTGCTTGAACAATGGCGGCGCAGACTACCTAGAGGCAACTGATCGTATTATCTGGCCTTTTTGATGAACTAATCAAATGCATCAATTACCATATCGTGCAATACAAAGATCTCGCATTCTAAGTTGTACGATCAAATTAGTGTGAAAAATAGAAAACTCAGAGTTAGAGACTCGTGCTGATAACGTGTTGTGAAACAACTAAAGTGATAGAGAGTAGAGAGTAAATGGGAGAGAGACGTAACTGTATTATTCACATATGAGGGATATATATAGTACAAGAGGGACTAGGGTTCTTACTCAAGCTAAACCCTAGTACAGTATATGGTAAGTATATAGATACAGTATCTCTACAATATAGTGTACATCCACATATTATATATTTCATAACAATATAAGAATTTTTCTTTTATCAAAGTTATGCCTGTAATGCTCAATCAAAATCACACCAATACTTGAGAGGTAGAGTTTCCACTACTGAAAAAACCCCAATTGTTTATAAAAAAATAATCAAATGACAAAGTATATTATGATAATTATATTGTAAGAGGATTAGAGGAAGGAAAGACTACTTTTATTTGCCTCAGATCTGAAGGCTCTTCATCCTATGGGGAAGTAAATCCAATATACCCACAAAGCCGCATAAATCAGTAAGAAAAAAAAAAAAATTGGAGCATTAATTACATCCAAACTCAAACATGAAACCCTAATTTAACAAATTACATATTGCCGTAAAAAGATATCAAGAACTTACCTCAATTTGCTAAGCTAGATCTAGGGTTTAAAAACAAGAAATCAATCGACTTAATTGCAAAATTTACATAAGAATGAGAAGCTAATAGAAGTTGATTACCTAGCTGGAGAACTTTCTCACAATAAAACGGAATTTAAAAAATTGCAGTCAACATAGCAAAACTCTGATCTGTCATTAAAGTAACAGGTTGTTTCCCCCCATGGAAGTCAAGAAAGTGTCATAGAGCCACAAAAAAGACTCGGTCCTCTCATTCAGCATTAATCCACAACCAAACATAATATTCAAACCATGCTCATTCATACCAACAAATGAACCACACATCATATTATATTTGTTAGTACGATAAGTTGTATCATGTACTAACAAATCCCCAAAAGACTCATATTGTTTCTTCATTTATTTGTCCATCCCTCCAAAACAAACTACACAATCTAGAATCAGAATCAACCTCAAAATCAAAGAAAAAATCAGCTTTATTACTTCTCCCTTTCTTAAGAGTTTCTATCAAAGCGTTTGAATCGCTCCCATCAAAATTCATCTTATCGTGTTTTGCCAAACTATTGTAAGCATCCCTAGAAGTGAATCCCAAATGTCGAGACCCCACACTTTGCTTCTTAAGCAATCTTATTCCATCAGCAATTGGGACACCACATTTCTTCAACATCAAAAGAAACATCAAATCATTCTTGGTTATTACTCTTTGAGAACGAAGAAGATGACGCTTGCTTGATGCACACAAAGAATGATTATGCTCAAGAACATGCTTCATACAAATCCAAATCCCCTCAGCATTAACATTAAATTTCACACATGCTTGGTAACCAGTGCGAGTATCAATCCTAGAATACGATCTAGTGTGCTTGCGCTTACAATCTTTAACTCCATTATGTGAAGAATAAAATAACTTTATTAAAATATCAGTGGACCCAGCCTTACACCTCTATTTTCTCTTTCTAATGCTAAAGCCCATCCTATAAGCATAATCATTATACAATGCATAAGATTCTTCAACATTCTTGCAAGTACGGCCAACTAAATCTAAATTTTCAGATGGTCCTGTAAAGTAGGAAATAATAAAGAACATATAAGATCAAAAATAAAATATGTACTGTATGAACAAACAATATCAGTTATATGAACATTTCACATATAAGATATGAACACGAAACTGTGAACAGAAGCAAGAGTAAAATTTGCAAGTTAAAAAGGCTGTTTAGAGAAAGTATGAGAATGATAGCAAATGGACTGCTAGACAAACAGCGCAGTACACTGCTGACAGTGGTTATAAGGCTGTGTGTGTCTATGAATAAGTGGTCAAAGCTCTATGAACATTTGTGACTAAGTCTATGAACATAAGAAAGTAAGTTTATGAAGACATGTTAGTAAGTCTTTGAACAAATATGGTCAATCAAAAAGTTCAACAAGCATAAAATAATGAAATCAAAAGTTCAGTGAGCATAAAGAAAACATAAACAAAATATACAAATATGAACATTCATATATAAGATTGGAACAAACAATTAATAGAAAATGAACAATTCATGTATTACATTGAAGAACCTAGAATTCATGAACATATTAAAATAAAAAAATACTTGGTTCCTCAACAGAAAAAAGTGCACTGTTAATTTCATCAACAATTTTTTTAGCATTTGCTCGAGACCTTTCCCATAACCTTTTTGAGCAATACGAATTTCATCGACCATTGCTCCATCAGAAACATTAAAAAATACCAAAAATGTATGAACAATTATTGAACATCACAATTTAAGAACAAGGAATGAACAAATAAATTCAAAATTTAATGAACAATCAATATATAAGATATCAACATTCAATATATCAGATATGAACATTCAGTATATCACATATGAACATTCGATATATCACATATGAACATTTAATATTTGAACATATAAACATCACAATTTAAGAACACTAATGAAACAAAATAAATCACATATGAACATCACAATTTAAGACACAACTAATGAACAAAATAAATCACATATGAACACTCAATATATCAGATATGAACATTCAATATAACAGATATGAACAATGCATACATTCCATATGAAGAAACAGAAACAGACAATAAAATCTTTAAACTATCAAATTAAACAAATTAAATTACATAAAAACATCAAAATACCACAAAAAGAAAAGAATGGTGTTATAAATTGCATATGAACAAACAAAACCAAAAATCATGAAACAATGCATACATTACATATGAACAAACAACCAGAATTAATAAACATTAAAACTATCACATTAAACAACTTAAATTACATAAAAAAGATGAAAAAGCAAAAGGGAAATTAAAGAAAACATAACAATGTACAAATATGAACATTCAACAAAACAAATATGAACAAATAATATTATAAAATGAACAATGCTTACACTACATATGAACAAAACAAACCAGAGTTAATACACCTTAAAAAATAACAATGTACATATATGAACATTCAACAAAACATATATGAACAATTTATATTATAAAATGAACAATGCTTACACTACATATGAACAAAACAAACCAGAATTAATACACTTTATAACTATCAGATTAAACAATTTAAAATACATAAAAAAAACATAAAATAACACAAAGAAAAGAACAATTACCTATTTCCTCAATAGAACACCTAATTTGATCAACAATTTCTTCATCAGTTTGATGAAGACCTTTTTCATTAGATAGTAAAGAATCTTCAGCAATTGGAATGTCATCAACCAATGCATCAACAGGAACTTCAGTATCATCATCAACAATCATTGACTCACAAAAATCCATCAAAATTGAAGCTCAAAAAAACCAAAATTAAGCTTAAAAAACGCGAAAACAGAAAGAGGGAGAAGAGAAAAATCGCAACTAGAAAACGCGAGAATCGAGAGACTGAAAAGGATGAAGAGATGCCATGGATGACGATGAAGCTCGTGTAACAATGGAGAGAGAAGGAGAGAGAAGCAGAAGAGAGAGAAACACGAAGAACACTAAGAGGAGAGAGAAAACAGATTAGAAGCACTGGTGCGGAAAAGAAGAACAATGAATAGGGATTTTTTTTATTAATAAATAACCCGCGCGTTTCAGCTTTATTACAAGAATCCCACTATGGTCCATCCAACTTGGATGGACTTAGGTCCATATAAAATTTTTTATAGATAAGTGTCCGTTTCAGCGCATTAATCAATGATCGGATAATATTTCTTTCGTTTCTAATGAGATTTTGGCCAATAATATATCATTGGAAAGCTAATTCAAAGGGGAGTACAAGACTAGGGGCTAATAATCCAATTAATCATTTCATGACTAAAAATTAGTCTTGAACCACAATATGCGGGTATGAGAACATCGTTTTTAGCTCATAACTTCAATAAATCATAACTTTTGACTCCGGTGTTCGTTTTGAACAAATGAGATGGTGTTTGAAAGCTTATGGAAAGGGCTTTTTGTGGGTAGGAAAATTAATAATATCCTGAGTGACGATGGATAAAGGGTTTCAAATGAGGATAAATACATCGAACATTGACATTCATTTCTTAAACATGATTATAGGTTATCATCATTGGGCGCTACGCCAGGGGAGAGACATTTGGGTGTATACAGATGTGTGGGTGATAAGGAGAGAGAGGTGGTGGAAGGATGAGGTAGAAAATAGGAAAACAAAATTAAACTAATAAGTAAATAAATAATACAATAAAAAAACGTGGGGGAGGTGGGTTTCTTTTTCTTTTTCTTTCTTTTTCAGATGAGAAAGGGGCATTTTTTTTGCTTTTTATTTTTTTTGGGTGGGGGTTAGTTTATTAGCAAAAAGAGGGTATTTTGGTAATTTTACTTGTCATCAGTATTTCTTTTGTATTTAGCAAATGGATGCGAACAAAATGACCTCATAGGATAATGCCATGCATGACATCATAGGATAATGTCATGACATGATGTCATGCATGACATCATAATTCAATTCATTTTTATTTTTTATATTTTCTCTTTTTTGCTTTTTTATTTTATTTTCTCTTTTAGGCTTTGGGTTTGGCCTTGTTATTAATACATAGAATGATGTCATTCATGACATTATGGACCTTTAATGCTCCTCTAACCCAAATGACTTATTTTAATTAAGATAATTATAATTAATATTAATATTAACCGTAATAATTATTCAAAAAGAATACGAGTCAAAATTCAGCGTCTGCACACTAAGAAGGTAAAATTGCAAAAACATAATAAAATTAACTGAAAATGGGTTAGGAATGACTCTATTAATACATAAAAGCAGTTAGGGGTGGTTTTTTTTTTATTGTTTTAGCAATTGGTTAGTTAGGCGTGTGTAAGGACTCAGGGCTTTTTCCCTCCCCTTTCTGAATTACCTTTTAGGAAGTCTGGCGTCCATATAAAATGAATTGTTAGTAAGGATCAAGGGACCAAATAAGTTCTAGGAAATCATCAATTTAGAAAATATTTTGAAACAAATTGATCTTAGAAAACAACAACGGAAGGCAAGGGTCTCTTACTACGTACGCGTTTACTCAAAGAGACAAATCAAAATTCTCATGCAGATCAAACCAACAACCTAAATTTAGCTATTAGGTCGATTATCGCAAGCATCACCACAATTATTGTTAGTCCACTTTGAACATGCATTTGATTCATGTTAGGGAATTCGAAAGCAAACACGAAAACACAATAATGGCAAACACAAGTTTTAACGAGGAAAATCCAACAAGAGAAAAACCCCGAGAGAATTATATTCAGTTGACGGTTTATAGAACTATCGCTCTCAACCCACACGATCCACCCAATAGTATACAATAACCTACACTAGGGGTGAGTAGACCTGGCAGTCTTGACCCGAAACCGATTACCCGATCCGATTGACCCGAAATCGTAACCGAATATACCCGAATAGTGGCAATCCGATTTAAAACCGATTATCCGAAATGATCCGAACCGAAATTGAACCGAAACCGAAATGTTATTGACCCGACGACGACCCGTTTTCGAATCTAACCCGAACCGAATTGAAACAGAACCGTTCAGAACCGAAACCGATTTGATCCGAACTAAACACAAACCGATTCAAACCGACCTAAACCGAAAATGACCCGAAAACCAAAATAAATCAAAACAGAAATTGGTTAAACAATATTTTTTAATAATAATAATTATGTTTTACCATATAATTTAAAGATTATACACTAAACCTTACTTAGTGTTAACCCAATCTGGTGATTTGAATGAAAATTTGAGAATGAACGCTCAAAATATAGCCTGACCCGAAATTGACCCGACAGTTCAGACTTGTATCCGAACCCGATCCGAAGTGACACAAACCGATTTTAACCCGACCCAAAAGGAACCGACTTTTCAAACAAAAACCGATCCGATATTGACCCGACCCGTATGAACCTACCCGAAATGATCCGAAAAAGGTACAAATCCGATTAAACCCGAACCCGAAGTACAACCGAACCGAAACCGACCCATACCCGAATATAGGTCGACCCAATTAGACCCGAACCAAAATTAACCCGACCCGTAACCGATCCAATGGACCCGTTTGCCAGGTCTAGGGGTGAGCATTATGACCGGGTACCCGGTAACGGAACCGGAACCGGTGAAGAATCGTCCGGTCTCAAACTGGAACCGGACCCGGTGGAATCAGTTCTGAGTCCAGATTTTCGGAACCGGTGGAAACCAGTTCCAGTACTGGGTTTTATTTTCTGATTATCGGGAACCGCCGGGTAGACCAAACCATTACCGGGCACCTGGAACTGAGCTGGTACAATGGAATCGATTTTATACTTTTTTTTTCTTTTTTTTACCTGTAGAGCTAATATCTTACAAGTTTTTCATTCATTTCTAAATCATTGCAAAGTATAGTTTTTTTACTTAAAAAAAATACAAACAAGGAGGGTGGGGGATTATTATTATTATTATTATTATTATTATTATTATTATTATTATTATTATTATTATGTATTTTCGTTAACTATTTCATCGTAGTTGGTTACCAAAAGAAAATTTATTATCTTTGTGAAATATTTTCCAAAATCTATGCTTGTGTGAAAAAAAAGAAAAATAAATATAAAGTAACTAAAGACCCCGGGAAAAATTTTATTCATTACTAATTTGATCATGACATTTTTATTATTTTTTTGATATTGAATTATGAAAATGACAACGAAAAAAGTCAATTAGAATGAAACATACAAGTTGGGCTGTTGGAACTCTTGGAAGACATAAGAAATACTTTCCAATAAAAAGAAAAAGCTTACTTTGCTTTTGTGCAAAGAAGACAAATAGAAAAAAAAAAATCACATAGAATCAAAAGTACTTAAATACTTACCAACAAAAAGAAAAAGCTTACTTTGCCTTTGTGTAAAGAAGAAAACTAGAAGAAAAAAAAAAATCACATAGAATCAAAATAAGTGAAGGTCCATAGTAATTTGAACTCAATCTTATCATCTTCTTATTCAGATGTAAAATATTTTTAGTTAAAAAGGAACAGTATTATCTTTAATAATAAGTGAAGGTCCATAGTAATTTGAATGATGTTGAGCTTTGAGTCAATGAATGTAACTTGTTTTGATATATGTCATGGGTGTTTGTTCAAACATGATCCCCTAAACTCTAATGCTCTCAATCGAATCGAAATGCAAGAGAACGTTACTTAAAAAGAAATAACATAGTTTTTAGAAATGATAAGACGATAAGTGATGATCAATTGTGATTTATATGCAACTGAGTTTGAGTCAGTGAATACATGTTCTTATGATCTAATGTGTTTATGTTTGAACATGCATGTGACCTCTAAACTCTAATATTCAGATTACCAAGTAAATATTATAAGTTTCTCATTAATGTTTACATTTTCTTATAAAAAAATATAGAATTATTTTAAGAATATAGCCTTTAATCATAAGGAGTGATGATTAGTTGTAATTTCAAGGTTATTGAGTCTCGTTATCATCTAATGTGTCAATGTGTGTTTGTTGAAACAAGAAATGTATAAAATGTAACCTAAATCTAAACAAATTTGACCTTTTCTAAATGTCACTGGCTAATATTGATTTATTAAGGTAAATGTTTATTTTTTTTTTTATTTATAGAATGAGATATATATTTATAAATCTTTAATAATGAAAATACTTTTAAATACTTCATAAAAAGAAAAAAAATACTTTATCTATGTAAATAAATTTTTTATTTATCATTGTGGAAAAGAGCCAAAATGGAAAAAATAAAAATTAGTTAATAGTTCATTAGTCATGGAAATTTGGGATAATTAATAAAAATGAAAATTAGTTAATAGTTCATTAGTCATGAAAATTTGGGATAATTAATAAAAATGATAATTAGAATAAAGGAAAAAGAAAAAGAAAAAAAACAAAAGGCATTTAACACTAAACGTCGCTTAGTGTGAAGAAAAGAATAAACCCTAGATCTAAAAACTAAACGTTGCCCCTCTCTTTCACTCTCAGACTCTCAGTCTCACAGTCCCATACTCCCATTACTTACCCTCAATCTCCACCATCTCCTTCGATTCTCCACCAACACACAGAGAGAGCATAGAGTACAGAGCAAGAACAAAGAAGCAGAGACTTTCAAAAGAGAAAGAAGAAAGGAGAAAAGGGCGATCAACTCAACCGCTAAATCTTAGGTAAATATTCGTGTTCTTTATTTTATTTCTCCGTAGTGGCTAAATTTGCATTTATGCAAGTTAAATTAGTGCTTAGATGATTCAATCTCGATTCTAATACCCGTATTTGTGAGCTGGGTCATTTTACTTTGTGCGTTATTTGGCTTGGCAAGTGAATTAATTTTCGGATTTCTATGTTTTTGGGTTGGGATTTATTTTGTGATTATTTTTGTTCGTTCTCTCATTGCCAAATTAAGATTTTGAGTAAAACATTAATTCGTTGCAAGTGCTTGATTTCTGGTTTGAGGTTTTTTTATTATTATTTAATGGGAAACAATTCTGGGTTGTGTGACTCGGGGAATAAAGGACGAAGTAGATGTTTTCTTTCTTTTCCTTTATGCATTTTTGCCTTGACAATCTCATGTTACTTGATATATGAGGCTTGATTGTCCAATTTAGTACATCAAATGTGGCATTTGTCTGATGTTTAGTTCCCTGACATTGTCCTGGTTACATAGGATTCATTTCCTGAATTTGGCATTAGTGTTCTGAGCATGAACATTTCTGTTCTTATATGTTTTTATTTTCTGTTTTAGATAGTAAATGGCTGAACCTATTAAACTTGATGAAGAAAGTAATTGTGATTCTACACACATGCCACCACCAGCACCAAGGGATGGGCATAAGAGGAAGTCAGAGGCTTGGGATCACTACATTTATCGTAGATCCAATTATGTGCAAAATTGTGTATGCGCAATGCAGGTATTGTGACAAAATATTGTCCGCTAATGTGAATAATGGTACTTCATCTTTGAAAAAGCATTTGGCTGCATGCTTGAAATATCCTGAAATGTAGATAAAAGGCAAATGAGAATTAGTGCTTTTAGAACTGCACAGAGTGAGGTAACTACACTTTCTAATTGGGAGTTTGATCAAAATGCATGCAGAATGGCCCTTGCTAGAATGGTTATAGTTGATGAGCAACCATTTTCAGTGGTTGAACGTGAAGGATTTAGATACTTTTGTAGTGTTGCTGTGCCACAATTACATATGTCTTCCCGCTTTACTGTTGCTAGAGATTGTCACAAGCTTTTTCTAAGTGAGAGGGACAAATTGAGGAGTACTTTTAAAGGTTTGAACTCTAGAATTGCTCTTACAACTGATTGTTGGACTTCTGTTCAAAACTTCAATTATTTGTGTTTGACAGCTCATTTTGTTGATGATAACTGGAATTTACACAAGAGAATTATAAATTTTCAATTAATGGATAGTCATAAGGGTAAGGATATTGGGACAGTTGTGGAAGCTTGTGTTAATCAATGGGGTATGGATGATAAATTGTCATGTCTCACTGTGGATAATGCTAGTTCCAATGATGTGGCCATTTCCCATCTAAAAGACAACCTTGGTGACAATTTCATTTTTGGTGGTGAGTTTTTTCATATGAGATGTGCTGCCCATGTATTGAATTTAATTGTGAAAGATGGCATTAATGAGGTGCAACAAACAATTGCTAACATTTGTAGTGCCATTAGATATGTGAGGAGCTCACCAACTAGAGCTCAAATTTTTGCTTCATGTGCTTCCAAGATGAAAGTTGCTTGTAAAGGTTCTGTTTGTCTTGATGTTTCAACAAGGTGGAATTCAACTTATATTATGTTAGATATGGCATTGAAGTATGAAAAGGCTTTTAGAAGAATGAAACAAGATTGTCCTGATTATGTTAAAGAACTTGGTGATAAGATTCCTGAACCAAAGGATTGGGATAATGCTAGATTGTTGACACTTTGTTTGAAGGAATTTTATGAAGCTACTAAGAGGATGTCTGGTAGTTTGTATGTCACTGCTAATATGCATTTTCATGAGGTGTTGAAAGTGCTTAAATCTTTGTTGAAAATGGAGAATGATAGTGATCTTAACATGTCTTTGATGAGTTTCAAAATGAGAAAAAAGTTTGACAAGTACTATGGAGATAAGGGAAAGACAAATGTTATGGTCTTAATTGTTGTTGCTCTTGATCCACGATTTAAGATGCGATATGTGAAATTCTCTCTTAATATGATATTTCCTTATGACTCTAAGAAAGTTAAAAGCATGTATGATGATGTGGATAATGTTTTGAAAAGATTGTATGAATTTTATTCTAAAACATCTATGAAAGGTGGTTCTACTTTCACCCCTATGAATGTTGAGAAAAGATTTGGAGGATCGGGAAAAGTGGAAGATGATGAATGGAATGATGAGTTTTATGAAGTAGAGGGAAATGAACCATCAAAGTCAGAGTTGGGTGAGTATCTTGAACAACAACTGGTGAAGAAGGATGGGCTTTTTGATATCTTGAAAAGGTGGGTGCAAATTGTTACAAATACAAGGTCTTGGCATCAATGGCAAAAGATATTCTAGCCATTCCCGTCTCCACGGCCTCTAGTGAGTCCGCTTTTAGTGTCTCCGGTCGTGTTGTTGATAAGTTTCGTAGTAGTTTGCTTCCAAAGACGGTCGAAGTTTTAGTTTGTACACAAGATTGGTTAAGGTCTTCCAACATTTGCATTGATGTGGAAAAAGTGTTGGAGGATATTGAGAAATACGAAGAAGGTAACATTTTTTACTAATTACTTGTGTTTTTCATGTTCCAATTTTAACAAGTAATTTCTAACATATCGTTGTTCTGAATTCATATCTCAGAATTGAGTGGTGCTAGATCTAGTTGTCTCACGCAAGTTGAGGAGGTGATTGCCACCAACTTATAAGGTGTTTTGTTGTTGTGTTGTTGTTCTTGCTGCTGGTCTGCTAATCTTGCTGCTGCTGTGTTGTTGTTCTTGCTGCTGGTCTGTTGTGTTGCTGCTGGTCTGCTGTGTTGCTGCTGCTGTGTTGCTGTTTGAGCTGTTGTTGTGTTGCTGTTTGAGCTGTTGATGTGTTGTTGTTCGGACTGTTGCTGTTCGCGTTGCTGTTGTTCTTGCTGTGTACACTGTTGCTGCTGTTTTTGCTGTTTACGCTGTTGCTTTTCTGTTTGCTTTGCTGTTTTTGTTGTTTAAGCTGTTGATGTTTTGTTTGTGATGTTGTTGTTTGCGCTGCTACTATTTGCGCTTATGTTGTTTGCGTTGCTGCTGTTTGCGTTGCTGCTATTTGCGTTGTTGTTGTTAAAATGTTGTTTGCGCTGCTGTTGTGTTTAAAACTTTATGGACTATTGGTTATAAACTTTATATTTGGACTATTGGTTGTAAACTTTATGGATTGAGGACTTGTGTGTTGAATTATGTTTAGCAATTATAGTAATTTTTTATCTACAGGTTCACAAAGTTAGAAGCCGATTACATGGCTTCGGAGCTCCGCACTTTGATAATAGTGTTGAGCGTTTCTTGTTTTGATGTTCGTCATATTAGATGAAATCTAGTACACTATGATTTATGAATATTGCATGAAATCATAGGAAGTTAGGAACTCAAAGGGTAAAAAAAAGAAAAGCAAATACTCCTCAAAATTTAGAAATGGGTACCAGGAACTGGTACCGGTACCAACCAATTCCAGTACCAGTTCCCAGATCTTAGGAATTGGAGGAATCAGTTCCAGTTCCTGTTCCCAGATCATAGGAACCACCGGGATCAGTTCCAGTTCCAGTCCTAAGAATTCAAGCGGGTACCCGGCGATGCTCACCCCTAACCTACACACAAGGAACCCTTTGTGACTATCTCTCAAGAGCACTCAACTAGCCTCTCAAGCAAGCTCTATATCTACCTATTGACCTAACTTTGTATTTATATATACAAGAGGAGCTCTAATAACTTAGTAAGATAATAGAAAATATCGCATCTTCCTAATCCCACTAGGAAACTAATCCCTTGCATAATAATACAATGATAAGGAAACTCTAAAATTATCTTCCTAAACCAATTAACAAGTAATTAGAAAAAAATAACAAACTAGATATCATTGCCCAAGTGAAGCGCTCGCAAAAACAAGGAGAAATCGGCCTCCTGTACAGTGAGTACGATCGTGTCACTTCTTTCCTTTAAATCGGTATGGTCATTCCACTGCACCAGTAGCTATTTTTCTTTCTTCGGCGGCCTTGCAGGATAATTGCTTTGGTCGTGCACTTCACCCTCCGCATACCAAGTGTTCAACACATCTACATGTCTTTTCAGGTCACCCAAGGTCTCCCCATGTTGGGATCGCTAGGTCCAACAAACCTCCCCTCGAGCCCAGCGTGGTCTTCATCTCCAATCAATGATCAAGATCACTTCATCATCCTTTGCTTGACAATGCCTCTCATTGAACCACGACCTCTTCATCCATGACATAGAGATTCCTCATGTTCTTAGTCGGCCTCATGATCTCAAATTATGCTTGAATACCACGATCGTGATGGATCTCAACACTACCCCACACCCATCATCATCTAGTGCACCCATTGAGATGATGTTTTTATCAAGTGTCAGAATGTACGTCACATTATCACGAAGTTTCAACTCAACTTTTCGAATACCCTCAACCTTGACCTCCTTTTTGTTAGGAAGGTTGATTGTTTTCACATCATAATCGATATAGGACAAGAACGCTACCTTCCAATTACGTATGTAAAACGAAGCACCTGAATCAAGACCCATAGACTCATTGTCCTTACTTCAACAAGCAAACATCCCCTTCACTATTCTCACCGCCTTCTCCAATAGCCAAAGGTGTCACTGTGATCCCCTCTCACGAGAAGTTGTGAGTAACTTCAATTCTTCTTTTGCATTTGGACATTGTCATCACAATAGAAATACTTGACTTTGGACCCATGTTTCTTGGACTTGCCTTTAGATCTTCCACTGCGTAATTCTACAACAAGAGCTCCATCAACCGCTGATGACCTACCCGTACTTTGTTTCATCAATTTATCCGCTTTGAGAAGGACCGTGATGGTCTCATCTAATCCTAACCTTGTTCTTTCCACCCATAAAGAGGTTATGATAGTACTGAATCTCCTAGGGAGGAAAACCCACAAGATTAGGCTTCGTCTTCTTCTTTGAACTTTTCTCCAACACATCCATTTGGTGATCAAGCCATTCAAAATTGTGGAGGTGTTCTCTCAAGTCGTCATCTGCATCCATCTCAAGCTCGAATGGATCCTTCTTTATCAACAATTTTAGTTAAAGATTTAGACATGTAAATCTTTTCTAACTTCTGCCATAGGTCCTTTGGATTCTCTTCCGCAAGTACGATGTACTTGATCTCCGGTGCAAGGGACATCCGGATCGTCGCTACCGCATGCAACTTTTGATTCTTCCACTTTGCATCGTGAACACCGGTAGGTTGTTTATCCTCCAAGGTCTTATTTAAACCTTGGTGGATTAGGATGCGTTTTACCATGCTTTGCAACAAGGAGAAATTGTTCTTGCCATTGAACAATTCCATCTCGACCTTTCCGAAAACCTTTTCCATCTACTCGAACCCTTGCTCTGATACCACTTATTAGGGAATTGGGAAGCAAACATGAGAAAACAATAATGACAAACGCGTTTTTTAACGAGGAAAACCCAATAACGGAAAAACCTTGGGAGAATTAAATTCAATCGGCGATTAATAGAACTCTCACACGTTCCACCCAAGATCGTATATACAAGAACCCACACACAAGAAATGCTTTGTGACTATCTCTTAAGAACACTCAACTAGCCTCTCAAGCTCCATATCTACCTCTTGATCTATCTTTGTACTTATAGGTACAAAAGAAGCTCTAGTAACCTAGTAAGATAATTGGAAAATATCTCACCTTCCTAATCCTACTAGGAAACTAATCCCTTGCATATGAAGTAATACAATGATAAGGAAACACTAATATTATCTTCTTAAAACAGTTAGCAATTAATCAGAAAACAATAATAAACTAGATTTCATTACCGAAGTTAACCGCTTGACGAAAAGTGGAAATCGGCCTCCTGTACAGTGAGCACGATCGTGCCACTTCTTTCCTTGAAATCGGCACAGTCAAGCCACTGCAGCAGTAGCCATTTTTATCTTTTAGCCTTGCACCATCATGCTTTGGTCGTGCACTTCACCCTCCGCATACCAAGTTGCTCCAAACGGCACCATGTCATCCCCGGTCCACCCGAGGTCTCCCCATGTCGGGCTCGATCGCTAGGTCCAACAATTCGTGACTCAAGCACCACAAGGGCTGAACATGCTTTGTACATACTGAAAATATTCCACATGATTGAAATTTACAGAAATGAAGTCTATGTAATGTCTACACTGTAACTAGCAGAAATATACAGAAGCAGAAGAACTGAACATGTTTTGTAGGGGTTAGATGAAGGTCTTTATGACATAATTTGCTCAAATATGATGAGCATGTCTCCCTTAGGTCATCAAGTCGAGTTTATACAATAATCGTTCAGGAGGAAAGACATAAACATATCACAAGGATGCGTGATGAACAAGCCGAGGCCGTGAGTTTTGCTGTACAAGGAACATGATATGGACGTAGAACCCTAACCAATGGAGCTATAACAAGGGTTGTTTGCACTCCCAGTAAGAGATAAGGATACGAAGTGTCTGATTGCTTCCAACTTCATGGATATCTTGATTGGTGGTTCAACAATCGCGACCGGGGCAATGGGGCGAATTGGTCGAGTGAAAGTATTGGACGAGGTCTTGGGTCTGGAGGACGAGGCCGTGGAAGAGCTGTTGTGAATGGTGCCGGTAGTGTTGCTCTGACATTGGCGCGCCACTGGATGAGATGATAGAGGAAATGCTCTAACACTGACCAATAATCAGTGGGCACTCTGTTAACTATGATCAATAATCTTAAACCTCCAGCCACCACTGAACAACTTACTGATAAGCTATTTTTTGATGATTAGCTTCTTGATACGGGAGCATCTTATTTTATAACTGGACAAATATCTTTCTTGACTAGTTTAATTTATTTGATCCGATATCTTGTGGGATTTCCCAATGAAAAAACAGCTAATGGAACTCATGATGGCATAACAAATTGGGGTGGTGGAGTGACACTAAGACATGTGCTATATGTTCTAGAATTAAACTACAATCTTATTTATTTTCCTCGTTTAATTGATGATACAAATGGTACAACAATTTTCACTAAAAAGCTATGTGTGGTATAGGACCACACCTTGAATACCCGATTGGAGCATGTAAAAGACGTGTTGGGGTCTATGTTTTTCATGGTGCACCGAAGGCATAGGCATGTCGAGTTAGCAATGCATATTCTTTTCAGTTGTGGCATCATCGAGTAGGTCATCCCTCCAGAAAAATAGTTAGTGTAGATACCTAAATCGGTTCCCCCTTTTCAAATACCCAATGATGATAACCAATAATGAACATAATGAAGTGAATGTCAATGCTCGATATAATTGTGCTTATTTGTGTCCCATTATTCATATTTATTCCAGACCCTCCACATTTCAATATCATCTAATGGCCCTTTCCATAATCTTTCTAACGCCATCTCATTTGTCCCAAACGGTCACCGGAGTCAAAAGTTATGATTTAATGAAGTTACGGGCTAAAAACGATGTTCTCATACCCGCATATCACGGTTCAAGACTGATTTTTAGCCATTCAAGTATTAATTGGAGTATTATCCCACTAGGCTTGTATTCCCCTTTGAATTATCTTTCCAATGATGTATTATGGGCCAAAATCCCATTAGAAATGAAGGAGATATGATCCGATGATTGATTAATCCATTGAAACAGACACCTCTCTAGTGTTTGAGCCATAACTCATAGGATACGTATGCTATTTGATCCCACAATATGTCAAAAGAAATCCCTTTAAACAGGATATCTAACGCACCAACAATCAAGCCAATCGGAGATCAAACGAGCCCTCCAGCGGCCTTTTCGTGGGATAAGAGGCCGTGAAGCGCGCCGCCGGCCCAGCGGCCCAACTGCAGTATCGAGGCCGCCGAGCCCCGAGCGGCCCTCTGGGCATCGTTTTTGGCCCGAGAACCCTAATTTGACCTCCTTTTCGGCCCATTCCCTATAAATACCCCTCTAAACTCCGTTTTTTATGGACACAACTCATTATTTCGGGATTCAACTCAAGAAAACCCTAATCTCTCTCTCCTTTATTTCATTCAACCCTAGTCACATCAATCAAACCCATCTTCAAACCCTAATCAAGAACAAGTCTCATCTCAAGATCAAGTCCAATATCGAGAGCAATTGACATTCAATTCTAGCACAATCAAGGTTCAACCTGAGGGCTCATCTTTTCAACTCTTAAATCTATTTTCAAATCATGTTTTATTTATATTATGATCATGGTTAATATTCATGGCATGATTCAATTGTTTTATTTAGTTCATCCTATGTAGATTGTTTTTAATTATTGTTTTCATGAATATCATGCATAGGTTAGTTTAATTATTATTCTTACATGATTTTCATACTTTTTAGTTTATTTTCTAGTTTTCTTATATTTTATCATGTCTAGTGTATATATCATATCTTTGCATATTTTCCATGATTAGTCAATTCAATTAACATACTAACATGTAACTAAAGTTTATATATTTTATTTTGCTTCTATTGAAGTTACTAACAAGTTTGTTCATGCAAATTGGCAATTGGCGCGTTAAGCTAGCACGGTAAGGTTGGGGAACATATTTCTATTGTTTTGGTTGTGTTCTACAAATCAAATCATGCAATTGGATAATCATGTGCAAAGAGATAACTCTAATAATTTGGTTTGTTCAACTCACCTAGTTAATTTAGGATCTTGGACGACCGGATTGTTTGGAACCTTGTTATGTGAATTAAGAATCAACATGGATGGATCAGTAGAGGCCGTTATTACGGGCATTTAGATGAGATTCGTTTTGTCTTTTTCGTACTCACACCCCCGAACTCAATCTTTGGCCTTTGGGTTATATGAGTCATAATTTCCAATAGGAATTAGGTGCACATCGATGATTTCCAATTGTTTCCTAAAAATTGGTGGCGACTTCATCTGTTCAATAATCCCTTAATCAATATCAATCAATCTCTTTTATTTAAGAACCTATAACACATTATTTATTATTTCAATTAGGCCCCGAAAGGCGAGGGTTCTTACAGTTAGTTTACTTCCTGGTGTTAGTGGTAAATCAGAGAATAAATCACCTGATATTTGTTTTTGTGCAAAGCAGACCCGAGATGCTTTTTTTGCAAGTACTAATCGTGCTACTGAGATTTTGGCTTAGTCCATTGTGATGTATGGGGATCTTATCATGTTGCTTCTTCTCGTGGTGCTCATTATTTTTTAACTATCATCGATGATTATTCTATAACTGTTTGGGTGCATTTGATGGCTACTAAGAGTGAAGTCTCTCAAAATTTACAAAACTTTGTGCCATGGTTCATAATAAATTCAATGAATCAGTAAAAATTGCTAGGAGTAACACTGGTACTGAGTTTCGACTTTTTGAACCATTTTTTTTAGTAATGGGATTTTATTAGAAACTTCTTATACTGATACTCCGCAGCAAAATGCTCAAGTTGAAAGAAAATATCGATATATCTTGAATGTTGCGAGGGTCCTACGTGTTCATGCTAATTTGCTCATTGAGTTATGGGGCAAATGTATATTTGCAGGATATTTGATAAACCGTACACCTAGTTTGGTAAATAATGGTAAGACTCCTTCTGAGCTTTTTTTTGGCACTCCTCCTTCATATGGCCATGTACGTATTTTTGGTTGTTTGTGTTAAGCTCATTACAAGGTTCATGATTGTGATAAATTTATTTCTCCAAGTCGCAAATGTGTGTTTGTGTGATACTCCCATGAAAAAGAAGTTGGAAACTTTATGATCTTGAATCTGGGGAATATTTTGTCACGGAATGTTGAATTTAACGAAACTTTTTTCGAGTTTTCTTTCGTTAATGAATCTGAACCAACTCCTTCTTCGACGCTTATTGCTCTTAATGTTTCTCTATGTGATGATGAATGAGGTGATCCTTTATTTAGTATATAGATGAGCATGTAAGCTCATCTACCGATAGTGCCTTTGTGGCTGATTGTATAGGTGGGAATATAGGGGCTGATGATAAGGATTGTTCTGTTGGTAATTTAATAGCCGGGGGGGAGGGGGTTGTATCTCACAGCAACAACGAGCATGCCGGTGACACGAAGTCTGCCATTAAACAACTCATGATTCAACAGACTTGGGTCGTGGCCATGACAAAATAGACCTTATGTGCGCATGTAAGGCAATGTGTGCACCAAGACAACGCAACAACTAGACCACTCCGGTCACCTCTACTTCAATAGTGGCTTCAGGTAAACCTTTTCCTATACCTCATTATGTTAGTTGTGATAAGTTTTCTGCTCGCCAAAAACCTTTACTTGCAGCTATTGCTAGTGAAACTGAGCCTGTTCTAAGCAATGAGGAAAGAGATTGATCATTCTGAACCATGAGGTCATATTATGATAGCAAAGGGAGCTGTACATATAGCATCCAATCATGTTTTCCATGACTGAACAAAGCATATTGAAATTGACTGCCATTACATACGAGATCATATTCAAGCTGACAACCTTCAAGCCTTTCACGTTCGCACGAATCAGCAACTTGCTGATATTTTCACAAAGGCCCTAGGCAAACATCAATTCGAGTATCTTATTCGCAAGTTGGGCATTTGTAATCTCCATGCTCCAACTTGAGGGAGAGTATTAACAATAAATTTCAGATTCGTATACATTTAATTTATTTATTTTTAATAATTAAAAGTAATCTTATTAAATGAAATAAAAAAAGGAGCCGTAACTCAAGTGTGGTTGAAGTCAAAGCCCAGACACCCATAAAGTCGAAACTCATACACCCATTCAATCCAATTGAGACACATGCGAACAATACCATATGACTAAAGCAACAAACACCAAAGTGATCGATTCAATCACAAGACCAAACGAAAAGACACACCTAAAAGCCAAATGGGAAACTCCAAAAAAACAAACCATCAAAATCACCTCAAAACAATCTATTGAAAAGCGATCCAAACCCTCCCGACCAACATGATGGAAGGCAAAGACAAACCCAAGTCTCAAGCCTCCTAGACCTATGTGTGGTGCTTAGCCAATTGGCGATCTCTTAAGAAAGTTGTATTTGCATAAACCTTTCAATAATTCGGATGACTTTCACCTCAATGTCGATTTTCTTTTAAATTCCTTTGTAACTCGTACAATTTCTCAAAAAAAGTATCATCGGACGAATTATCTAACAAGTTTCAAAGTTTCTATCAACTAGATCTTATTAGTAGCAAAGTCAACACCATTCTCAAAGGATGGAGAAATTATTATCATGCGGAGCAGATCTGATCTCATTTGATTCATTTATCATCTCGCCTCAATGTCATTTGGCAAATCCTCTAACTCAAAATGACCTGTGGGATCCGCTAAAACCACACCAGAAATTTTAAACTCCTGAAACTAAGGCACACCATCAGACTAAGAAACCACAACAACTTTCGATGATTTTTTCTTCATCTTTTTTAAACCTCAAAGGGAAGGAAAATAATCAACTACATCACCTCAAAGTGGCTTAAAGGAGAACCCTCACGCGCAACCCTTACATCAGGATCACTCAAATGAAGACCATTAAACCCATTTACATCAACAATTTCTTCCAAATGTTTAGAGGCACAATAACTATCATGTGAGGAAAAAGAACTACCACTAAACTCTGAAGACGATGAAGATAGATTAGAAGAGAACCCCCTATTTCCGAAATCAAGCATGTCATCAACACCCAAATTAAGGTTGTAACTCAGACAACAAGCATTAGCCCCATATTTAAGGATCACAATCAAAAGTTCATCTCTCAAGTAGTCCTTAGATTGAACCCAATACGCTCACAGAATAGAGGTTGAATTACCCACATATTGACCTATTGAAGAATAGGTCTTTACTCATACAACTCACAACTCTATTGCTAAACACAACAAAATCTAAGTCAGTACATGTTGTCAGATACACATTTAGGGGTCTTAACAACTTGAATTTTGTGAGATTATTTAGCCACTTGGAGAAAAGCATCAATAAAAAAAGGTTTTCCAAGAATTAACATCATTATGCCCAGGAATAATAAAAAGAAACTTTTTTACCCCTTATAGCCACATTCAACTCCAAGAAGCACCCCTAGTAACTAAAATCGGATTGGATATCCAAATTAAACGCTCACAATATTGCTAGAGGAAATTTGATACTTCAAATTCTTTGATGTTTAAACTTCACTAATTTTGAGCATGTTTCAAGTATATCACACATCCACCCAAGTAGCCAATCTATCACATCCTTTGTCATATTCCTCCACCAATAAACCATTCTCCAACAATTTCACAAATGTTTTATCCTATATTTGAACTCTAATCATGATAGAGAACCCAGAAACAATAGAATTCCAAAAATAATGACAACGCACAAAGATCCCAACTAGAAGAGCTAACCAAAATCTTGGTCACAACACTAAGCCCAAAACAAGAAAAGAGAAGAGCAAACATGCAGCACAATCGCAACTGCAACATACCTTAAACAAAGGAAAATAGACCAACACAATCCACCAATTATCCGAGACAGCCCAACGCGATGAACTCCAACTACCAGACACACGTGAGAAAAAACAATAGAGACAAGACCTGATGGGGATAGAAAATGGGCCGAACTGCAGCTGGGACGACCAGCAGCGGCCATTGGAGAGGTGGGAGTGGCAGTAGCCACCGCTAGGGGAATGGCGAGCGGGTTAGGGTTAGGGAGATTCAGGGGGCGAAAGGGGAGCGTTTTTTTATATTATTGCTTCTCTCTTCTCACTCCTCTCTCTCATAATAACTAGAGCTTTAACGCTCTTTGAGAGATGTGTTTCTATTCATTACATATGAGGGGCATTTAAAGTACAACGGGGCTAGAATTAGGATTTTGCTGGAATAGCAAGACCCCCCTAAGGCTAATATAGTATATGATAAATACCTATACTATAGTGTCTCTCTATAGAGATATTGTACATCCACACAAAAATAATTCATGACAATTAGGGGTTTTTAACAAATTTTCTAAAAAGTTATAAAGGAACCCCACTGAATAATTCACCATTGTTTAGTATATTTGTCGGCAATTCGGCATAATCATTGTTTAATATATCTGTCGGCATAGGAAACAGAAAGGTAGCATCCATAAATAATGATAACAAAAGGCCGTTGTTATTGCCAGGTTGAAAAATACTAATGCCAGGCCATTAATTCCGTGAGTTGACAAATTTACCCTTTATGTTCATAAGGCAAAACGCATGTTCTCTCTCCAATATCTTTAATTGCCTTATTTACAAATAAAATTATGGAAAGACATTATGACTAGAATCTTACAATTTAGCAACATAATTTGGAAGATCTTTTCTGTAATCTTCCTATACATTATTTTCCCATATACTTGCTCATGATAGAATTATTGTGATTAATTGGCGGGTACTAATACTGGTAGAGAATTAACATTAATTATGGAAACAAATTGGAGTGTTGCTGCTTGAAAGAGGATTGCACAAGGTGTTGATCATACATTATCATATCATCATTATTACTTTATGATGATAGCCTGTGAGATCACAGTGAGTTCATGAATTATTATGATTGAGTATTGTCTTAGCTTCTGATGTAGAAGATTGAACTCTTTTTTATAACTTTCTCCAACGTAAAGGTTTAAAGAAGAGGTAGCAAATAACTAGGATTAGTAGTATTAGGTTCTCGTAACTATATTATTAGGTAGCACACAGTTACTACAAGGATTATATATCTCGTAAATTATAACTGCATTTTCACATCACCATAAAGCTACATAAAAATCAAGCTCAAAGTTACAAGTACAATAAACTCTCGCCTAGTAGCTATCAAATTGACATTATTGTTCATTTTATAAAAAAAAAAAAGTCTTATAAGCTACCACAAAGCTACATAACTTAGTACTCAATACCTTAAAAAAAAAAAACAGAGAGTAAAATAGAAGGATAGGGGTAGTAATTCGAGAAACTTGAACCCCATTGAAACTTCAACCCCATGGAAAGTCACCAAGTATTTCAGGGATAGCATTTAAGTCAATTATTAGATACTCAATATGTAATAAATGGCAAGTGTAGACAAAGCAATTTGAAGGGAGAGAATATGGGTATTTTCCTTATTAATATAAACGGCCCAATTGTCAACTCAAAGAATTAATGGCCTGGCATTAGTATATTTTAGCCTGGCAATAACAGCGGTCTAACAAAAAAGGAAAGAAACACAAAAACTTGTTTAAATCGCGGTAACTTTTGGTAAGACAATTTGTGAAATAAGAGGCAATCCTCATAATAAGTGATTCTTAATAGTGACCTAATTTTTCTATGAGTATATTTCACCATTGTTCAGTATATCTATAGGCAAAGGAAACAAAAAGGTAGCATCCATAAATAATGTTAACAAAAAAAAAACCAAAAAACTTATTTAAATCGGTCTCACGGTACCTCTCGGTGAGACAATTTGTGAAATAAAAGACAGTCCTCATAATAAGTGATTCTTAATAGTAACCCAATTTTTCTATGAGTTGGTCTCATACAATTCTTGCTCGAAAAAAAAGTTAATATAGATCTGTACGCATACGCACCAATTATGGCTTCATGTCCAATCGTCCATACAGAGTACTTCATGTCACAATATAATAAGTTAAAATGGCTTATTTAACATAAAACCTAAGCAGCCCATCATGTCTCTGGGTTTAATTTATTAGCTGGTAAATACAAAGACAACACCACCAAAAATCGGAAACAAAGGCTCACAAGATAATGCCTGAGTAGCTGATATAACAAATGGCAGTCCTGACATCAACGCAAAAGTCTTGCCACTTCTGGGTGTTTAGCCCAAGAGCAGTTTTCTATATTTCCTCCCGTCCTTCAAAGAATTGAATCATTACCAAGACAAAACATCTTGTTGATGGATATAGCTGATGTATTGGCACCTATGGATTATTTTTAGATTGTGTTGGCATCTGCGCAAGTGTCCAGAAAGGATATTACAAGCTCTGCAGCTTTGCATCCCGATGCTATTGCTTTCCCCACGGACAGTCCATCCTTATGGTTACCTAACACGCACAGGTCCGGAGCATAATGTCAGAAAGCAGCACAGCTTTAACAATTTATCATGAACTACGGAAAACCAGTATGCTATGCATGATTGTATCTCTAGGCATTTTATTCTTCCTTTTAACCCTGTGATATCTTAAACATCAAACAATAGCTGATCCGACATGAGCAGAATTTCAAGCAATAGAATCATTAACAACAGGCCAAACAACGATTTCCCACCACCCCCTTGGCTTACCCTCTCACAAGTCACAAGAACGAAACAGAAAGAATATATGTCTAAACTCGGAAAAGCAATTGAAGAATCAGACTTTGGGTACACCCTTTACAGGGTGAATTGCCTTAACTAGGGTACAGAGAAAATTCAAGCACCCACTTTGCAGTGGAAGAGAGAAATTAAGATGAAATCCCTTGCGAGCTTCAAAAAGCATAAAATCCGCCATACATCAGTGGAATACCAAGTTAAAAGTTCTCAATCATTTGGAATGATCAAGGATGCCAAGTCATTTGCCATGTCAACGGTACATAAATGTGTTTCAGGTAAGTGAGAGGTTTACCCGCATAAAAGAATCCAGGAAGATCTTGTTCCATCTTCTCTATCGCTCCGAGGACAATGTCATAATTGTGCCCATACAGAGGGAATGCTTTGCTCCAAAAGAAATGACTGCAGCCAAAAGATGCGGAGTCTTGGATTCAGTACTCATTGGCAGAATCAAGCAAAAACACGTGAAAGTTGTGGATATTATTCATACTTCAAAAATGTTGGTTCTCCCTCAGTGCCCAATAGCCGCTGGAGGTCAGAAGCAACTACATGCTTCAGTTCATCCCTAGAACCACAAGTGTTAGTAATACAGTCTAACAAAGAAAGGAATGACTGGGAAAGGACCAATAAGGAATACAAACACCAATTTGTATCATACGTTGGAGCTTTTGCAAGTTCTCTATTTCTGCTTCCTCCAACAAAGGTTGTATAGAGATACAGGTCAGAAGGTGCACGATCAGGAAACATCGTTGAAGAGAACAAAGTGCCTGTACCACTCTACTAGCATTAGATTTGGAAATACATTGTTAGCAAGAATTTTATCTCTAAATATTACCAAGTGTCTTCAGTCCTTTATCTTGCTCCTTAGAAGGGATAAGAACCCCAAATCCTTGAAGAGGTCTCTTCACATTGGATTTCTTGAACGCAGTTATGACAACAGAGAGTGGTAAATAACTCACCTGCATCATGGACGTGAACAACGTGAATGCTCCTGACCAATTTTAGGATAAATGACGAGAGCACAAAACGCCAAAGCTAAATTGTGCTGCAACCTAATACAAGCTTGCTCATGCGTGTTGCCCCAACATAATAAGAATACAACATTTTGATATTTGTGTTCCAAATTTCACATACACCCTCCAACCACAAAAGAGTGTCCTCTATGGAAAAAGGGTTTGTCCAGAAAAAAAGATTCAAGCAAAGGGTGTGTTTTTTCACTCTTGCCCTTGTGCGTGCTATTGTAACTAGTAAAGTACCTTTTGAAAGGTATTTTTATGAATGATTTCCTGGAAAAGGTTCATTTCAGAAAGTAATACCCATATTAGGCTTGGCTACAAAGTAATTCCCAATAATATTGTCCACGTAGGCTCGGATAAAAAAGATCCCCACATTTTTTTTTTCATGCGGACAATCACAAAGGCGCTAACTACAGTGGCGACTTCTTCCGAATAAAGTCGTTATCGTAGATAGCGACTTACTCGCGAAATTCTCATCTCCTTCCTCTTACATCCGTTCTCTATTTTCTCTCTCTTGAGTCTACATCCAGTCATCCCCTCACTATTAACCACCTCCACCTTGTTGGGCCTCCCTCATCGGCGGTCAGCCGTCGGCACCACGCCACCACCAATGGTGGTCTGAATAGCCCATCGGCTCACAAGTTCTCACGCTCTCTGGCTCGTCGGTCCCTCACCACGCCACCGTCTTGTTGCCGTCCTTCACGCTCTCGGTTTTCTACGTCTTCTCTGAGCCTCGTCTTTTATTCTCCAAATGCTCCAGTTGTTTTCAAAGTGTCATCCTCATGGATGATGGATCTCGTATTTTGGCTCCTATTCTATTTACTGTATTGACATATCTAGAACTTATCTGGATGAAATTCTGGACAAAGTGCAAATATGTGGGGTAATATGTGGATTGTGGTATGTTGCTGTTGAATGAAATACAGGAATTTCTTTGCTACTGGATTTGCTATCATTAATTCATCACTGGATTCTCCAAATGAGGACACTCGGACAGGACACAGCGTTTTCTGTTCGCCAGCGCCTTATGCTGGTGTATGCTGCTCTTGGAGATAGTGACTTTGAGGCTGCCACGAAAAAATGCGCTTAATTTGAGCCCGATCCTAGATGGACATCCTCATGGGAAATACTTTGTACCTCAACCTAATGTGGGTATTATTTTCTAAAGTAGCCTTATTTCAAAAAATCGTTCTATTTTTATTGCTTCAAATAATTGTAATCATTTGAGCACCCTAAAAAAAAAGAGAAAAAAAAAAGTCTCTTCCCGTTCTAAAATAGTAATTCAGGTGCATTAGACGTCGTCTACAAAATCAAGGAGCTAACATGAAGGGATTCCTCTTCTGGCCTTCTGTGAGACCCATAAGATCCACCAGGATACTCAATAAGTTGATATACGGGAAGAAAGTTCTTAATCTGGCGGTCTATTTTTCTAGATAAGAAAAAATTTATTAATTAAATCTTGAAAGAATACAAAGAGGAGGATAAGGAATCCTCATAACAAATAAAAACTACAGGTCTCGCCAATGGCGTTGTACATAAGTAAGCGGAACACCCTAAAGGCCCCCACCGTCTTCGCCCAAAGGGAAGTCAAGTAGACCACATGATCCCAAACATAATCTATGGTCTTCCCTTTGTTGGAAAACACCCTCAAGTTTCTTTCCAACCAAATGCACCACAATAGGGTCATACACGCACATTTCGATAACAATCTCCCCTCTCTACCTCTTCTCATTGCTGCGACACGAATTTGTAAGAAGTCCCACACCGTGGCAGGACACATAAAATTCTCACCTTCCAGCAATCTATTCCATAAAGATCTAGCAAACTCACATAGCACAAACAAATGCAAACAATCCTCTCTGTCATGACGGCACATCACACAGAAACTCAGTAAAAGTGAACAACCGGGCCTCCGTCGCCGCACCATGTCGTAGGTGTTCAACCTACCGAGCATCAAGGTCCACACAAAAGCACGAACCTTCCTTAAACTTCCAAATATAAGTGGAAAGTGGGAAGTGGAAACTGTGAAGGAAGGCTAAGCTGGTGGTCGAAGGACTTGCAAGAGAAGACCCTAGAAAGGTCTCAAGTCTGAAAATCGTCTGTAGGGACAAGAGATGTAGAGTGGAGGATGCTCAGAAGATAGACAAGTTCCTCCATTTCTCTATCGTGGGCAGCTCGCCGCAAATGTAAATCCGAAGACCCACCCGCACCTCAAAAGAAAGCAAACATGGGTGCCTCGTGAAGGGTGGATAACCGGAAAACCCGAGGATAGGTTGTTGAAAAGGGAAGATTACCCTTCCCCACATCCTCTCAGAACCGAACCCGATTACCATTACCCACTTGTATCTGAGCAGTGGAAAGAACGAAGACCATACCTGAGAAATGAACCTGCAAGGGCAGGTGTGGGAGACAGAGAAACCGGCGAGGGCATCCCACCCGTTGTGCTATAGACCGTACTTGCTCTTGATAACACAGTGCCATAGGGAATCTGGTTCCAAGGGAAACCGCCACAACTACTTACCCACTAACGAAATGGTTTTGGACACCAACCTACCTAAACCAAGACCCAGACCCCTCGGGTCTGCATACACCCTCCCAGCTAACAACGTGATCTCTCCAACCTTACCCCGCCCCACCCCAAAGAAAGTCTCTCATCAATCTCTCGATCCTATTAGCCACACTAACTGGAATACGAAAGAGGGAAAGGTAATAAAGAGGGATACTTGCTAAGCAAGACTATAGGATGGTGACTCTAACCCCCAAAGAAAAATACACCCCCTTCCAACCATCTAAACGTTTAGACACTCTAGACACGACCGACTCCCAAAGGAAACTGTGTGGGGATAACCTCCAAGGGGCACCCCCCCCCAATAGGTAAGCGGCCAACACCTGACAGCCAAAGGCAGCCAAAGACGCTAAAACATTTTCCCCAACATTAATTCCAGCCAAACTACACTTAGACAGGTTATTCCTCATACCGGGAACGACCTCGAACACCTGCAACAGAGTGAACACCCTCTTAAAACCGTCAACATAGGAAAAGATTGTGTTGTAGGCGAACCAAAGGTGGGAGACAGACACCCTATCTCGACCCACGCGAAAACCCTCGTTAGACCCTCGCTCTGCTCCCTTATCTAACATCCGACCAAGAATGTCTACAACAAAGGTGAAAAGAAAGGGGGACAAAGGATCTCCTTGCCTAAGACCACGTGAAGAAGTAAACCACTCACGAGCTGCCCCATTAAGATGAATTAAGAAACTAGCATTAGACAAACAACCCCTAATCCATCTACGCCACCTCCCTCCAAACCCTTTCCTATCCATCACCCAATCTAAAATGTCCCAGCTAACTCGATCATAGGCCTTCTCAAAAATCCATATTAAACACAATCCGACAAAAACTAGAACGGCGTGCATCATCCACAATCTCATTAGCCATGAATATGGCACCCCTCCACACACCGAAATCGTCTCGGACATAAAGCCCCAAGTTGTACTGTCGTAGAGACAAGACCTTAGTAATAATCTTATAAATACTCGTAACCAAACTGATCGTCCTAAAATCCCTGATCTTAATGGACCAGTCGTTCTGGGGAAGGAGGGAGATGGAGTTGGAGTTCATACTCTTCCCAATCACCCTAATGGGATGAAACTCACTGAAAACCCAAGCAAATCCTCACTAATAACCTCCCAACACTCCTGAAAGATGCCATAGTAAAACCGTCAGGCCCCGGGGCGTTCTCCAAGGAGGGGCCGGCCACCGACAGAGTTGAAGTTGGCCAGGTGTTCGCTCGACCGGCTTATCCATCCCAAAAACCGCCTCCCTAATCTCCTCTAACTCAAAAGGGCTCTCAAGCCAATCCCTAAATGGAGCAGATTTAGGGGACCACTCTACATCCTCGATCATAGGTCTTTCAGGCATTTCCTCAAAAAGGCCCCTATAAAACTCCGTTAACTCCAAACTAATCCTATCCACATCGTCATCATTCACTCTTCCGCTCTTGCCCATTCACCACCTTAAAAAACAGCCTAGAGCTCACATCCCTTTCCCTAGCCGACCGAACCTTCATCTTCTGCCTCCGACTCTACCTTTCCTTCATTAAAACCTCCTCCAAACTATTCTTCAACTCGACACACTTCCTCAAAAGGCCCTCACAGTGCTAATTCATCTTCACAAAAATGAAGTAATACAAAAGAGATGACGTGGAAGTAATTCCTTACATAAGCTAGTAGGTGTCTTGTAAAATAAGAAACTAAAATTTCAACGTAAATATTATGAAAATAATCCAATTAATTATCAAAAACCTACTACATTAGCATCTATTTTGTCTTAAAGTAGAATAAGGTTTAGAGCCAAAGGATATCAAATTTATCCTTCTATGATGGGGCAACATATAATATATCAAGATAGCGATCCAAAGCATGCTTATTACACTATTTGACCAACACTTTATCTATGATGAAAAAACATCCCGGTAAAGTAAATAATTGGAGCACGTTTGGGGAAATCCTTAAATCTTATATTCAAATACATTCACATAAACGAGTTACATGATTCAACATAGTTACAGCCACGCCGAACTTAATCACAGATAGATCAAAATCCGTGTCATAAAATAAAAGATGTGTAAATATTAGATTCAAGAAAAAACTGTACATAGAAATAAAGGTCACCACCAACATACCTCTGGTATGAAGTCAAGTGAAAAGGGATTTCCTCCCTTCTCAATCTTCAGTTCTTTAACATTGCTAAGTGGAACCTGTTATAAACAGATCATTTATTGAATAACATCCAAGTTTCATTAGAAGCACAAGAAAACTTGGGTAAGACAACATACTTGAATTACTCAATGATTTAAACACAGATTAATTGAGCTTTATAAACTCGTTTAGACCTAACAAACTACGACACGACATTTAACAGATTTCATTCAACTCCAAACGGAAATAGCCATACCCAGAAAACTTAAAACTTTTAGATCAGGGTAATAATTGAGATAGCTTAACCAAGTTAACCGAAACCCTAGTGACATGATGGCAAATTGCGGTTGAGTGAATATGAGAAATAATAGCTACTTCATGATTTTTGCAAACTACATTAATATGACGTAACTCTTCAACATCGAACATGTTCTCTTTTTGATAAGAAAGTATATGTTGATATTCAGAACTACAGCAAGAGAGGACATGTAATATCAAACACATTATACTCAAACAAACGTCTACCTAAGGTGAAAACTTTTGTTTACTATAGCGTGGGAGTACCAACAGCTCAGCACTAATAATTTGCATCAGAAAATTATCCATGGCAGGGTAATCTCGCCAGATGTGTTAGTGCTTTGTCTTTTTTGCTGTGAAACCAATTTCCAATTATTCTATAACGTTGTGGGACAAATTTGGAGAAGGTTGCTTGTGATGGCGAGTCTTAGGTTCGTCCAGCTATCAGAACTAAGCACCTGCATATTCACTATGCTGGCTTTGACAGAAGAAGATTATATGGCGGCGTGTTGGCCTAGTAATGAGACCGTGGAACATCTCTTCTTTCTGTGTGATATTGTGCAGAGCCTTTAGAGTAGGCTGTTTGACAAATCTGCGAAGACTAGGGTTTGTACCACTACTGATGTGGAGTTCCTGCAACAACGGATTGTGGGATTTGGGTGGAGGAAAGACGAACAAATGCGCTGTGAGAATGCTATTTTTACTGTGCCTTCACTGGAGTGAAAAGTGCTAGTTTTTATTGGGACTACTCTGTCTTCTGATTTACTTTGGGATACGATCACCTACTTAAATGCTTCATGGTCTAGTTAGCAGGGGCATTTAGGAGAGCTACAGTATCTCACAAGTACAAAGACATTGGCTATTTATAAATACTTGGAAAATTCACGAGGAAACTCCTAATAAAATCAACATTTAGCAGGAAAACGCCTATTATAATTTTGTTTGCGCAGAAATACCTAACAAAGACAAAATAACTAAATATTACCACCTGAAGACAGTTTCTGATCAAACTATATTCCTTTGTTCTCATTTTGCCCTTGGCTCATGTTTCCTAATTATGTAATTTTTTGGATTTTGTTCTATTTTTCAAAGCTAATTAAAAAGAATGAGTTGCAAAATTAAACCTCCCAGTTCCCAAAATTCGAATTTGAGTTACATTTTGCGGTTATTTTTTAGATAAAGAGAAAGTATACATTGATGTAGTTAGAAATACATTACAACAGGACAAGTTGTCCTCCAAAACAGTATTTGTTTACAGATTTGTCCTGTTATACTAGATCTCAGTGATAGAATAATTCCTGAATGCTCCTGTAGCTCTAGCCCATAAGGTTGCTAGATAAGTGACCCTATCCCATATTAAGTCAACCGACAAGACCACCCCGTTAAAACACGGGCATTCCTCTCCAACCAAAGACACCAAAAGATCGTGAAGACCGCATTCTGCCACAATAAGGTCTTCTCTTTTCGTCCTTGAAATCCTAAAACCCGCACCTGAAGGAACTCCACATATTAGAAGGATCATCCCATTCCACCCCAAACACACCAAACAACCTACCCCAAATGCAGCGAGCAAAATCACATGTAAGGAACAGATGTAATGCAGTCTCAGACTCTCAGGCAATGAAGACAAATATCAGGCGAGAGGCACATCCCCGGTCTTCTCCTCTGGCGCAAATCATTAGCGTTCACCCTATCCAACGCCAAAGTCCACACAAACACTCTCACTTTCAGCGGTGCCTTCGCTTTCCAAATGAGATCTCCCACCGGAAACAAGGGATAAGATGTACCCAATTACTGGAGAAAAGATTTACATGAGAAATTTCCACTAGAATCTCCAAACCATCCCCTGGTATCAACACAATCAGAAAGTTGTACCATATCCAAAAGAGCAAGCAATGGTGTAAGCTCATCCATCTCCCAATCCTGAAGAGCTCTTCGCAAATGAATGTTCTAGGAGCTGGATTGCCCACAATAGACTCTGCAATAGCAGCATCATGCAAGACAGAGAGGTGGAAAACTCGCGGAAATCTCGAACATAGAGGCTGCCCTCCCTGCCAAGTATCCTCCCAAAACCTGATCCTCCGCCCATTCCCCAATTTGAAATCAACTGAAGGCAACCTGCGAAATAAATCTCCATGGGCTAGAGTGAGAAGCACCTGCCACCAACTGTGCATCCCTCCCATTGGGTTGTGTACCATATCTGCTCCTAATAACCCTATGCCAAAGGCTCTCTTTCTCGAGTGGGAACCGCCACAGCCACTTACCCACCAGAGAAACATTCTTACTCACCAACTTGCCAATACCCAAACCCCCTTCCGACTTAGGTCTACACACTTTTTCCCAACTCACCAAGTGCTCTCTCCTATCCCCCCATCCACTCCCGACCATAAGAAGTCCCGCATCACCTTTTCAACGCGTTGTGCCTCTGACGCCGGAATCTTAAACAAAGAAAGATAATAAAGAGCGATACTGGATAAGCAAGACTGGATTAGAGTATCTCTGCCACCCAGCGAGAAATAACCACGTTTCCAACCATTTTGCGGTTATTTTACTTGAGCTAAGGCTAAAAAGGGAACAAAAGACTGTAATTTGACTGGCAAATGACTTAACGTGGTATTACTTATGAATTTTGTTTAAAAATTATAACAGGTATTTCCCCGCAAATTGGTTTCTGCGGAGGACTCCTTGTTCTGTCGCTGTGAAGCTGAGTTCTGATTAGTATATTTTTTTTCTTGATCTAAAAAAAAGGCACTCTACTATACTTGTAAGTTGTAATTTATATTGTATTCGAATGTAGAGGATGAATGTCTAGTTTTTGAGTTTTTTCTCGGAATTCGTTGCCTAAGAAATCTGATAGTTTGTCAAAAGGAAAGTTTCATCGATTGATACTAATAGAAGCTAAATGACAATTACTAAGTCGTATATAGCCATCTAATTTTAAGGAAAACAAGGAATGCAAAGCCATTTCTTCTTGGATTATTCCAAAATCCATAAGAGAAGTTGTGGTAAGGACGATTAAGTATCAAATATACACCCTACTAATATTAACCCGAACACAAAGTGCATCTCATGGATTGTCCGTGAAGATATGAAATACTTCTCCAACAAAGCATTTAATTGGTCAATAATGGTCATGATATCCTTTATATTTGTCCTTTTTTCTTTGAGATCTGAATTTTCTTGCAGCCTTTAGGACTTAAATCCCTAAACAGCTCCCAGAACCCGTGCGCCCAACTCACAGAATGTACTTCTGTCAATTGGTATTAGAACCTTGCATGAAGGTTAATCATGGAGAGAGCCTGTGAGAAATGAACTACTCCCTCATCAAATATTAACCATCACATACCTACTTCGAGGTTGATTTGACCATTGGTTTTCTCAAATAATGTAGGTAAAAATCATAAAAAATAATATTATTAGGAAAATATTTCCTATTCGAATGCAACAATCATAGCTCATACCGTGCCTGGAGTGTTAATACTTTCAAACAAAGCTGCCAAGACCGAGAGGTGGATAAAATGAGGGATGGACCTCCGAGAAAAGGACTCAGAAAGATTCTCACTTTCATTATTTAGTTATAAAATAAAAGTCACTTAAAGGGAAAAGACCAGCTTTCTTATTATAGGCTAGCTAGTAAGAAAGGATATGATAGGAAACAAGCCCTTCAGAACTTAGTTTTCTTTGCACTGAAATCCCAGTTTTGGTGCAGACGTGAAAGGAGAGTTTAATGAAGGACCATCCCCAACCAATTCCTTTCTTTAATGTCTTGGTGTCATTCATGTTGGAAAACTAGGAGTGCCTGTTAATAATTTAAGTCTAATTACAGGTAACATTTATGGGTTTCATGAGGGATAACGAAAATCATAAGTTGTTTGGAGGAATGCAGGTCTTAGAACCCTGTGTTACATATGGTTGGAGAGGAGCGCAATAATATTTTCGAGGATCACTCTGGCATATGAGTTTTCGTTGGATCAATGACTTAGGAGCTAATTTAGAGGGCAGCGGGGCATTTAGGAGCTACTGAATCACTAATATTCAAAGAAACTATGCTACTTTCTGGATGATGGGTGAATATAGCTTGTCCCCTTTAGTTGTACTATTTACATGCCATTAATACAATTTGTTTGTATCTAAAATATGTTGGAAATTTTTACTATCACTTTGATCCTTTCCTATCTTTTCCCATGAAACTATACATGGAGCAACCTATGCTTCCTACCTCTTACATTGGTTTGATGTGCTCTCATTTTTTTAATTCGTTCCAGCTAAAGATATGAGCCTGACTTGGTTTATTAAAATATGAAGATAAATACATATTTATTAATAATCAAAATGCATATCAGGACAAAGTATTCTAATTCTCTAGAACGAAACTGGCTACATTGATCCAGATCTCAGAAATAGAATAATTTCTAAGGCCTTTTCTTCCCAACATCACAAACAAGCTAACTAGGTAACCCAATCCCACGGCATCATAGGAGAAAGAGACTATCCAGTCTAAACTCTCAAACCAACTTAAAACACTCCAGCTAAGAAGATCCAACAGACCTCTAAATCCTAGAAATAAATCCCTCAAACCAGATGATAGGCACCACAAATAGCAGAATAGGTTCCCTGTACAGATTTTTTTTTCCATGGAGTCAAGAGCAATTAGGGAGAAAAGTTAACAAAAACGCACCGTCATAACCACAGCATCATAAGGTTGAGCCTCAATAATGTTGTTTGTTGCAGAAGACACTGACCAATTCTCTGATGGAGGGCCCCCCTTGTCGCTGTAACACAGTGATAGAACCTTACATTGGAGTTTGAGTTCATCCTTACCAAACTGTTCGCAAATTGTATCAACAAGAGTCTGAATGAACAAAGATATAACAATCAGTAAGCAGAAGCAGATTTTGATGTCATGAACTAGAGAACCACATATTTCAATCAATCAAACTATATATGGAATGGTGACCTCAGCAGATATACTCATTTGATCCCAAAATCTATGATTATATACTTAAACGGCATAACACATGCAACATATCCCAAATGCATTTCACCAATACTTAATTCCCACACCACACTGGCTTCATTTTGCTTGATACGGATCCACAACGAATTGCCATTTCCCCCCTGTACTTCGGGAAGAAAATAACAAATCAAAAACAAAAGCAATAAAAGAGATTCCACAAACACATAATTGACATCGCATTTAGGAAAAATGAGTACAATTCGTTGGCTATAGTTCCATTTCAAGATAAAAAGTGTTCAATATGTTCCCTCTTTCTAGTTAAGCAATGTTACACAATTCTCTATACCCCTGTGTACCACGTTGTGGCATTCGCGTGGGTATTAGCCAAATTTATAGAATCAAGAGGAAATTTACCTCAATTTGAAATAGCTAACCAATTTTTACCCACATTAGGTCTCGAAAGCAACAAAATCTCTAATATTTTGTGTGTTTGGTGTTTTGACTGTTGGAGCTCTTCAGGGTCTGGCAGATTAATTTTTTCTCAACACTTGATGGATACTATGTACTTGGCAGTTTCCAGATTGTGCATTCATTTCAGAAATGTTTACTTAAATACACACAGATGTAAAATTTTACTGATATTTTTTTTTTGTATGCTAAATATCCAATAGTCTATTGATTTACAAAATTCAAATTTTCCTCTGAGATTTAATGCCTGGAGGGAAAATGACATGTTGTTATCGAGTATCTTGATAGATACCTTGGAGAATGACATGCTGTTATTGAGTTGCTTTATCTTTCCCATCATCCTATGTACCCCACATTTAACCCCCACCCACCCATAAAATGACAAGACTACCCCTGTTATATTCCAATAGTTTAATATTGTGCCAAAACCAAATAATTATCATTAGTTACAACCCTAAATCAACCGGGTTGAAATATTTCTGATAACATAGTGAATTCCTCTTGTAGACAGAGGAACCTACCTGCTCAACCAGTTCAATCATCATAGTTGGTCAAATTTCATATCATAGCATTTGGCAATACATAACAAAGACAAATCCCTTGAACTATTAATATTTAGTCCTTTAAAAAAACAAGAAAAAAAACAAAAACAAGTCTTCAACATTTTTAAGATTGGCATTAAAAGTCTGCTCAACCAGTTCAATCATCATAGTTGGTCAAATTTCATATCATAGCATTTGGCTACATAAACGAAAACAAAAACAAATCCCTTGAACTATTAATATTTAGTCCATGAAAAAAAAAACAAAGAAAAAAGTCTTCAACATTTATGACAACACATGGTATGCTTCATGCAGTACATGGATAAAACAGCAAATAACAAACTAAAAAGTAGACTACATTACTCTAAAATTCAAGCCACAAACAAGACTATAGTACTCTGCCAAGTATTTTATTTTTCTTCGTTTTCTTTCCTTTTCTTTTTGGAGTCGTTAAGTATTTGTTTCTATGTTTGAAGGAAACAAAAACAAGAAATGTGAACGTAGAAAAGAAGCCGCTTCTCAAAAATTTAAGAAACATAGAAAATCATAAAGGAAGAGAATATCAATCTTTTTACCTAGAAACTCAATATCCATTGACCATGTTAATAAGTATGCAAATAACATAACTATTAGGTGAACTGCCGGTGGACGATAGTGTTTAGGTGGGCAGGGCGTGAGGAGAGAGAAACATACTTGGGGGTGGCCGGGTGGGTGATGACGGTGACGGACTGACGGTGAGTGACGATTTCATGATAAATTGCCTGATACTGGTTGTTGGTTGTTGCTAATTGCTAGAAAACTCAGATGCCATTGAGGAAAGAGAATTGAAGAGGAAAAAAATGGAGGATAGAGGAACGAAATCATGACAGTAGGTGGGGGCTGATTCTGAATTTACAGAGATGGAAGAGACAAGAGAGAGGGACAGAGGTCCCACTGGTCAAGTCTCCCTGTTCAGTTTTTATTGTTTTTTACATCAATCTTACCTGGGACTTCATTTTGATCGGGCGGTGAATATGAGTTCGTACAGTTCGCCATTTAATTTGTGGTTCACACCAGAACTGGACCCTATATATATATATATATATATATATATATATATATATATATATATAAAACATTATCAAATTATAGATTCATTAACAATGAATCACAGATTCATTGACATAAACTTACAAATTCATTACTCTTCAACCGTAGCTTCATCACATTTTTCATTGGTCTACAACTTTTTTTATTTTTACTTTTTGCAAATTCATTATTCAATAAGTACATATTCAAATTTTGATAGATTTGTCTGACCACTGAGAACTCTCTCTCTCTCTCTCTCTCTCTCTCTCTCTCTCTCTCTCTCTCTACCTACTCTATCTCGGTTCCTTGTTGGTCAACCACCTTGCCTTCCCAACTCGCCAGAGCACCATCCGGGTCACCGGTATACCGGGCGTGTTTAGGTGTAAGGGCTCGAAGGGCCGGCAACAGCCAGGTCGAGGGGCTCTCGGCCTTAGGCGGCAAGCGGACATCTCCGGCCAGTCACTACAGCGGCGAGTACGCACTCCGCCGGCCAACGCATCGACGGTCGTCGTTCTCCACCACTACAGAGACGTGACGGACTTGACGATCGTCTTTCTACCGGGGTAAGCGTGCCGGAGCCAGGTAAAGGTCGCCGTGGTGAGCACCGGCGACCACCACCCACCCACCTAAACTATTGCCTGTTCAATCGGTCTTAGACCGACGGTCTATAACCCCCCTCTAAGTAACGTCTATTGTGTCAGAACTTAGAAGCTCCCTCATTTGTCACGTAAAGCCTGTTTCTTTTGCTGTTTGGTTGACTTTTTTCATTTTTGGATATAACCCATTGTTTTATTTCATTCGATTGGTTTGTTTGTAGGAGTTTAGGACTATCTACTTTATTTATTAAATCTGCATCATTAGTTTAGTGTGTTTTTATTTTATTAGTTTATCCCCACTAGTACCTACTTTATTATCTTGTGTAATACCTTCTCTTTAGTACTATTAATTAATATTATTTGCCTTTTCAAAGAAAAAAAATTAATTAATATTATTTGTGTGGGTCAAGCAGTACCAGATTTTTGTCTTGTTATTGTTGTGTTGTTTTTATTCTAGTGCTGTTATTTTGGTGTTGTTGTTTGGGCAGTTAGTCTTTTATTGTTGGTGGAGTGGCAACCTTAAATGTCGATGGTAGAGTAAGGGCTAGTTCTTTGGTGAGTTCTAGGACTGGGAGGAAAACTAATGTTGATAGATTGCGTTTTGGGTCATGGAACATTGGATCACTTACAGGGAGATCGTTGGAGTTAGTTCAAATTCTGGAGAAATATAAGATTAACGTTGCTTGCATTCAAGAGACTAAGTGGACAGGGTCGAAGGCTAGGGAGATAAATGGGTTCAAACTTTGGTATTCCGGGTGCTCTAGGCGTAAGAACGGGGTGGGTATCTTGGTGGATAAGGAACTTATACAACATGTTGTGGAGGTGAAAAGGACCAATGACAAGATTATGTCTCTTAAGATTGTAGTGAGAGGTGAGACTTTAAATGTGGTTTGTGTGTATGCACCCCAAGCAGGGCTAGAAGCCCAAATTAAGCGTCGCTTTTGGGAGGAGTTAGACGAAGTGATTCAGCAGATCCCCTCAAGTGAGAAACTTCTGATAGGGGGCGACTTCAATGGGCATATTGGGGCTACTTCAGACGGGTATTCTAGTGCACATGGAGGTTTTGGGTATGGCGTTAGAAATGAGGGAGGGACATCAGTTTTGGATTTCTCAGTAGCTTTTGATCTGGTGGTAGCCAACTCCTTATTCAGCAAAAGAGAGGAGCATCTAGTCACTTTCAGAAGTAGCATGGCTAAGACGCAGATTGATTATATTCTTGTTCGGCGGGGTGACCAACGGATTTGTAAGGATTGCAAGGTCCTACCAGGCGCATGTTTGTCGACCCAGCATAATTTATTGGTTCTAGACCTTATTTTTAGAGGTTGGAGGAGAAAGAGAAGTTCACCAAAGTGTACCAAGATAAAATGGTGGAATCGTAGGGGAAGTCTAGATAGTCAGCTCAAGGGAACGATAGAGTTGGACGAGGCGTGGAGACAAGAAGGAGATGCAAACTTAATGTGGAATGGAGTGGCGAGTACCATCAGAAGAGCAGCTAAGGAAATTTTGGGGATTTCAAGTGGGGCTGTGAGTTGCAAGAAGGAGTCATGGTGGTGGAATGAGGACATTCAACAAAAATTGAGGAGCAAGAAAGCTGCTTATAAAACCATGAGAGATAGCATGACTGAGGGGGAAAGGGAGACCAATCGAGAGAGCTACAAATTAGCAAAGAAGGAGGCAAAGAGAGTAGTCTCGGTAGCCAAAAGTAAAGCGTATGAGAATCTATACCAGCAACTAGAAACCAAAGATGGTGAAAAGGACATTTTTAGGGTGGCTAGAGCTAGAGAGAGGAAAACAAGAGACTTGGATCAAGTGCGTTGTATAAAGGATGAAGCAGGGCGAGTTCTAGTGGATGAAGTCGACATCAAGAGGAGGTGGCAAAGATACTTTCACGAATTGTTTAATGTAGACGCTGGCAACAACATTTCTCTAGGGGATCTTAGCACTTCGGAGCAATGTACTAACTTCACCTTTTGTCGCCGTATTACAAAGGAAGAAATTAGAGGTGCTTTGAAGAAGATTAAGAGTGGTAGGGCAGTGGGCCCAGATGAGGTACCTGTAGAGGTGTGGAAGAGCTTAGGAGAAGGAGGCCTTAATTTGTTAGTTAAGCTTTTCAACGTGATCCTCAAGTCGGTTAAGATGCCAGATGAGTGGAGACTTAGCACGGTGATTCCATTATATAAGAATAAAGTTGACATACAAAGTTGCAATAACTATAGAGGCATTAAACTACTCAGCCATACAATGAAGTTATTAGAGAGGGTGATTGAGAAGAGGATGAGGAAGACAACACCTATTTCAGAGAATCAGTTTGGATTCATGCCAGGGAGATCCACAACTGAAGCAATACATTTGCTTCGACGCTCAATGGAGTACTACAGAGAGAGACAAAGGGATTTGCACATGGTATTCATCGATTTGGAGAAGGCATATGATCGAGTTCCCAGGGAGGTTTTGTGGAGGTGTTTAGAAACAAAGGAAGTCCCTGTCACCTATATACGAGTTATTAAGGACATGTATGAAGGTGTGAGGACTAGAGTGAGGACGACAGGAGGGGATTCAGACCACTTTGCGATTGACATAGGACTGCATCAGGGTTCTTCATTGAGTCCTTTCTTATTTGCAATTGTTATGGATGAGCTCACTAAGGGTATCCAAGGAGAGGTGCCATGGTGTATGATGTTTGCTGACGACATCGTTTTATTGGACGAAACAAAAGAAGGTGTTAACAAGAAGTTAGAGCTTTGGAGGGATACTCTAGAAGCAAAGGGATTTAAACTGAGCAGGACAAAGACAGAGTACTTGGAGTGTAGCTTCTCAGGTGAGGTTGCGTCTGACCCGGAGATAAGAATTGACACCGTAGTGGTACCGAGGAAGGAGAGTTTCAAATATTTAGGGTCGATCATCCAAGGTAACGGAGAAATTGACGATGACGTTGCCCACCGCATCAGAGCAGGGTGGCAAAAATGGAGAAGTGCATCAGGTGTTCTTTGCGATAACAAGATACCACTCAAATTAAAAGGAAAGTTTTATCGCATGGCTATTAGGCCGCTGAGTGTTGGCAAATTAGACAGGATCATGTTCAAAAGATGAGGGTGGCTGAGATGAGGATGCTTCGTTGGATGTGCAACCTACTAGGATAGATAAGGTCAAGAACGAAGTGGTCCGTGACAAGGTTGGGGTGGCAGATATTGAGAGTAAGATGCGGGAAATGAGACTTAGGTGGTTTGGTCATGTAGTGAAGAAACATCCAGACGCTCCGGTGAGGAGGTGCGAGAAGATTATGCTTAGGGACTGTAAGAGAAGAAGAGGGAGGCCTAAGAAGAGTTGGAGTGAGGTGATTAAGAACGATTTGACCCTCTTGGAGCTTACCGAGGATCTAGCCCTTAATAGGAAACTTTGGCGTAGTAGGATTCACATAGATGATACTACATGGAGGGTGTAGATTTTTATTTATTTAGCTATTTATTTGTTGGTTTGTTTGTTCGTTATTATTTTATTTATTTATTTATTTATTTATTTATTTATCTTTTCTATTATTATTATTATTATTATTATTATGACTATTATTATTCTTATTATTTTTATTTTTATATACTTCTTATTGCATTCACTTGTTTCAATATCCACCTTTGCATGTTTCCTACTGATTTCAAAAATCAAATTGTTTTTTGTGGGTCTTTTGGAAACAGCCTCTCTACTAGGCGACTAGTTAGGGGTAAGGCTCCGTACATCTGGACCTCCCCAGACCCCGCCCTCGGCGGGACATTTACTAGGTTGTTGTTGTTGTTGTTGTCATTGAACTATCACCGCAGATTCATAAAACTATAAAGGGAAATTCCACTTGGTATCCCTATACTGTTGGCTTTTCCACTTGGTACCCAAAACATTTTTCGTAATCCAGATGGTATCCTTTTACTTTTTCAATTTTCTGCTCCGTGTCCTTTTTTATCTAATTCCGTTAATTTATCCCGTTAAGTTGTGACGTGGCAGGTGCTTTAAGTTTTTGACGTTTGTTCTTGTATTTCAGAAATAATTATAAGACGAAAGTACCCTCCCATTTATTTTTACTCCCATTTGGGCCATTTCTCTACCTTTTGACAAAAATATCAGAAAATAAATTGCAATCCCCCATTACAGATGAGGGAGGTGAGTGGCTAGATTTGGTGGGGGGTTGAATTGGTGAGAGAGGATGAGGGAGATGGGTTGCTGGATTTTGGGGGGGGGGGCGGGTCGATATGGTAAAGAGGTTACTTACATCCGCCATTAATGACGCCCTCAGAAGCTCTTTCGCTGTAATCTTTCTCTGTACCGTAGGTGATGCTATTTGGTGGGTTGTGGGCCGTGTAGCCTGCAAATGGGGTGAGTGGTGGGTAATGGGAAAGTGGCAAATGTATGGCTGGGAGGTTCACTGGATCCAGTACCATTTTGTTTCTGTGGATATTTTGTCACATTCTGATCTAATTCAATTTCATGAGATATGGGATGGCATTTTTGTGCTTTTAGGTAGTTCTAGTATACTGTATATGAGGATGAATTTTCAACGTATTCTATATATTTTGCTTGGTATTTTATTGGCTTTATTTTCATGTTTGGGTTGATGGGTGATGGCCGTATTGGTGGTGGTGGTTTTCAAGTTGGAGAGAGAAGATGGGGTTGATAGGTAATGGGTGGTGATTGTATTGGTGGTGGTGGTTTGAAAAGGGTGGGGGTTTTCAGGTTGGAGAGAGTATGGGGTTGATGGGTCTTAAGCGGTGGTCATATTGGTGGTGGTGGGGTTTTCAGATTGGTGAGAGAAGATGGGGTGGCAGGGTGAAGGAGACCAAGTGGGGTAGTATTTTAGTCACGTTTTTTTTAGTTTCATTAAGGGTAATTTAGTAAATACATCACAAAATAACGGTAAAAAATTAAAAAGGGCACGGACTGGGTATGGTTAAAAACAAAAGGGTACCATCTGGATTTAGAAAAATGTTTTGGGTACCAAATGGAAAAGCCAAAAGTAAAAGGGTACCAAGTGGAATTTCCCAACTATAAATGTAAATTCATTAAACTTAAATGTAAAATTCATAAAAACAACAACCCCTCCCCCAACCACCACCACAGTTGTCGCCCACCATCCCACCACCACCACAGTTGCCGCCCACCATCCCACCACCACCTTCGTTGTCACCGCCGTCCCACCACCACCATCACTGTCGCGCAGCCCCACTGCACCACCTCTCCCCCCATTCTCTCTCCTCCCCTTACTCACACTTTTCTAATTCTCTGTCCACCACACGTGCCCCACCGACTCCCAGGCCTCGGCGAAGTCACCTCATGCCGGCAACCTTTCCCCTAGCGCCGCCTCGCCCCCATGCGCGTCATTTCTCTCTCTTCGCTCACACAAAAACCTAAGTCATCGACCATGTTTAGTGGCCGGAGACTAAATGCGCGATGGACGGTGGCTATTGGACTTGTTGGGCAAACCGGTGACGAAATAGAGGAGAGAGAAACAGCGACGTAATGGAGGAGATAGAGAGAGCTTTGAGGACCGCCGGAGAGAGAGGAGAGAGGAGTGAGAAACTTCGTCGGAGATCGTCGGAGAGGTGAGGGGAGAGAGAAGAGGTGAGGACAGAGAGAGAGAGAGAGAGAGGAGTAACATGAGAGAGAGAACATTCTGATGAAAAATACGCAAATATCGATTGATTTGCTGAAGATTGTGACGCGAGAAAAGACCACCATACCCCTGTCTTTTCACTTAATTCCCAGTGCGTTCCTTCTTTCTCACAACAAATCTGGGCCATTGATGTTGATATCTGATGGTCAGGATTGGTTTGTACGGTTTGTATGATAAGAGAGGTTTGAGTAGTGATATACTGATATATATGTGGTTCCTGGTTTTATGGTAGGCTAACAGGTATTAGATATATTGCATACAGTATATCAAAACGGTGCACAAAGTTGAATTCATAGTCATACCTGCATCCCACCCCAGAATGAAAAGGAACCTCGCGGACGTGGCTTTCTATTAGAAATATGCTTTTCTGGTCCACCCCTTTCCTTCTTGGATGATATCTTAGATTTAATGGCTCCAGCAATCACTGAGCCAAACCTGGTAGACCCCATAGACATTAGAAATCTGCTCTGCGTATCATATGATATGACATAAATCATAGACGTGGAATAGCAACAAAATGGGCATTCAATCTTTTTATATTGACTTGAGAGTTCATCACCAAAAATACATCATAAAGTAAAACATTTTTCTAATCTCAGCATCAAAGAAACAACTACTGGATGTGTTCAGCTAATACTACCATAAACAATTGTCGCGAAAAGTAACAAGTAAAACTGTAAGCTCAAGCCGTCTCTGAATCTTGAGGCTCTCTCTGCGAATGATTATTCGAAGAGCCAGTTTGCATGGAATAAACTCAGCTACAGCAGCACCATGAAGAGTGGAAAGCTGAAAAACTACTGGAAGCTGGGAAAACTGGCACAAACTGGAAAGTAGAGAAAACTTGACTAAACCGGAGGATACTGGAGAGAAAACTGGAGCAAACCGGAGAAATCTAGGTCACAAACTGGAGAAAACTGAAACTTTTGCATTTGTGTGTTGTTGATACCTGAAAATTGGGTCAAACTGGAAAACACCGGAGAAAACTGGAACAAACGAATTTTTAACTGAAAACTAGAAAAAACTGGAACAAACTACATTCCAATACAAAACAACATGCCCTTAGGGTGACTTTGTACATAGAGGCTTTCCTCCTAACCATGTACGCCCCCATAATCTAATCCTCCTACCGTTCCATGATTTCACCTCGCATGTGCGACCTCTGCTGCCACTGCTCATCCCATCGATATGTACTCCTTATATTTCTCCGGTGGAAACTGCCAACACCACTTCCCCACAAGAAAAACGTTCTTACGATTAGACCATAGGATGCATCGAAACGTAATACGGCCAGCGTCCAAAACGTTTCAGAAACGAAAACGCTGAGGACACACACTGAAACGCATGGACACGTTTCAAGAAAAGCGGGATAGGCAACGCAAGTTGAGAAACACAAGGAAAACATCACGTCAGAAAAGACACGTGGTAGGAACGTAGATCTGAGTCTCTAGACTAGCCCTCTTCTCGGCGCACGGCACAGCAATTGGTGCACCGGCCTTTTTTTAGGCAGTCCCCTCGGCTCTTCTGTTCTCCATATTCAGGATTCACAGGAGTGATAGAGAGCGAGGAGAGAAAGAAATGCTGTGGTGAACGTAAGAAAAAAGGTTTCCAATAGATTTTATATCTAGGGTTAGGAGAAAAGACATGACAGGCCCCTCATACTATATAGACCTATACCACTTTTTGTTTTGGTTCCATAGTCGGTACTTTAAAGCAATGATGCTCGGACTCGGGTACGGGTGTCGGACTCGGGTATGGATCCAAGAGTCAGACATGTGAAAATCTTAAATTGAAGATAAGGGGACACGTTTTAGGAGTGTCCAATTTTAGGATATAGACACGAGGACATGGGTCAATTCTAATACAGACTGTAAATATCTAAGTGAAAAGAATTATTTTTTAACAGTGAAACTTACTGGTTTCACTGTACGTTGTACCCTTTTTAAATGTAAAAGAAAGACTCCTCGTTAGAAGAGACAGCTGGCCTTGGGAGATGGTAAAAGTCAATAAGTTTCCTGACAGACAGCTGTAACTAGTAATAAATATTAACAGGGACCTAGGTAAGTGGATAGAGAGAGAGAGTCCAGATAAAATAGAGTAATAAAAGCTGAAGACAGCTGTAAACACGGTAGGTGAGACTCCTTTTTAAGTTTCCTCTTTCCACTGGAAGAGAGAGAAAATGCTCGAGGAAAAATGAAGATGGAGATTGTAGAACAGAGAAGATAGATCCAACTAACAGAGCACCTGCAGCTTCATCTCTTCTCCTCCCTCTTTCCATTTTTTTTCAATTGAATTGCTTTTACCCACAGCCGTTCAAAGTCAGCCGTGTCCACAAATTTCATGGCGAGTCGGAGCCGTATTCCGTGTCCGTACCCGTGTCGTGTCGTGTCGACACGGGTATGGCAGGGGAAAGTGCCGAGTCCGAGCATCATAGCTTTAAAGTATATGATTTTATGTATTGGCAAAGTCTCAACTGAAAACTGAACCAAGGCCAAGGCCTAAATCAGCCCCCTCATTTCTCATCCCTACTATGTGCGTGTGTGCACGTACGTGCGTCATTATGAGCTAGAATGCACGAATGATATGAAAATGAGAAAAGGGGTTTAGGGATGAGAGGATTAGACTCCGCAATTATGATCCTATATTTTTTTATTTTATAAAGAAAAAGTTTTATGCATTACAAACAAGAGGACAAGTAGTCCTTAAAAGAAAAGGCTAAAGAAAAGCTACATTACAAATGGCCCCAGTGACACTACACGTCAGTGGAGGCACCCCTCTAAAAGCCCTCGAAGCCTTGGCCCAGAGAGAAGCCAAATACACCGCCTGATCCCAAACAAAGGCAGGAGGCTTACATTTCCGTGAGTTACGCTCCAACCAAACACACCAAAAGATAGCAAAGAACACACATATCCACAACATCTGATTCTCCTTACCCCTACCTAGGCCAAGAGTTCGAGCCTGGATGAGCTAACTGATAGTGGGCCGGGGGGGGCAAATGCAAAATTCCCCCGCACTGAACAACCGTCTCCAAAGAGATTGAGTGAAACGATCATGCAAGAAAAGGTGTAACAAGTCTCACAGGCCTCATTATAAAGCACACACACATTCAGGGACAAAGACCAGGCAGGCAGGCATCCTCCATTGAACCATATCATGAGTGTTCACCTTACCTAATGCCATAGTCCACACAAAGGCGGATACTTTAATGGGAGCCTTCGACTTCCAAATGAAATTGGCCAAAGGGAAGAGGGGATTGTGTGAGGGGAGGCTAAGAGTGTGAAAGAAGGAATTTCAAAAGACCCCGATCCTATATTAAGGTAACAAATTATGTGAATCATTATTCAACAAGGCGTGTGCACCAATGCAAAAGGGCCCCCGAGCCTAGCGCAAAGGCACAAGGCGCAAGGAGAAGGCACTGCCTCGTTAAAGTGACACAAACTTCGTAAAATAGACACTCTTATAGACAATATTATGGGACCATTAGCCCAAAACCACCTTTTAAAATGTTTTTTTTGTTTCCTCAGATAACAAAGGTATTTGGGATTTGCACGACAAATCCCATGAGCTCTGCTGTTAAAGGCCCTGAGGGGCTTTGCCCGACAAATCCCATAGCTATGGAATACCTTCAGTGGCGCTGAGGGGCCTCAAACTTTCATTAGGTGCATTATTTTTCCTTCATGTAATCACTTCTTTAAAAACAAAAATTTGGAAAAAGACATTCTATGAGGTCTTCCTTTTCGACAACCACCTAAGGGCCTAAGGCTACTTTCCTTTTTTACCCTCACTTGAGCTTTGTCTTCTTCTCGAATTTCCTAATTTTGATCTCCCAAGACTCCTACCATATTTTTGTATCACAATTTATATGCCCTATTGTTGGGTTCCTGGTTTTGATGATAACAAACAAAGTGTCCTTATCTTCGATTGAACTAACAATGATGGTAGGTTTACTTAAGGATGCAATAAGATGAAATGATCAATGCAAGATTGCTCATGAAGATACTTGGATCCTCACAACACATGAAGACTATATAATGTAGTTAAGTGCATTTATCATTAGTCTTTGTGTACTATGCTTGACTAGTTAGCAAGAGTCTAAGTTTGATCCTGACAAGGGAACAAGGTTGTGTAGGACTGAATGCATGTGTCTATGAGTACAGGGGAACAGCCTTGTGAAGCCTGGTCATGGCCTGTTCTCTATGACCAGCAATAGAGCTTGAAAGAACCAAAGGAGAACAACACTTTGGACCCTGTTCCTTCTAGCTATGTATCTAGACGAGTTTTGCATATATCGTATTTATTATTTCTTTGAATATTTGTGTATTATCTTTTTAAATCTTCACACAAATATTCTTCTGAAGAAATATAAATTATTTTGGCAAAATTGAATATTGCAAAATTGTATTTTAAACAGAAAAGTACTTTATTTTGAAAAGATATTATCTTGGAAACGTATTTTACTTAGTGGCCAAGTTTATATTGTTTAGGTAAGTGAATTATCTTTTAGAGATTATATTCTGATAAATCACTTAGCTAGTTGGCCGAGATTTTTTGTTAAACTAATTTGGACGTTTTATCATCTAGGTTGGTTTAAGGAAAGGTCTTTTATCTTTACTTAAACTCTATCTCATCTTTTGGGAAATTCTATCTTTTATTTTCTGAAAAGATTTAACCTAGATGGACTGAGCCCCTACGCCTGCCTATATAAGGCTCTTGATAGGCTCAGTTGAAGGTCAAGTTTTGCGTGCAATATTGAGTTCAGAATCATTTGTGCAAAGTGTTAAATCGTCCAAACCATATACGTCCTGTGCTCACACAAGAACAACCTTGAACCTTGTTCCCTGTCCTGGTCAGTTTGAGTCTTGCTTAGATTGGTCATTGCATAATAGGTTTTTCTGTGGTCTTATTTTGCTTAGTATAGAAGAGTGTAATAGGACAAACAATCTGGAAATCTGTAATAACTCTAGCTTAGTAACAAGCAATAGAGTTTCCTTCAGGTCACATGTGTGACTTGGAAGGATTGACAACACATCATTAACGGAGTGTGGTGTGACTAGGGTACTGTGTTGTATCCTATTTGGCTATGGTTATAAGATAAGAAGTGTGACAAAATCCCAAGTAACTGGGTTGTGGTTTTTACTCCTATTGAGCCTAGGAGGTTTTCCACGTGAAAAAAGTATTGTGTTATTTACTTTCAGTCCTTGGCTTTGTGTTCTGTTTACTGCATAGGAACAATGTCCACAACGTTGTTCTCACCATTGTTCTTAAGTCTCAAATGTTTGTGTAATCGCGAGAAATTGGAGTCACTCTATTCACCCTTCCCCCTCTAGAGTAACTTAGAGCACTCTTCACCTACTAAACTTAAAACACTTTATTTGTTATAATTTTGGAAAAAATTAAATTTAAAATACCATGTGATACTCTAGTGCATGGGGTGTTAATATTATAGTCAAGTCATGTGTCTTTTTCACCTGAGCAATACCTGGTGGTTGACAGTAGTCTGAAAATGAAAACCTCAAAAAAGGTGGCTATCTAAATAAATATAGGTAAATTTGCTGAAAACCCCCTTAAGTTTACCAAGTTTGCTAAAAAAAACCCTAATCTATCTGACTTGGTCGAGTACCCCCTAAATACATAAAATTATTAAAAGCCTGGTTAATCCCCTCCCTTGTCTTTTCCGGCTATGTTTTAGCCCAATATGAGCAATATGCCCTCACATGGGTCTGATGTGAATGGTATGGTATGGTGCAGCCATGCAGTAGATTCTGCGTAGTATGGTAAGATCGCGTAACCCTATTGTTGAGACCAGAAATCACGACTCGAATGTGAACTGTGAAGTGCTTATCATAAGAGCATTCATTTAGAGAGGGACTTCTTAAGCAACGATATGGTATGGTGCGGTAGATACTGCATAGTATGGCAAGATTGCTTAACCCTATTGTTGAGACCTACAAATTACAACTCCAATGTGAATATCACGAGCATTCATTTAGAGAGGGTTTTCATTTGACTCATTTCCTACACATATTTGGCACTAATTGTAACCACATATGGCCATCAGATGGCAGGGTGAAAGCATTGCACATTAGAAGAACAAGCAAACATAAATTCTGACACGAGATGTGAATTTGGATAAATATAAAGGCCCAATTGAAGCATACCTGTTCTCAATATCCCATAGCTCTGGGAATGCATGACGCATCTACATTAAGAATTTATTATGCATAAGGACAAAAGTAAGTGAAAGATCAAAAATTGAAAGCAATAGAAAGATCAGTAGTAAGAAGATTGACATGTCATACAAACTAGATACTGTGGAGTTGGAATCGCACCATATTTTATGAGCATTATAGCAACACATTCTAACATTCAGAACAAAAAGCCTAGATCAACAGCATTGATCTGGAATTATATATATATCTATCATTTGAAGCATAATTTGGAAGAGAATCCATTTATATCTAGGAAGAGTAAAGTAAAGGGAAGTAGTAAGATATATAACACTGCACTTACAGAAAGAGATTGAGGATCTCCAGCACTTGTGCCCGCAACAAAAGGGTCAATGAGAAAATCAACAAACTACAAGCGGAATAATAATTGGAACATAATAGTTCAATCAGAATATATATATATAGCATACAAGACTGACACAGTCATCAGCAGTACCTCTTTCCCAAAATGTCGCTCAAAGAAATCACCCACACTGCAAACAGACACTCCAAAATGTCAATGCAGCAAGTCTTGCCATCAGGTTTTTTTTGCCATCAGTTAATCTTGAACAAACTACACAACTTTTCCTTTTTTCCATAACTGGCTTATCAGGTACAATGTCAGAGTTCCTTTGATAGCTAACTCAATAAAGCCTAGAAGTGACCAGGAAAGGTGTAATTTAGTTCCATATGGTTCAATGCTTGAAGAGAAAATGCAAATAAATGTGATTGAAATTTATTATTTTATTGAAAGGCTACCTCTCCTGGGCATGCATATCAGAAACCTTCGTACCCTTGCCTTTTCTCCAGAGAAAGGGCTCCATCACTATTTGAAGCTGAAATATAAGCAGTGACGTTTTGTCAACGAGAATCTTGCAACATACATATTTGCACCTCACAAACCATCAAAATGGAACAACAAAAGTAGTCTTTCCAAAAATTCACATATTGCTCTTCCCAGAAATACCATATCTTTGGTAGCAGGTTGGTTGCACAAAAACAAGGGAAGCAGATATGACATAAAATGGAACGGGGTAACAGGATTCGCAAAAATATAGGAAACAGAAACGTATTGGAAGTGACTATGAGAATACAACAGAAACTTGTAAATGCTAGCCAGCAAAAAGGATTGGCGGTTGGAGCTATTTATTTAGATAGTTAAGAGTATAATTGGAGACATTTACACTATCAAAATGGAGATTGATTGAAAAACGTAATTATGTGATACTAGATGCCCAAGGGAAGAACGAACCTTCTGCTAAGAATTAGATGTTTTACTGAAGTTTCTTTGGAATTTCTGGAAACAAGACATTTCTGAAACAGATAGTATGACTGTCATTATTTTTCCATGCAACATAACTCATAGGCATTGCCAATTTTGTCACAGAACTTATCAGAAAGTTATATCTGCTCCTCTATAACTCATATGCATTTCGGGTCTAGTCAAGAAAAATGTGTCAGGACCCACGAATCGGTCCGGTTCAAATCGGGACAGTTTTAACAGGTCTAAATCTACAGGCCACCATTTGTTTACTTCAAAACTTCCTAATAATTGATGTCATGCAATTCTAATACTGACATTTCTAAGCTTTTAGCTTGTTGTGTGAAACATGTAAGGTTCAAAAGTAAACAGCCTCTCTGTTCTGTCAGGGGTATGGCTGCGTACAACCAACACCCCTTACCCTGCCAACGTGGGAGCCTCTGTAGAGGCACTAAGGTAATGTTCATGTGATGTATTTGTGCAAGATATCTGCACTACTAAGTAATCTGAGTGTAACAGCTGTAGAGTAATCTAACTAATTTAGAAGCATTTTGATCAATATGCTTCAGGTACTAGTCTCATGTTTGATAAAAGGAAGTGCAGATTTGCTGTCTGTCCACAAACCAAACACTCCCAACCTCTGAAGTGGTCGTCTGGCAATACATATCATTGCAATACAGCAATCCGACAAGCGGACCACTTTCTTATCGAACAAACTATCTCAAGGAAAGCACGATGCTATAGAATGCTCCCAAACCACAGAATCTATCTACTCCAAGTTTCAAGGCATATTTGAAATCACAACAATTCGTGGCAGCAAAAAACTAACCAGAAATAGGTAGTTAAGAACACTAATGTTTCATAATTACCCTCATTGTTTCTTAATTCCTATTAGCTCTTCCTGACAGCAAAAAAAAAAAAAAAAACTTTGCTGCATGCTTTTCTTCTGGACATAATTCAGGGATAAAACTTTTTTTTAGATAAGAAAATTACAACCCAGGAGGAAAAGCAGTTTCAAAAAAAATATATAATATAAAAAAAACTACTATTGACAAACATCTCGGAAAAATCAAGCATTGTGCTCCAACCAAATGCACTAGAAACTGGAAAAAAAACAAAGAAACACCCCACCTCCACAATAATCTAACATGCAAATGTTGCAAACTGGTACCTGGACAAATAAACATTCCCCCAACACACCAAAAAGCCTACGCCAGCATTTCCAAGTTAAAAGACAGTGCAAAAATAGGTGAGATGAAGTCTCACTAGCCCCGTTTCAAAGCACACACATCTGGAGCCAAAAACCGAACCATGTCTCCTTCATTACAACACATAGTAGATGTTCACCCTGCCTAGAACCAAGTTCCACACAAAAGCATGCACATTGAAGGGAGTCAAACATATTTATCAAGGGGAGAAGGGCCAATATGTTATAGTAGGCTAAGGTGGTAAAGAAAGGATTTACAGCAGAACTCTTGGGATTTCTCCAACCTAAACCAGAGAGTCTTCAGTGGGAAAATTTTGATTATGAATGGTGTCCAGAACACTAACTAAAGAGGTAAACTCCTCCATTTCAGTCATGGGGTGCCTCTCCGCAAAAAAGGTCCGAAGACCCATTGTCAGAAAGGAAAGAATCAATAAACGATCACGGAACATAGATATTAAGTGCTTATGCTGTAACTATTTTATTTAGAGTTCTCATTCTAAGTTTATTTCGGATTTTAAATAATAGTGGATATGTGTTATGAAGTAGTAAGTGTCATTATTAAGGGTTATGTGTGGTTGTTTAGTGTAATTCATTTTAAACATAGTGGATGATTGACAATTAATATTAATATGGCAATGAATCTGTGATACTGTTTTCCTCTAGACTCCCTTGTCTCCCCCAACTTTTCACTTCTGTTTTCTCTTCTTTCTTTGTTTTCCCTTTCCCTTCTTTAAGTCCTCCCCTTCTTCCCTTACTCCTTATCTCCCTTCCTAGTTCTTCCTCCCTCCAATCTCCATCACATACTATGACTAAGGTGATAAAAAGGTTTAGATATCAATGAGAAAAGCTTTAATTGTCATATGACAATGAACGGGTTAAAAGCCCTCTATGCAAGCTTAAAATGATTGTGTGATGTAAGAAAGTTACTTCTTGGGGTCGCCTGGTTTATATGGCTTTGCTATGGCCAACGAATTTTAGGACGGTGTCCATCACTGACATTCAACATTACTTGGGAGATGTATACTTAGATGATCCTGTTAAGGACTCTTTTTCTTCTAGGCTATACTTCATTCTAATTCTCTGTCAAAACAATTTTCCTTTTCCAAAAAAAAAAAATTCTATAAAGGTAGTAACAAATAAAAAATAAAACATTCCTCCCCCCAGTTCCCAAAATGCACTCTTGACTTCAGATGCAGTAAATGCGACACAAATTCCAGTTGTTGTTGTGTAGTGACCATGCGGCCACTTCTAATTTTATCAAGATGCATAATTGCCAATTGCTGCAGAAGCATGAATAAAAATAGGGAATTTCCACATGGTATCCCTTTACTTTTGGCTTTTCCACATGTTACCCAAAACATTTTTCCAAATCTGCGTGGTACCCTTTTGTTTTTACCCATCACCAATCCGTGTCCTTTTCAGTCTTCTTCCGTTCGTTTTTCGTGCCTTTACTAATGTAACCTTAATGAACCCCAAAAGTATGTGACTCAACCCATCTCTTTCGCCATTTTCTCCCTCCTGACCTCTCTCTCCATTTTCTCTCTCCTCACCTCTCTCTCTCCATTTTTTGTCTCCTCACCCAATCCGAAAATAAATTTTGTGGTTGTTATGCTGGGTGGGTTTTGTGGTAGATTTGAAAAGAAATTGCCCCAAATTTCCAGTGGCTCCGATCCCTTCATCTCTCTCTCTCCTCACCCAATACGAAAATTAATTTGTGGTTGTTGTGGTGGTTGGGTCTTGTGTAGATTTGAAGAGAAATAGGGAATAGGGTGGGTGGATGGATTTCATGGTGGGGGCTGGTGGGTGGGTTCGTGGTGGGCGGTGGTTATGGTGGGTGGGTTTTGTGGTGATTTGAGGAAGGAGAGAGAGAGAGAGAGAGAGAGAGAGAGAGAGAGAGAGAGAGAGAGAGAGAGAGAAGAGGGTGCAGTCGGTTTCCGTGGTGAGAGCGGGTAGGTGGGGGTGATGGGGGTAGTTCGTGGTGGTTCTGAGAAAAGGGTGGGGTGAGTTTGGAGTGAGTTTAGGGGTTGGTAAGTGGTGGTTAACTGATTACCAAAAAAAAAGTGGTGGTTAACTGGTTATGGACTATGGGTATGGTGGTGTGGGGATTTGAGGAGAGAGAGAATATGGTGATTTTTTTTTTAGATAAGAAAATTTTTATTAATGAATCAATGAAAGAATACAAAAAGGTGGAGGACAAGAAGTCCTCAAAAGGAAAACAAAAACATATCTACAAGTCCTGTCACTGTAGCTGGACAAGTGTAAGGGGAACACCCTTGAAGGCCCCAGCTGCCTTGGCCCAAAGAGATGCCAAATAAACAACATGATCCCAAACATTATCAACTGTTTTCCAGACGCAGGAGTTCCGCTCCAGCCAAATACACCATAAAATAGCCATGAATCACCTCCACCACAACTTACCCTCCCTCCCTCTCCTACCAGCAGCAAAACGTATCTGCAAAAACTGCCCCAATGTAGCTGGGCTCGCAAACTGCTCCCCTCCAGTCAGCCTATCCCACAATACTCTAGCAAAGTCACACAACACAAACAAATGTAATCCGTCCTCACAATCATGACGACACATTACACACAAATTCGGCGACAAACACCACCAAGGCTCCGCCGCTGCATCATGTCATGCGTATTCACCCTGCCTAGCACCAACGTCCACACAAAGGCTCGCACCTTAAGAGGAACTTTAGACTTCCAAATAATAGGATGGTGATTGGTGAATATGGTGATTTTAAGAGGATGGTTTGGGAGTTAGGGGTAGTTTCGTCAAATAATAGGAGTTGAAATAAATTAAAAAAGGTAAAAACGCATAGGTAACATGTCACGTCATAACTTAACGGGACAAACTATTGGAAAACAACTGAAAAGGGCACGGACGGGAAACGGGTGAAAACAAGAGGGTACCACACGAAATTGGAAAAATGTTTTGGGTACCATATGGAAAAGCCAAATGTAGAGGGATACCATGTGGAATTTCCCATAAAAATAATTAGCACCGGGAACGACCGGTGAACCTGTTCCATCCGATTGGTGAACCTGTTCTACCAACAAACATGTTTGGATTGATGTATTTATGAAAGAAAACAATAAAAGATAAACAAGAACAAACCCTGAGCGGTCTGCTGGTAAGACCTTTGAGAAGTATTCCAGAGAGGTCGCAGGTTTCCCTCGGAATCAATGGAGGTTTTCCTGGTCATTAACTTCAGGGTTCATGGGATTACTCAAGCACCTTGGACACTCATGTTATCTAACAAAAATAATACTCCCTCTGTCCCGGGTTCTTATGTATTCCTTTTTAGGATGTCCCCTAATCTTCCTTACGGTACCCATTTTAGGAATTTTTGAGTGACAAAAAGTCCATAATGCCCTAGTATTTTGTTGTCAGAAAACCCACTCTACTAGTCCATTCTCTCTCCTCATTACCACCAAAACCACATCTGAAATTTTCAACACCCACTCACCCACCATGGTCGCCGCCACCACCACCACACCGAACTTCACGAAACCCCACCCCAACCCACCAGACCACCCCGAAAACCCCCACCCACCCCAAACCATGAATCGCCACCATCCCTAACCCCACCCATAATCCACGAAACCCCACCAGGCCCCATCCTCAACCCACCAAACCACCCCGAAATCCCCACCACGCCCTACCTCGGAAAACCCTACCCACACCAAACCCACGAAACCCCACCCCAAACCCACGAAACCACCACCGAACCCCCATCCCGAAAACCCCCACCCACCCCAAACAACAGAGGACCCACCACACCAAACCCCACCCCAACCCATGGAACCACCACGAATCTCCACTCACCCACCCCCATAATAGATCGATGAGAGAGAGAGAGAGAGAGAGAGAGAGAGAGAGAGCCACCACCATAATCTACATCTCTTAGATTCCAAGGGGCGGTGGAGAAGAGGATAAAGGTGACTGGTGGTGGCGGTTGATCAGGGTGGTGGAGATGTTTGAGGTGGTGGTGATTGGTGAATGTGAGGGTGAAGGTGAATTGAAAGTGAGCTAGTGGGTTTCAGGATAGAGAGGGAAAAGAAAAGTAAGGGCATATTGGGAATCTTTGTACAAAAGTTCATTTTCCTTGGTAATCGGTCCATTTCCTTATGTAAGGAAGAACCCGGGACGGAAGGAGTAAGAATAACTCCTCTTTTAAAGTCGTAAAACAAAGAATTCTCTAACCTCGCGGGATTAAAAGAACTTAGAAACTCGCAAGTTTTTTTCCAAGAAGTGTAGTTCCCAAGTTTTTCATTAATCAACTCACCAAACTGGATTAAAAGGATTACAATAGTCCTGTATCTAAAGGAGGGGAAACAAACCTAAACTACCTTGGAAAGAAATAAATAGACTAGGACTACTATATTAAAAAATAAAAACATAAGGAAACTACCAAGTTTTAAGGAAACTAATTATACCAAACCTAGAAAGCATTACAGGAGATAACTCAGCAGCCAAAACCTCCCATGGCTTATCGCGTGAAACAAGTCACATTGACCCCCTAAAACATATTTAGCTAGTGTTGGTGGAACGCTTACGCCGACTTGGAGGATAAGGTTCACCAGATGATAGAACAGGTTCCTTCCCAGTGTTACTTCTTCTTTTTCATGTTCCAGCATCAGCAATCAGTAGCACAAGTGTCAAGCAGATTAGGAAGGAAACTATAAACTCCCTTTTACCTCAACTATTTTTGTCATCTTCTTGCCAGCTTAGCTAATCCAAATAATCTTAGTGGTTGATCTCTTAGCTTAGACAGCAGCATGGAAGTAATTGACGTTATCATCACCAACTTTCACTCTCCAAAATCTAGATTTCGTCTTCAAGTGCTCTTCATTTCTCAAGACTTGCTCAAATTAAAGAGTAGCTGGCTTTTTTTCAGCAATGAGCCTAAAATTGAACAGACCAGACTTCAAATCAAGTTGTAGGTGTTGAAGATTAGACCTCACCTCATCAAACTTCCTGGAGAAATGGCTCAAGTAATTGCTTAATGCAGACATTCGGGTACCAAAGTGACCAAATTATCAGAAGTAAAACCCCAACAACAACAGCCTACTAGCAATTTTATCCATCTTTTGGCTTTTTACCAATATTTAAAGCAAGGCAGCACCACTAATTTACTTTTAAGATGGCACTTCCCTACATCCTATGCTTGGAGCGCCTATTCAGCCCTCTAAAATTCCAAAATATATGCCACATGGAGGCGGATCAGGAGAGGAATAAGACCCCTCGGGCACACCCCTTTAAGTAGAAGAAAGCAACAGCACAAATTCCTTCGTCATACCAAACAAAGGATTGGCATCAGAAGATCTAGCATTAAGAGACTGAAAAGAGTGGAGGTGTTAACCTCATATGCTGGAACAGCCTCAGAAGTAGAACCTCTTGTCACAGTGGCCCAGCCTTAAGCATCAATTTGAACAGATTGCTTCTCTTCATTTGGCCCTGGCTCCGGTTCTGCAATCCTTTTAGCCACCCATTCCTTAGACTTCTTTCTCCTCTTCTCCCTACCCTGCACAGTTTGGATTGTTACCATCAGCATGACAGCCACGTGACTCAATAAGATGGTCAAACTTCCTGCATTTTTGGAAAAACACAGATTTTCATCGTAGAGCACATCCATTTGAATCACCTCACCATTACCAGCAATTAACCACAGACAATCCTGATATGGTAATGATATGTTAACATTGATAAGCAACCTAACATAAGATATCCTATCCTGATCAGCATGGACCTTCTCTGCATAGGCAGGATACCCAAGCAGCTTCCTGTTTAGTCAATGAGTCTGGGGACCAGCAATTCGAAGGCAAATGTGGCAGAATAATCCACAATGGAATAACCCTCAAGTATCAAGCTTCTAGTTTGGTTCCCACTCCCTTAAGAATTGCTCTGTCATTAAGCTCATAAGGCCCCTTTTGCATAATCTCAACTCTATTCAATTCCATGCAAGACCAACATGCCGTAACTCTTAACATATTCATCCATTTGCTTGTAGTGAGATGCTTCTCCCATAACAATCCCTGGATTAGCCATTTAACATTTTCCTTCTCAACAGCTGAAGAAGCACGAATCTACCTATCTCTAGCCATCAATGGCAGACAGAGCATATTTGTTATTGCTTGACGACAATGCCAACATACGCCTCAAGAGTTCGCCCCATATAATAGTACTGGTTTTGCAACAGGCGAACAGGTCCCGCATCTTGTTTATGATTGGATGGGGAGCACTTGTTGTGCAGTAGACTGTTTCTCCATAGGTGGATTACATGTGTGGTCCACGCCATCCCTACTCCTCAAAGGATGAGTATTGAAGAATACACTTAAAAGCATAGCCACTTCTAAGATTCTTGTTTAGTTTGATGACATTTTTGTGTACATGAAATCTAAGGAGTACACTGAGCATCTTACAAAAGTTTTCCCCAATCTAGGATTCACAAACTTTAATGCTAATATTCAGAAACGCATATGAACGCTGGTCTTGTTCTGAGCATTAGAGAGTGGGCATAGGCTATATTTTCATGGAAAGCTGGAGCTTGAAAGGAGTGGTTGCTCAGATACATAACTTTTATAGTGTAGTCGTATGCTCATAAAGCCCCTTAACTGCACCAAATTACACTTTCTCCAAAAGTCAGCAGTTCTACAAACACATGTATATTCAGGCAAACCTCTTTGTAATGTCATTTATAAAATTGTGTCAAAAGTCCTTACAATTAGACTTTGCCCCATTCATACCAAACAAATTCGTCTTGCACAAGCTGCTTTTGTGAAAGAAAGGTCTATACCAGATAATCTTTCGTGAACATGGCTTCTCTCCTTGTGGTCTCTTAAAGGTGGATCTTAGGAAAACCAATGTTTCAGTTGAATGGCCTTCCGTCAAACAAGTGTTACTTGGTCTCAGAATACCTATGTACTTTGTCAGATTGAAAGTCGTCAATTGTTCTATCTTATTTAATGGTATTCCTATGAGCCCCTTCTGACGCTAAGAGAGGTCTAAGGCAAGGATATCCATTTTTCATTACTCTTTGTACTTGGTATGGAGTATCTCTCTAAATCTCTCTTAACTTTAAATTTGAGTCAAGATGTGAGAAGCCAATTTAGCACATTGTATATACTTCCTGCTATTCTCTAGAGGTGAAATTAGTCAGCCAAAAGATGAAGTTCCCAAGAAAGAATATATAAATAGGTCAAGGATGCTACAAAGATTATTTATCCTATAACTTTAGTAATTCATTCGGTTATCAAAGGTTAACCCAAAGAAAACTATGCCACGATTGTTGCACCTAGACTTCAAATGCTCTTATTGCCATAGTGGGCCTTGCACTTATAACAACATTGGGAGAGTAGTGCATCTTGTTAGAGAGGAATGCACCAGTGTTTAAGGGAATTTCAGCAACTCCTGAGATGCTTTGGGAGAGGATCACCTATCTAGCTTCTTTATGAACTAGGGCTGCGGGGCTTTTAGGGATTACACTATGCCTGATATTCAGAGGAATTGGGGGAATCTGTAAATGATTTAAGTAGAGGATACCTTATCCTCTACACTTCTGTAAATTTCAATTATTATCAATATACTTTTCTTTATCTAAAAAAAAACATTGGGAGAGTAATACTCTTCAAGATCTATGCTTGCAACACTAGTTAAATTAGGAACTATTACAAGTGTCAGTGCTCCTCAGTGGTGTGCCTAACAAAGGGTCTTCCTATGAGTAAGGGAATGCTTTGGAAGTGTTTTGGCCTTACAAAGATTGGCTTTTGCCACTAAATCCCTCCGCCACGCCCATACTCTCCTCAACCTCTCACCAGAGTCACCAGGTCTACCACCACCACCCTAAGTAAAAAGCACAAACAGAGAGAAAAAAGGCATCAAAGCAAATAATGAACTAGCACATGTAACACCATCATCAAACTAAATTAAAATGGAAGTCTTCCGAGGCTCTGTAACCCAATTAAAGCTAACAAAAGCCAGAGCTGCTTTTCTATTCTCCCAAATTTTCTCCATCCTTTTTGTCGTGGACAACAAGAGACGAACTATTTTCTGAATATATCCACATATGCTTAGCCAATGGCAAGTCTGAAGCATGCCTCAAAATAAAAATAACCTTGGATTGTGCAGAAAGGATGTTGCTCTTGAGCAGCGCAATAGGATTTGAAGGTATCTGTAGAGAATGACAAGCAACTGTCAGTGATATGAACCATGGTTAAAGGTAAGCATAGAGAGGCCACCCCCATTTACAACCACTTTGAAAGATCGAAACGAATATAGTTTTAAAGGAGCAGTGGAAAAGCAAACCAGTATTTCATACCAGCACGGGGAGACCATCTCTTGCAATGTATCTTTTGTTCTGTGATATTGGCTGTGACAAGGCAAGCAGGAAAAAAAAAACTTCAAAATCATTTTAATCCAATTCAAGAAGAGAATTTGAGCACATATCATTTAATAAGACAAGCAAGCAACGAAAAGCTGGTGTACTAGGCCACAATCAGAATAAAGTACAGAAGTCTTTCAACGAAGGAGAAAGTAGAATATGGTAAATCGAGGTACCCATTCTCCAATGACTATCATTTATTCTGATACAAATATAAGTTGTACTCTAAGAAACATTATGTAGGAATACGTACAAATTGTTGCTTTTCACGAAGCCCAAGATCATCAATCAAACTCGTCACCTCCAACTCGCTCTCAGTCTGCACATATATAAGACAATGAAAGTTAAACACCATGATGAGCATGAAATTGAGCTAAATCACCACATACTGAACTTGCACATTGCTAACGAACACATACCATAGTATTTGCCCCCTCATCCCAAACAAAACCATCTTTTACGACAGTTTTGATCTTCCCTCCAGCTCTTTTATCAGCTTCAAACAGTGTCACATTGAAGCCATGCGACTTTAGCTGATATGCAGCAGCTAGTCCACTTCAATTTCAACAAAACAATCTCAATTCTCAAACCAACAATCATGGAAAAGATATAGTCATTATTTCATACAATAAAAATTAAAATTATAAAACCCCCATCTTTTTCTGAGAATACATTGTGTGGCATATAATGGCACATTGAACAGACTTTAAAAAAAAAAAAAAAATGCCACAGTACACAAACAACACAAGAAGCACAAAATTAATACCTAACACCAGCACCAATAACAGCTACTCTTTTAGGAGGACCTGAAAAAAAAAACCATAAAATCAGAACCTTAATTAGCAATTAGGGTCACATTATTATACCAACAAACTGTTGCCTAAACATAGCATTTGCCAAATGGAAATTAACACCAAAATTCAGTTTGAGAACAAGAAATTCAACAATTAGATAAGCATGATAGTGTTTAAACTTACTGGGTTTATCATCTTCAGAAGCTTTGGCCATTACTGGGTAGTTGTTAATGTTGGAAATTGGAAATGTTTGTGATAAGAATCGATGGTGAGTTGTTGAGGAATGCAACTGCAAACCGGATAGTGGTATCATGCGAACGGGACATATAATATAAACAACCAAATTTGTGTGACCATGACTGATGACCGATGGTCTTTTTTTACGTTTTTGACAAAAAGCCGGTTTCGGGCCACGTAGGGAAGGCAATGGGCGGGCAGGGGTAGATATAGGTATATGTATATTTATATCCATATCCATATCTGGTTAAGGTCAATTTGTCATCCGCTCTATCTTCATTATGGGTAAGGGCTCTGTTTGATTCAACTGAATTTTATGTAACTGAACTGAACTGAATTTAATGGCTCTGAACTGAATTTAATGCTCCTGAACTGAACTGAACTGTTAATGCTCCTGAACTGAACTTATTATTATTATTATTATTATTATTATTATTATTATTATTATTATTATTATTATTATTATTATATTTTTTGTTTTTATTATTATTATTATTATTATTATTATTATTATTATTATTATTATTATTATTATTATTATTATTATTACTTTTACTTTTTTTTATTATTATATTTATTTTTATTATTTAAATCACTATTTTCAAAGGTAATGTCACATATCTATAAGATAAATGCTACTTTTCCATACTTTTTTGTGTTAATTTTATTTTATCATTATTGTTATTGTTTCTCAAAAATGGTAGGAAAAAATTTGGATTGAGTATCTCTATCAACGAACCAAAGAATAGACAAGGGTAACTAGGTTTATTTCTTTCATTTTTCCTTTTCTAATATTAATTATTTATTGATCATTTCCCTTATCAAGTAACAAACCAATTGCCACTTAATTTTGTTTCTTACTATTTTATTGTTATGTTTAATTTAAAACACAATATCTAAATTTAAAGGTACTACCACACATTATTCAATAATAATAATAATAATAATAATAATAATAATAATAATAATAATAATAATAATAATAATAATAATAATAATAATTGAACTGAACTGAACTGAACTTATTGTTCTTGAACTATTATTGGCCCTAAACTGAATTGAACTGAACTTAATTTAATTGAAATTAAGTTGAATCAAACAGAGCCTAAGAATCTCAAAACCATCCCCACCTCAGTAGGTATGAGATAGTAACCACACCCGCCCCAATTACCCAGCGGATATCCATACTCACTTAATACACGCCTCATACCCACCTGGTACCCATCTTAAATTCACATGACACCCGCAAAAAGCAGTACTGTATATTTAATAAACAAACCCAATAAACGTGCAAATTGTGTCACTGTTACAAATAGCAAAACTAAGGCCCCGTTCGGAAAGGTTTTAAGTTTCTAGATTTCAAAATTTTAGAAACTAAAACAAGTTTCTGTTTTCAATTTTATGATTTGATTTTCAAAGTTTTAAGAAAAATATGAATCTTTAACAATGGTGAGAGGATGGAGGAGGCAGAAGAGAGAGGGTAGGAAAGAAGAGAGGTGGAGTCGGGTAAGAGAGAGGGTCAGAGAAAAGAGGTGGGGTCGGGCAGGAGAGAGGATGGGATCGGGCAGGACCGCAGGAGAGAGGGATGGGGTCGGGCAGGAGAGAGACTTGGTTGGGCAGAGGAGGGGAAGAGAGAGAGAGAGAGAGGTGAGTCAGGTGGGAGGGACACCTGATAGAGGAGAGAGAAAATAGGAGGAGGGAGAGTGTACAACTTAAAACTGGAATTGAAACCCACTTTTATTGGTTTTTAAAATCTGAGGCCCAGTTGTGAAATGGACCTAAAAACTTAATTCAGCTCCAGTTTTACCGAACATGTTTTGGTTTTCAAATTTAATTTGGAAACCAAAAACTTGCAACTTGGATCCACCCCGAACGGGGCCTAAGATATATTTGAACAAGTTGTGTCAATACATTTTATATTTAGAATTTTTACACTTTTTTATTTTTTGGTGGGTATGAGGCGGGTATCCAATTGGGGAACAACACACACCATCTCCGCCCCATCCCCATGACGGTTTTGCTTTTTCAAAACCATCCCCGCCTAACGCTCCCTCATCCCCACCCGAACTGGGGCGGATACGGGGCGGAACTCACCTATACCCCCACTGCCATCCCTATTTTGGGTAATTCTAAATCCCACACTGTGTGGGTGAATAGAACACCAACACACCAACAAGGGTGGTGGTGGTCTAGTGATTCCAAGCTTACTCCCAAGTGGTTTGGTAAGGTAAGATCATGGGTTCAAATCTCCATTACCCCATATCCTGTGTTTGCGGGCTTCTAGGAACTATACTAGCCCCTTGTTGGTGCTATGTTGACGGGGTTCGTGTTTGTGTTGGTTGTTCAGCTAGTCTGATATGTTCGCTATTGAACACGAGAATCCAAACATCATGTAGCATTGGGTACCTCAGTCGTCATTTTCTTGCACCCTCTTTTGACGAGAAAAAAAAGAAGAGAACACCCACACAGTACGGGGTCCCACTGTATTTTACGTTTGCTATACACTTATCATACCTGAGTTGTTTCTTGTGTATCCGCCCTCTCTCCTCTCTCTCTCTCTCTCCCTCTCCCTCTCCTCAACCGAACCCACTGACCACCCAACCTAACATCATTCACCAATCACCACCCCCTCTCACCACACCAGACACCACCCACACTCTCCTCCCACCGCAAAAACAAAACGTCGGCCACTGGAGGCTCTCCTGCGGTACCTCGAACGTCGGCAAACGAAAAAGAAAAACAATCTAGCGGTATGAAAATTGGATCTTATTCAATTCTATTTTGATTTTGGTTAAAATAAGTAGTTAATCTCTGAATGTTTGACTTTTAGGGTTAATTGAGATTCAAGATATTAGTTGATGTTTCCCTTCTTTGTTCTTTATATTTCTCCATTTGCTGGGTCAAATTTAACGAGGACATGTTACAATTTTATGCTATCAGTCAAATTTCAAATTAGGGTTGGTTAATGTACAAATTTGATGAGAGACACAAATTCTGTTTAATTTTTGGGCTCACTTTCAGTAAATTAAGCTAACATTGCCGCTTGGGAAATGTATTCCATGAAAATAATGAATTGAACAGGTTTGATGAAAAATGAGACCCATTCATTCCTTATGCATCAATATGGTGTTTTAGCATGTAAAAATTTACGCAATGAACAAGCCAACCAAGTTCTTCCCTTGTTTTTAGCTCCATAATGCAACCCTTTGTACATGAGTTGGAGAGGGAACTAAACATGTGCAGGGCAACCATTGTTGATGTTCCTTGAATTGTGAGTATTGAAGGGAAATTAATGGCTAGAGTACCTGTATTTATTTTGTTATTGAGATGCTTCTCTAACAACATTGTGTTTAGTTTTCTAATGGAGTTGCTTCTGTAACAACCTTGTGTTTAGTTTTCTAATGGAGCTGCTTAGAATAACGTATCTTGGGAGTTGTTTGATTTGCTAGGCAATTCTAGACCCATTTTGGCCGCAGCCGTAGGTGAGAATTTTCTTTCCAAAATTTTTTATTTGCCCAGTTCAATGCTAAGATTTTGAGTTTGTAAGTGTATAATTTGGTTCTTTATAAAGTCATTAAGTAATTGGTTTCTAGACTCAACTGACAGAATGGAGTTATTTTGCTAAGTAGTCTGTACTTGATGACATTCCTATTTAAGTCTTTTCAATTTGTGAATTATCTAAAGAAAAGTCTTTTCAATTTGTGGTAATCTTGATAGATTTAGATGATTATGGGCTGAATTTTGAGTTACGTCATATTCCTGACCTCAATGATATTTCTACCTTCAGCAAGATCTTTCCTATACTGTCTGGTTCGGAAAGGTGTCTGATTACCTCTTTTTTTGGCGAAGGTTATAGCTTTACGCTTTATTGGTTTGTATGTGACTTTCAGGTGTCAAATCCTCTAGTTTTGAAGCTTTCTGGATAGCTTCAGCGACCTTGCTTTCAACTTCTGAAGTCTGCTGATTTTGTGGTAAAATCTTAAAATTCTCCAACTTTGAATGCAGCAGCAACAACATATACTGACACAAATATTTTAATTTGAGCTTCGTCACGATTCGGTTGCATACAGTTTTGCTTCTAAAACAGGTTTGATTGTTTGATTTATTTTGGTTATTATCCAATTAGTGTTCCCTATGCTTTTCTAACTATGCTAGTACCCTCTATCTCTTCCAAATTGATAGCTGCAAACTTCTATAGCGTATACATCATTTGTATGTTAACACATAGTTGAAGGATCAGTTGAGCATTGTTGGTTATGCACATGTCTACTTTTTAGTTGAACTCCTGGACATATACAAGTTTGGATATTAACTATTTTCAGGTTGTCTTGCTTGTTTGTATTATGACTTGAAGTATCCAATATTCATGGTAAGAATGAATGAAAAAAAAATCTACTTCTAGTTGATTCATTGATTACTTCTTTTAATCTTCTAAATAATTGGTGGAATGGGCAATGTGGACTGCAGATTTAAGGGAAGCTCCTTATGTGGAAAATGTTCTCAACATCTTCATAAGTTTGGATTACTTCTTTCTCTTCTAGTTGATGCTTGCTTTAAGTTTCTGTTGCTTTAAAATGCTGATGTTTCTGTAAAATTCTATGGCTGCTGTTTTCTGTAAAACGCAGTCGCTGCTTGCTGTAATCGCTGTTGCTTTTTGCTGTAATTGTTGTTGCGTTTTGCTGTATTTGCTGTTGCTGTTGCTGTTTTCTGTAAAATGCCGCAACTGTTTGCTGTAATTGCTGCTGTTGTTTGCTGTAATTTTGTTGCTGTTATTTGCTGTAATGTTGTTGCTGTTGTTTGCTGTAAAATGTTGCTCTTGTTTGCAACTGCTGCTTGCTGGTTGTTGCTGGTTGTGTCTGTTTGTTGCTGATTATGCTGCTGGCTGCTATTACAGTTGCTGTTGCTGCTGGCTTGATTGTTGTTATGCTTGATTGCTTAGTTTTTTGTTGGTTTTTTAGCTAGTCTATGTGCAGCAGAAATGTAAGACGTTTATGGTAAGCGAAATCTGTAAGTGTTCGTCATCTTACGAGCCTCGAACACATTTTATTTAGAAGATTGTATAGTTCTCTCTCTCTCTAACTCTCTCTCTCTCTGAACGGCTCTCTCTCTCTCTAACTCTCTCTCTCTCTCTTGCGCTCGCCCTCTCTCTCGCTCTTGCGCTCGCCCTCTCTCGCGGGGTTGAAGAGACCTCCAACCGTTTCGTCGGAGGTTCCATTTGAGCGCCGGCGATTCGTGGTTTTTTTTTTGGACAGGAAAGATCGCCGTGAGCTCAACGACCCAACTTGACTCTCTTGCGAACTCTCACCGCCGAGGACCTACTCCACTCAGTCGGGAAGCCGGAGTAACACCACCCCCTCCAGGCCCGCTGCCAGGAATAGACACAGCCGGAGACAGGTAGTAGCGCCGTGGTAAGCACCGGCGAACCCTATCCACTGGGCCCCGCTCGACACCCGTTTTGCTTTGGATTTGTCACTCACTTTATTATTTATTTATTCTTGTTGTTGACTTATCGGATCCTAGCACGTGAAGTTTGCTGTTTGTTATTGCTTTGGAAACTATTTCGTGTGCTACTCTTTTCACGTAAGTGGAACCTAGTAACATCGCGGGTCTGTTTTGGTTGCTGTTTGTATCTCTAGCCTATTTCGTATTAATATTATTATTATTACTATTATTTTTATTGTTATTATTATAGTTAGTATTATAATAGTAGTAATAGTATTATTTAACTAATAGTTTTGCTATTACTAGTAGTAAGTTAGTTGTACCATTGTTTTGGTTGTCTCTATAAGTAGTACTATTACTGTGTGTTGTTGCCTTTGTTGTGGGTATTTGTCATTATTATTATTATCATTATTACTATTATTACTATTAGTATTAGTATTATTAGTAGTATTAGTATCATTATAATCATTATCTTATTATTATCATTGTCATTATTAGTACTATTACTATTATTGTAAGCAAATTTTGTTTGCAAGCATAGACTTTGTCTGCTATATAGTTACGATTTGCGTTACCTAACCTGTTGGTGTGTTAGTACGTACTTAGTTTCATGGCTGTTCTAATTTGTATTTTGAGTTAACTGCTTGACCATTGTCTTTTTCGGTCGGTGTGGCGTCTTTGACTTCTATTGGTAGAGTTAGGGCCAGTCCTCCGGTGAGCTCTGGGTCTCGAAGGGGGAGAGTTGGGGCAAATAGATTGCGGTTCGGCACATGGAATGTAGGGACACTCACGGGAAGAACTCTGGAGCTAGTGGAGGTTTTAGAAAAATATAAGGTTAATATCGTGTGTGTTCAGGAGACGAGGTGGTCAGGCGCCAAGGCAAAAGAGATCAATGGATTCAAACTTTGGTATTCAGGGTGTTCGAGTCAAAGGAATGGGATCGGGATCTTAGTCGATAAGGAGCTTAAACAACATGTTGTAGAAGTTAAGAGAACCAATGATAGGATCATGTCTATCAAGGTTGTGGTGAAGGAGGAGACCTTCAATGTCATTTGTGCTTATGCACCGCAAGCAGGGTTGGATATGCAACTTAGGCGTCGTTTTTGGGAGGAGTTAGATGAGGCTATTCAGCAGATTCCCCCTAGTGAGAAACTCCTTATAGGAGGAGACTTCAATGGACATATAGGGGCTACTTCGGATGGGTATTCTGGGGCACATGGAGGTTTTGGATATGGAGTTAGGAATGAGGGTGGCACATCGATATTAGATCTTTCGACTGCGTATGACCTAATGGTAACCAACTCCTTCTACAACAAAAGGGAAGAACACCTAGTTACTTTTAGAAGCAGCACCGCTAAGACCCAAATTGATTACATTCTTGTTAGACGTGGCGATCGAGGATTGTGCATGGATTGCAAGGTTTTACCAGGCGCGTGTGTGTCGACCCAGCATAGGATGGTCGTTTTAGACCTTAAGATGAAGGGGTGGAAGAGAAAGAGAAGCGCACACAATTGTACCAAAATCAAGTGGTGGAATCTTAGAGGAACTTTGGGAGTCAATTTAAGGCCAAGGTCGAGTCGGATAGCATCTGGAGAAGAGAAGGAAATGAGAGTCAAATGTGGACAGGGGTGGCGGATCTCATTAGAAATGCGGCAAAGGAGACATTAGGAGTTGCAAGGGGGATAGGAAGTAACAAGAAGGAATCCTGGTGGTGGAGTGAGGACATTCAAAACAGGGTGAAGGCTAAGAAGGTTGCCTATAAAGCGCTAATGGATAGCACTACAGATGAGGAAAGGGTGGAGAAGCGAGAAGTCTATAGAGCGGCAAAGAAGGAGGCAAAGAAATCAGTAGCAGAAGCCAAAAGTAAAGCCTATGAGAGCTTGTATCAAAAATTGGCTACTAAGGAGGGAGAACAGGACGTTTACAGGTTGGCGAGAGCTAGGGAGAGGAAGACTAGAGACCTGGACCAAGTTCGTTGCATTAAGGATGAGGCGGGACGAGTTCTTGTGGACGAAACGAACATCAAGAGGAGGTGGCATGGGTATTTCAATGAGCCTTTTAACAATGTTGGAGACGTAGACATTTCGTTGGGAGATCTTAGCACATCCGAGCAACACCGTAACTACAGCTTTTGTCGTCGTGTTACGAAGGAAGAAATCAGAGGGGCCATGAGGACGATGAAGAGTGGAAAGGCAGTAGGACCAGACGAGATACCCATAGAGGTATGGAAGAGTTTGGGGGAGGAAGGTTTATTGTGGTTAGTTAGGCTTTTCAACATGATCCTCAAATCTGCAAGGATGCCGGAGGAGTGGCGGCTCAGCACATTGATTCCTCTATGCAAGAACAAAGGAGATATTCAAAACTGCAACAACTATAGAGGTATTAAGTTACTCAGTCACACCATGAAGCTATGGGAGAGAGTGATTGAGAAGAGACTAAGGAAGAGTACTCTTATCTCGGAGAACCAATTCGGTTTCATGCCAGGGAGGTCAACAACAGAAGCGATTCATCTGATTAGACGTTCTATGGAGTACTACAGAGATAGACAAAGGGACTTGCACATGGTTTTCATTGATTTAGAGAAGGCGTATGACAGGGTACCTAGAGAAGTTATGTGGAGGTGCTTGGATTCCAAGGGGGTTCCAGTCGCCTATATCTGAGTGATTAAGGATATGTATGAAGGAGTGAGGACTAGGGTCAGGACGACAGGAGGGGAAACTGAGCAATTTTCTATAGATATTGGGTTACATCAAGGGTCATCGTTGAGTCCCTTCTTATTCGCAACCGTTATGGATGAGCTCACTAAGACTATCCAGGGGGATGTGCCTTGGTGTATGTTGTTTGCCGACGACATTGTTTTGATAGACGAGACTAGAGAAGGTGTTAACGCCAAACTAGAACTTTGGCGGGATACACTAGAGTCAAAGGGATTTAAGTTAAGTAGGACAAAGATCGAGTACTTGGAAGGCAAATTTACAAGAGATGGGGTTGCATCGAATAGGGAGATTAAGATTGGTACTGAAGTGGTACCGAAGAGGGATTGCTTCAAATATCTCGGTTCAATCATACAGGGCAACGACGAGATTGACGATGACGTGACTCATCGTATCAGAACAGGGTGGCTAAAGTGGAGGAGTGCAACGGGAGTTCTATGTGACAGAAAAATTCCACTAAAACTTAAAGGCAAATTTTATTGTACAGCCATCAGGCCAACTATGCTGTATGGGGCGGAGTGTTGGCCGGTGAGGCAGGTGCATGTGCAGAAGATGCGGGTGACCGAGATGAGGATGCTTCGTTGGATGTGCAACTCTACAAGAAGAGATAGAATTAGGAACGAAGTGTTGAGAGGCAAGGTGGGAGTGACCGATATTGACAACAAGATGCGAGAAACAAGGCTTAGGTTGCTTGGGCATGTGAGGAGGAGACATCGAGATGCACCGGTGAGAAGGTGTGAGAGAATTACACTTAGAGATTGTAAACGAAGAAGAGGACGCCCGAAGAAGACGTGGGGAGAGGTAATCAGGCAGGATTTGACCCTTCTAGATCTTACCGAGGACTTGGTCCTAGATAGGAAATTATGGCGTAACAGGATTCGTGTAGAGGATCCGCGTTAGACTAGGGTTGTGCATTGGCTAGTACTAGAGGTTGATTCATTTTGTTTATAGCCTGTAGCGTCTCCTTCACTTTATGTTGCTCAATTAGTAGAATCTTGTGTTAGTATGTTTACTGCTTTACTTCCCTTGCCCTTTTGATCATTCGTTATGGCTTTAAAAAATAAAATAAAAAAAGGCTTTTTGAAATGCATTTAAAAAAAAAAAAAAAAAAGGTTTTTGTGGGTCTTTCGGAAACAGTCTCTCTTCTAGGCGACTAGTTAGGGGTAAGACTGTGTACATCTGGACCTCCCCAGACCCCGCCCTAGGCGGGATACCTACTGGGTGGTTGTTGTTGTTGTTGTTGTTGTTGTTGTTGTTGTATAGTTCAATGTTGGGCAACAATTATGATAATCTAGATGATTAATTGGATATTGGACATGATGCATCATGTGATATGTAGAGGATGCCTTGGAATTTGAGAAACCAAGTAGCATTATGTGATATGTGTTGGTAGCTCCTTGTTTCTTCTACTATAGTCTATACTATTCAAGTGTGTTTGTGAAGCCCTATTAGCTCAGGAGGTAGAGCAATTGTGTCATTGCACAAAAGACGTGGGTTCGAGTCCCACATAGGCTTATTTAAATCTTTTGTTGACAAAAACAAAAAGAAAATAATAAAAGAAAAAGAGAATGTGCGATGGTTTTTGACAACTACCGTCACCCATAATCAAAGATTGTTGACGGTTGTTTTAAAGAACCGTCACGAGCCAAGCATTCAAAGCCTTTTATGTTAAGTGTAAACAACTAGTACTCAAACCTTAACTTGTGTTGTCGCTTTGGTAGTTTGTTAAATTGGGTGGTTGTCAACATGATGATGGTTTTGAGTATCGCTTTGATAGTTCAAGTGATGCATAAGAAAGCTCGACTATCATTTATGAATTGTAAACTTGAAACTTTAACTTGTTGACGAAACTGACCTTTGAATTTTGATGCATTGAATTGAGTAATTATATTTATGAAGTTCTATACTTGTCGAAAAGTAAAGATATAAAAAAGTTAAAAACAAAATTTATATTCCTTATCAGTTATGACATCATCTGTTTTGGATGTATCAATATATTTATTTATAATTGAGTTCTCACCAAGGTGCATTGAATAAATAATAAATAGTCATAAATGCATGGGTGATTAAAAAGAAATCAAAAATACTTTAATTTCATTTTAATAAAAAAAGTAACATAGGTATTATATTTTTTTTATTCTAAAAAGGTATATTATTTATTCATTAAAAATGTAATTTCTTTGTTAAATAATGTGTGGAAAGATTATTATTGTCTCTAGCTATTCCTATTATTCAACTTTATATTTTGATGTGATCAATATTTTTTATTATATTGATTCAAATAACAGAGAATGATGAACACGAACCCGTGCATCGCACGGGCACGAAATCTAGTATTAATAATGATTCAATTAGGCAATGTCACTCAAATAACTACACACCATATTGATTTTAGGAATCCAACCATTCATTTCCCATCTCATCGATGAATATCATTATAATAAATAAATATACTGTGATATTAACCAATAAACTGTTATAAAAAAATAAAATGTATTAAAAAGGGAGAAAAACTTGAAAAAAAAGTAGAATAATTTCAAGGAGAGGAACCACCCAAAGCCAAATCAAGACCCAACCAAACCATGTAGTAAAATTGTAAAACCCTATACAATCAATGCTTTTTCCAAAGCTTTTCTTTAACATACAATCATCATAATTAGTACAGCATGGGAGATGAGCTTTCGATCGCTAGTAGTAGAAAGTGACTTAGCTTAAGAGAAAAACTCAATTTTAGTTTGGTCTTTGAAGTTTGATCTTATTATTCGGTCTCATGTTCGTAGTAATGTTGCTGCCCATAATATTGCTAGGCTCCAGCCAGATTGACCTATTGATGGAGTGTTATACACGAAATAAATTGGACTTATAATACAGTAGATAAATTGGTCAACAAAGGTCAAAGTCAAAACGAATTGAAAGACTTTTGAAGAGTCCTAGTAAAAAAGAAAAGACTCACAAATATATATATATATATATATATATATATATATATATATATATATATATATATATATATATATATATATATATATATATATATATATATATATATATATATATATATATAATTTATATACAGGAAGAAGTTGTACGAGAGGATAAGTATAAGTCTCAGTCAGAGAAAGAAGAGTACAAAGGCATTCAGGAGAAGTGGAGAACGTGGGGGAAGTTGAACACTAACATGAAGAAAATGGACAGATAGAAGAGCTGCTAGATCATGGACAGTTATCTCAAGCCCCTATAAATACAAAGAAGAACAGAAGAACAAGGCAACAGAGTTCATATTGACAAGACCTCAAAAAGTAGATTTTAGAGTAGTGTAGCTTAGGAGTAGATTGTTAATTTAGGCTCTTCGAGCGTGTAACCCAACCACTCAGCAATGGCGCCTTCTTGTGAGGTATAATTGCTTCTATCCCTTTTATTTTATTACTCTGAATCGAATGTATGCCTGATCATAATCGAATGAAATATGTTTAGCTTTCCTTCCTAAATCATGCTCTTTTAAAGTTCCCTTTTATGCTTGTTTGTGTGGCTCTCTATTGAAGTGTTCGAATACGTATTTGCAATAACTGTGACTGTTGATAAGTGTTCACCCTTTTACCGAGCCGGTGTTAGGGGGTGGAAGGGTAGGTTCGAATAGGGAGCGACCTGCTCTAAGATAGTCCTCGACCTTATTTAGGACCTTTTTAAGGGTCATAGGACTGCCCCTCACTGTTGTTTGTGACCCCTAAGTACCAACCACAACAACAAATTTGGCGACCACAGTGGGAGTTACGAAATTCACTCCACGAATAAACCTTTTTAATGCCTCAAACTAGGTCTCAAGTAAGAAATATATCTGGTGATATGAGTGCCCAAAGAGAGGATAATGCTTTGAATGCAGCATCCCAACCTCAAGGCTCTTCTTCTCATGAAGAAACTCCACGATAATCTAAATTCGATATACAAGAAGTTTATGAGAAATTTGTGGAATGCATGAAAGAAACTCTATTAGAGGCCCGAGAAAGCCAACGAAAAGAGTATAATGACCAATATAGAGCCTTAGCACACGAAAGTTCAAGGGTTTGTCACCAAATAATAGATAGTATAGCTACAGATTCGAAAGACTGTCTAGCTAGAGAAGTAGAGAGAATCATACTAGATATAAACGAGACCTTTAATTCTACATTTACAACCTTATCGAAAAGCATGGCTAGCAACGTGCCAGTTAATTTAGAGCCACATATTGAAAAGCATAACCAACTCATCAAAAAGGTCATACAGTTGGCTGGAGGAACTTTAAAAGATAAAACACCTATAGGAGATAATGTCGAATCACCTATAGGATACCCACCACCAGGCTGCCTTAGGGAGCCTCAACGAACATTTAGGAATTTTGAAACAGGTCAACCATTAAATCCTATTAATTTAACATCATCTCCTGGAATTAATACGAACTTAGGTTTCAGACTCACACAGGAGATAGAAATAATATAGGAAAAGTAAAACTCCTGGGATCCCTTTCGAATATCCCAGGACATCGAATATATCATCACAACCTATGTACCATAACGACCGTAGGACAGGGAAACCCCTATCAGCCTTTCGAAGGGAATTATCAGGGAAGAAGACCAACTAATTTCGATCAAAATTCACAATATAACCCAAGATATGGAACAAACGATTCATTTAGTGCACAACCACCACATATCCATATTCGATGCCAGGGATGATGGGAGAAGAACCTATTCAATCACAAATCAAACAAATTGTAGAAAGGTTATATGGGCCAACTTTGAGGAAAGTAAATAGACCCTTAACGAGTAAGCCTTATCCCGATTGGATAGATAGAGCGCACCCTTTCCCTCGAGGATTTAGAGTCCCTGACATTACTCTATTTTCAGGAGAGGATAATGTATCTGCTTTAGAGCATGTAGCTAGATTCTCATGTCAATGTAGAGAAGCAGCAGACAACGAATATTTAAAACTTTGAATGTTTCCTAGTTCTTTAACAGGAACTGCTTTTAATTGGTATATAAGCCTAGCCCCAAATTCGATACATAGTTGGGAAGAAATGCAATTCCACTTCGAAAATCACTTTGCTAGAACCGATCCAGGCATTTCGATGAGTGATTTAGCCAGAATACGACAACACACTGGGGAATCAGTAGAAGAATATCTATCTAGGTTTAAAAGGGCTAGGATAAGATGTCACACAAATTTACCCGAAAAAGAATTTGTACTATTAGCCAAAGAAAATATGGCTATAGAATATAGGATGAAACTTGATGGTCTTCATTTTCATGATTTTAGGGAATTAGCAGAGAAAGTGCAATACGATACGAAAATATGCTAAGAGAAGAAAGGCAGAGAAAACACCAGGGTTTTAATGCATTCGAAATAGAAGCACCATGGGTGTACTTGAAGATTCTTTCGAAATAGATTATACTGAATTTAATAAAGGACCACCATTCTCTTGTCCTATACTTGAAAAGAAGGACAATTTGGTTGATATAGGGGGAAAGCCTAAGAATTATTCTTTTGACACTGTAGACACCAAAATTGCGTCAACCACTGACTCTTATAAAGATATTATTTTATCCCAAAAGATATGCTAATTATCTCAAAAGATATGATAATTATCTTTAGGGATTCCAAAAGGATAAGATTACAGGGAGATCTAGATCATCTCAACAACTATTGCCTCTCCTATAAAAAGGGAGATAATCCAGGTTTAAAGGATGCGAAACGGAATAAGCCATAAAGGCCCCGTGAGGCAAGACGGAAAAAGCCACAAAGGCCCCGTAAGGCGAGATAGAATAAGCCACAAAACAAAGGCCCCGTCACCTCCGTACCACAAAATAGTAGGTCTGCAGTTCGGGAACAAGTCAACAAGATCCTCATTCTGCTAGATTCAAGAAAACGCTTCCAAGCCCTTGGATCTAAACATATCCCCTCCCTTTAGAATGGAATCAAGAGATCCACAAAAGTTGTAACCAAAATTTTTATGGTTTACAAATTTTGGCACGCCCGGTGGGACCATCTCTACCTCTCCTCTCTTTCTACACGAGTTCAAATATTCAAACATTTTTATCCATGAAGTCGAAGGAATCAATTGCATGCAACCCGCCCACCAAAGCGATCCTGACGGAGAATCAATAGAGTCTTCTTACATACTTGATGTTTCTTGTATGACAATTGGAGTGCAGACCATCGAGGAATAATTGGTGGATATGAAGAAAACTATTGCAAACTCATCAAAGACAGCGAAGAAAAGGACAAACAAATCGTCATTTGATGAGTGCGTAATTAGAGCTATTTTCCATGTGATAAACGCACTCATTTGATTGGTTTCATAGTAATTATATCATTTCTTTGTGAGATTTTTATGATTATTGTGATAAAGATGACTACTTGGGTTATGTTTGTGTTTTGATGTGTTTTTAGGACATTTTGAGACCCCGAGGCTTGGTAGAGACTTTGGAGATGATTTGGAGTCGCAATCGTCAAAGAAGAAGTCGAGAAAAATGCCTTAGAGAAAGCCAAGCGAGAAGAGAAATGCAAAAATGAAGTTCAAGGCAAAATTGCACTTGCACGACCATGCAAGTTTGAAGGCTAAACCTTGCATGACCATGCAAGCAAGTCAGTGAGCTCAAGAAGGGTTGCACGACCATGCAACTTTCCTTCATATTTTCTGCACAACCATGCAACCTGCCGAAAATCGAGATTTCAACTCGTGACCTTTGCCATTCCTTTGGCTTTTCACTTGGATCCGACTAGAGACATTTTGGGGGTTATAAAAGGAGAGAGAACTCATCTCTTTCATCATCTCTTAGCACCCCATATCTCTCTCATAGTTTAGAAACACTTTTATACTTTCATAAATTAGAATCAAATACTAGTTTATCTTTGCATTTTGGAGACTGAAGTCATCATTTGAAGCTTTTGTTCATGTTTTTGGTTATTATCCATTAAACTACTTTCTCTTCCTATCTCTATATTTCTTTTAGATTAATTTCAATATAGTTTATGATTGTTCTTCATATTATTGTTGAATTCTAGCATGATCATGTTTAATTTAGTTTCTTTGTTGCTTTTTAATAGTATGAGTAGCTAATTCCCCTTTATCTAGGGTTGATGTAGCTTGATTGAATTGCTTGATGTTTAATTAGATAATTGGAAACTAGCATGTCGTTAGAGTATTGCACAATGATTGATTGTTTGCTTATTGTTTATCCTTGGTGATTAATTTAAATTCGAGAGAAGAATCTTGATCACCCGAACTCAATCTTTCATCAAGTTTGCCTAACCACGAGAGTAGGTTAGAACTACTTGGGGCTTTTTGGATAGAATTATGTTCTTCATGTTCTTTATATTTGCTTGACTCCATGAGAATAGGTAGTCGAGTTTTATATTGAGTTGAGTTTCGCCTTTGATTCTTCGAGAGAAGGTTTTAGATTCTTTGTCCGTCCTTGCAATATTCGACATGACATGCTAGTTGAAAGTTATTTATCCGCATCAAGTAGTTTAATTGAGTGAAATCAACCCTAGGTTCTTTAATCTTGCATTTTTCTGATCGTTATTATCGTTTAGTTCTTTGCTAAATCACCCAAAAATCCATTATTAATTGCTTAGTTTGTTAAATTTAAGAAACCTTAGCAATTGGAATCGAAAGCTCCCTGTGGATACGATATTTTTATTACGACGGTATAACCGTGCACTTGCGGGCCTATCAAGTTTTTGGCGCCGTTGCCGGGGAGCTTGGCATATTCCAATATTAGGAGTTCTTAAATTGACTAGACTAAGCACTTATGTCTTACTTGGTTTGATTTCTTAATGTCTTCTTGGCATCATGGGGGATCTGGTGATTATAATTCGAGTTCATATTATTATACTTGTGATAACTATGTGAATGCGAATGAATGTGATATGACCAATGCCTCTTATGATTGGAATGGATATGTTGGTTATAATAATGAATGTCAATTTGATCACTTCTACCAAGGTGACCAATATGATCCTTATTTCCATGGAAATAATGTTGATAATTTGTGTTCTCCTGGTTATTTCTATGGAGATGACCAAACTTTATTGCCCCCTTATCCACCAAATTCAAAATTGGAAAGCATCTTTGAGGAATTCATTGTCATGCAACAAAAGGTTAATGATGAACAACAAGAACTAATAGAGCAATTGTGCTCTAAAGTTGATTCAATTGCCTCCCACATGGTACTGATAAAGACCCAACTCAATCTCATGGATAGTTCGTCTTCATCTAAGCATTGCATTGAGGAAGAACTTGTTGAATATTTGGTAGAGAACCAGTTCTCTAATATTGAGCATTATGATTCTGATGCGTAGCGGATTCAAACAAGTGCTGTTGGTTTGGAATTTTGTGGGATTTTGCGTTTTGGATGTGTTAAGGTAAAAGAAAACAAGGATATGACCCGAGATAAAGACTACGCCACCACTCAAGGCCTAGAACTCACCACCAATGATCTTAAAGGCTAGGCCACCGGACCAAAGGATAAAGAATTCACTCAACTCACCAAGCTAACAAAATAGCTCTAAAAATGTTAAGATTTTCGGTTTGGATGCACAAAGCAATTTTCATTTAACAAGTCTGCCTTTTCCATTGATATTCATGTCTCTTATATAGAGAAGGGGCACTTTACAATTCAAAGGACTAGCCTTGATACAATAACAATCAACTTAAGTGCTGTAGAGTTTTAAGGAAAGAAAACTACGCGCAATCAGCGCATTAAATGCTAGTTCATGAACTGAACGCAAATGCATCTTAATCTAACTATAGTAATCAGCTATCTTGACCATTATTTATTGAAAGCATAAAACTAAGTGCTAATCAAGTCACCTTGACCATGGAAAAGCCAAATGAAGAAGAAACAAGCAGATACATTGAATCGGCCCAAAACGCTCCAATCAGCTCGTAAATTGCAATCTTGACTTCTAGGTTCATTCACTTGAACTCCACATGATTAAACACGATCATGACTAGGAACCCATCATGTTGGACTTGTAATTGATCCAGTTAAGAAGAGTAAGCCCATGAATAATTCCAAGTATGGGCTCAATTTCAGAACAGACGCTAAGTGCAATTGGGCTGTTTTGAGCATCTTGAATTGCTCTCGCATCAATCTCCTCTTCGTCGAAAATATTTGTCCTCAAAACTTGAATATGATCATCATCTAGGTAAGGAGAAAGATCACTAATATTGAAAGTTGCAGAAACTCCATACTCACCCGGCGATTCTAGCTTGTATGCACTTTTTCCAATTTGCTTTTCCACTCTAGATGGACCATCGGCTTGGGGTATCAATTTGTTCTTCCTTTTGCTTGGAATGCTCTCCCGCATCAAATAAAACAAGCAAGTTCAAGGAAGTTGGCCTGCAGTAATGTCAAACAAGCAAATTAAATGAAATTGATTTGCAGCAAATAAAACAACAAATTAAAGGAAGTTGCCTTGCAGCAAATTCAATGGCGACAACAAGAAACTCCTAAGCACGAGAATAAACTGCACACACAAAAAAAAAGTATCAAGGTTTGGAGAAAGCTCATAAGCACCAAGTCTAATTCAACATACGAGTTGCAAAATCTGGAGAAACCTCTCAAGCACCAGAAAATCAGACCAAAGTATACAAAGGGACATGGAGCAAGCTCTTAGGCACCATGTCTACTTCAAATACGCAAGTATCAAGATTTGGAGAAAGCTTCCAAGCACTAAGGCTATTTCAAAAAAAAAAAAAAACTAAGGAGATGTGGAGAAAGCTCTCAAAGCACCATAATCCAAATAAATTATTCAAGCAACGAGATATGGAGGAAGCTCCCATGCACCATAGCTCAACTAAAATGATGCAAAAGACGAAGATATGGAGAAAGCTTACAAGCACCATCGTCACTATTTCGTACTCCTAGGAAAGAGACTAAACTGCTCATTCATTCAGAAAGACAAAAAAAATCAAAATTTACTCCTAGCCCACAAGAGAGTAAAATATGATTGCGTCAAAAAAAAAAAAACTTGAACTACGTTGGCTTGATCTTGTAAGGTGTGAATTTTAAACGCTTTACAAGTACGTAGGCAGTTTGAATGAATTATTTGTTCAAGTGCAGCCACTTTTTAAAAAAAAAACACAAAATGGGAAGTAAAGTTGATTCCATTAGCAAATAATAATGGGATAATTTTTACAAATTGTTTCAAAAGAAGATTCAAAGCTTCTGCAACAATTTCATGACAGCAACTTGTATGCCTCTACATGCCTCCTGGCAATGCCGAATCAACTAAGTCGGATGGAGATTACTTCCGGGAAAACTTGAGATCAACATGTTCGGCACTGGTCAACAACTGGGCGGATGGCATGGCTCTCTTGTGGAGTGATGGCGGTTAAAGCAAGATGTTCGGTATAGGGAAAAGAAGGTCATGATTGGTGTGGTCCAGCAATCATAAACATGTCTTTGGAATTGGCTCTGCATGGGAAATGATCATGTCTTCGATGTATTGTCACTAGTATGAACTTGGGCATGGTAGTATCACTTAATGGCGCCATGGTAAGATTTGGACCAATTTCAAAGGGACTATGTGACTTCAACGGACGGGTCAGATGGGGACAAACAATTCTGATCAACAAGGCTTCGACATGGCTTTGGCTTCTTGCTTTACCTCTAGTTATAGGCTTGTTATCGACTCGAGTGGATAACGGAAATGACGAGTGGTCTGCTACACGCTATGGCTTTCCATTGAACTGATTTGCCTCCAGAATAAGTGATGAGTTGGATATTGACTTGAGACAAACAGTGTCAAAGGAAGTGCATCAGGCTTGCTAGTGGGCTAGTAGGATTGACATAAGGACTCATTGAGTATTTCTCCATCCGCATGTCTCTTGAAATGGATATGCCAGGTTCAATACCTCAATCAAATTCGGTTGACGTGTAGATCGACGAATAAGGCAATGATAGGCTCGGGTTCCGCGGCATCGGCATCGGCATTCGGAGAGGCTCCAACATGGCTTTTGGCTTCGTACTACTTCACATCTGGCTGTAGGATTGCTTTCGAATTCAGATTGATGGTGGGAAGGATAGTTCTTCACAGCATAGGAAGCACCTACAGTACCAAAAAAAAAGGGAGACAAAGTAAGTCACATCATTGCGAACACAATTCGGATTACAAGGCACCGCCTTGGTCTACTTTGGTACGGTAGCTCGGAGTACCAATGAACGACAAGCCTCCCTTAGTAATAAAAAGAAAAAAATTCCTCAGGTGGAGCCAACACATCCTGCAAGCAATTCACCTCCATAGGTTTATCTCTGGTTGGATTGGCATGCTTCTCGTGTCATTATTAGCCTGAATACGCAACGTTGGCTTGGCATAGCTTCTGCCAAAGTATTGAATTCTCCCTCAATCTCCTTATATAGCCAAGTAGCCAAGAGTTTTAAAGTCCCACATTGTGAGGATTCTGTTGCGTAATCGACTCCCTCCAGTAAACAAGCTACTCGGTTCCTTAAATTAAGCGTTGACCCATATGCTTTGTTGATCAAGTTGGGTATGGATTGGTGATTACACAATTCCATCTCAGATACAATTATGTACTTTCAAGTGGGAAACAAACAGAATACTTTGAAAAACGGAAAAAATGAGATCTCTAGCTCAAAATAGAAACGGGGATGAGAACAAGCCAAAGGGAATACGTGCATTGGCTAATTGATGTTGATCGTCTGGCACTGAAATGCATTTTTTTAGTATCTTGGAAGAAAGGACAAAAAAACAACAAAAAAAAGCCAAAGTCCAAGCACTGGAAAAAAAACAAAAGTTTTCATAATCAAGGCAGCCGAATTTTCAGTTCAAGTATGGAGACTCGACCATGCTTAAACACTCAAATTGTGTACATGATCAAGTCTCGAGGGGGCAATTTGTAAGCACGGAAAAAATGTTTATGTGCCATTCGGAAATTAAATGGTCGAAAGTCAAACTATGACTCATAAATAAGCATTTTTGAGATAATTATATTAATTTTTGTAGGTAAATTAGATACCTATTTTAATTAATTTATCTTCAATCATTAATGCTAAAAGGCCTTGTAAATTGGACTTTAAACTGTTAAAATAGGCCTTGACTGCTAAGTCTATGTCAGAAGGCCTATGACTGCCAAGTCCAAGAAGCCTAAAGAGGGAGCTCTCTCTATAAATAGAGCTCTCTACTCTATTTTAGGGGCTTCAGGCAGACTCTCAGCCAGCCTGCAGAAGGAGAATTCCGGAGATCTGAAGATCCAGACGCTCCATCATTCATCCATTCCTTCCAAGGAGATTGAAGCCTCTAAACTTTGAAGATCATATTTATCATTTCAAGGAGATTGAAGCCTCTAAACATTGAAGAACAAATCCATTCCTTTCAAGGAGATTGAAGCCTCATCGAACGTGAAAATTCGACCTACGTTCAACAAATCAAATCAAGCTTGTGGACGAGATCAAGTCAATTCCGACCCTTGTTCAATATGTCAAATCAAACATCTGAGCACGATCAAGCCATCAAGTTCGGCCCGAGTTTAGTCAACCAAATCAAAGTCAAGTGGAGATCGAATCAGGGGACCAAATTAGAGATTGTAACTCATTTTTAATATCAATAAAATTAACATATTTGTTCATATATTTTGTCTCTGTTATTTATTTTCTGATACGAAATTTGTCTTTACAAATTGGCACGCTCGGTGGGACAATTTTTGCTCTTCATCTCCCATTTTCAAGGGGGCAATCAAATTCAAGTTTCGAGGCCAAGTTGCATCCGACATTGAAGTCTTCACAATTAGTCTCGATGGCGCATCTGTAGATACCAAAATTGCGTGAACCACTAACTCCCGTAAAGATATTATTTTATCCCAAAAGATATGGTAATTATCTTAAAAGATATGATAATTATCTTTAGGAATCCAAAAATATAAGATTGCAAGGAGATCTAGATCATATCAACAACTGTTGCCTCTCCTATAAAAAGGGAGATAATCCAGGTTTAAAGGAGGCAAAACGGAATAAGCCACAAAAGCCCCGTGTGGAGAGACAGAATAAGCCACAAAGGCCCCGTAAGGCGAGACGAAACAAGCCACAAAACAAAGGCTTCGTCACCTCCCTACCACAAAATAGTAGGTGTGCAGTTCGGGAACAAGTCGACAAGACCCTCGTTCTGCTAGATTCAAGAAAATGCTTCCAAGCCCTTTGATCTAAACATATCCCCTCCCTTTAGAATGGAATCAAGAGATCCACAAAAATTATAACCCAGGATTGCCTCAACATGGATTGAGGGCTTCAGGGTACTTCGAAGATACCCGAGCTTCTCATATGACTCAGCTAGGGAATATCCCCTCGAAAGCTCAAGAAAGGAGGCAAGTGTCTGAAAAATTAAGCGATGCTAGAGCTCAAGTTGCATTGAAGATGCAACAAGAAGCACTCGTCAATCAACTGAAGATTGATGAAGGTGCAATGTCGAAAGGAACATTGCAAATCCAAGTTGGACAAATCGAATGTTCAACTAAAGGAAGCGAAGGGGTGGACATAGACACCCTCAGCGATTAGATGAGGGAGGTAAAATTCCATCCCAGTAAGTTTGAAAGGAGGGATCGAGAGGAAGACGAGTATACCTGGGATCGAAATCTACGTTAATGATGATGAGTTTGCACGAACGCAAGCTAATCAAAGGGCCTTGAGTTTCCAAGATAAAACCGAAGTAAGCATGGTGGAAGCCATGCATCCAGAGGTCCAGCCAGAAGGGCGAAGCAATGAACCACCACGATGGCATGAGATCGTGGAAGAAGATGAGGCCTACGAATTTGTGACTCAACAAGGTATGTCCTCTCCATCTTATCTAGAATTCGAACGAGACTTAACTTCTACTTTAGATGATTCACCATACGAATTTATAGAGGATACGCTCCTAGACTTAAGGTGTTACGAAGACTTAAACATTTCAGAGATCGAAGAAATTGAGGCATGTACTTGCGAACATGATATAGACCCAGTTTTTAAGGATTTATTGGATAGAAAAGCCGTAAATAACAACCATATTAAACCATTATATATCAAAGCAGAAATTGATAACATTGGGGTAAATAAAATTGTCTAGCGACAAGTTAAGGGTTATAAACCTCAACTCCTATCTCATGAGAATCAACAAAGAGAAGGTCACGAACACATAACACTGAATTCCAACAATGTTGACCTTGATCATCAGAAATCAGGAAAGGGTTGAAGGAAGAAAGCCATGGAGGAGAGGCTATTCGAGTAGGATCAACAGCACCAGGAACAACACTGAAATATTGAGCAGGGTGCCAATTAAAGAGTGGAGGCCTTGAAAGAAATTCAAGGAGCACTCGAGGGAAATCCTGGGGAATTGAGGGGGCACATTTGTTGAAAACAGCTTCTGCAACACAACCCCATTCATCTCGAGGGGATTTATTACAGTTAATAAGGGAACCCCCAAACTTACCCGCCTCCCTTCGAAACTGGAGGTCATTATCATTATCAAACAAAGTGTGGACCAGATGAGGGTAATATACATAAGCCTAAACAGTCAAAATCCACAAGGGGCAGGTCTGCCTATATATTCGAGAAGGCTCAATAACCATTTGACTCAGCCCTCGATACAACTGAGCCAAAAGAAATGGGGCTAAAGGAATAGGACCTTCCATAGAAGCTATATTGACTGCTAAAGGAAGGAAGATTCGACCTATATTGCAGGACTTCCCCATGCATAAACGACTAAAGGCATAAACTAAGAAGAGGACAACTTCTCCCTTTGTAACAGGACCTGGGTGAAACAAAAGAGTGTTCAAATCCTTCCACGATTGCTTCTAACCCAATAGAAGAGAAGCAGGTTCTAAATACTCCTCTACAACAGCAGGAGAACAACGAATATAACAAAGCTCCACAGATTATGTATTAGGACTCAAGCCAGTAAAAAATGCTATGTCCTCAAGAATAACAGTTTGAATACCACTACCTGAGATAAAACTATTTATGGCAGGGTTCCATGATAACAAAATAGAAAGAGAAACATTGGCTTCGAAAGGGATAGTTTTGAATAAAGCCAAACGAATAAAATCAAAAATTTGATTATCCTTCCAACGGCCATGAAAATCTTTAAAACGAGCAAACCACTTTCGAAGAAAAGTATCCTTAATTTCATTCACCCAACCATGGAGGGGTTTATTTCCAGCATGTAGGAATGCGTGTTCGAAAGCATTACCAGGAAAGAATAAAGAACGACAAGATTGGAAATTAGGAAAAACCTGATCAAACGAGATAGGAAAGCTTCATCTTCTTCCATAAATTCTTGCGAATCGAAATTTGGACCCAATGAGAAGCCAGGAAGACGACTCGAAGATAATGGAGGTTCTGGAGGTGATAGGACCACAACATTTCGATGCTGAAGCCTCAAAGGATTATACAAATCCGGATAATCTTGTATGATTTCGTAAAGATTAACAGCATCCTTAGCCTTTTTGAGGTTATCAACATCTTTCAAATCAAGAAAAGGTTCGGAATTGGCCATGGAAGAACGAAGCAAAAGAAGATTGAAAGAAAAGAGTCTTTGAATAACTGGGGCTTATTGACGAGGAGAGAGAAAGCAGTGGAAGTAAGGAAGTTAAAAGGCGAGTATATATAGGGGCGAGAATCATCATTAACTGAAAAGCACGATTACCCATGACCAGTGAACAGACACATGCAAAAACAACTGTAACATCAAAACGCGGGAAACGAAGCGTCACTAGTACAATAATACAAAATAAACTCGAAACGTTTATATATGTATTAGGGGGGCAGTTGTTATACACGAAATAAATTGGAAGGATGTATTTAAATACAGGAAGCAGTTGTAAGAGAGGCTAAGTATAAGTCTCAGTCAGAGAAAGAAGAGTACAAAGGCATTCAAGAGAAGTGGAGAACGTGGGGAAAGTTGAACACTAACATGAAGAAAGTGGATAGAGAGAAGAACTGCTAGATTATGGACAGTTATCTCAAGCCCCTATAAATACAAAGAAGAACAGAATAACAAGGCAGCAGAGCTCATATTGACAAGACGTCAAAAAGTATATTTTAGAGTAGTGTAGCCTAGGAGTAGATTGTTAATTTAGGCTCTTCGAGCGTGTAACCCAGCCACTCAGCAATGGCGCCTTCTTGTGAGGTATAATTGCTTCTATCTTTTTTATTTTATTGATATGAATCGAATGCATGCCTGATCATAATCGAATGAAATATGTTTAGCTTTCCTTCCTAAATCATGCTCTTTTAAAGTTCCCATTTATGCTTGTTTATGTAGCTCTCTATTAAAGTGTTCGAATATGTATCTGCAATAACTGTCACTGTTGATAAGTGTCCACCCTTTGACCGAGCCGGTGTGAGGGGATCGAAGGGTAGGTTCGAATAGGGAGCCACCTGCTGTAAGATAGTCCTCGACCTTATTTAGGACATTTTTAAGAGCCGTAGGGCTGACCCTCACGGTTGTTTGTGACCCCTAAGTACTAAGCACAACAACATGGAGTAAATATGATTCTAAGTTATAGCTTGGATACTAAGCCCCAATCAAATATTTATAATACACAAAACTTGTATAAGGCTGTCAGAAGATGGAGCCACTCATACAAGCATGACGACATGCTAACGTCATTGGCTATAGTTCAGACCGCCTTATAAGAGGCTTATTGTATATAATATTTTGATATGATAATATATATACTGTTATAGATAATATTTACATAAATACTAGTAATATTTATACTGTATATATCTACTTGGAGCTTCCATTTTGATATATAACGGTATAAATAATACAAAGTTAATACAATATTGTCTTATAACTATATAAATATTATATATCTGTATTTGTTTTCCAACTGCATATTAGTTTTTAAAAAATACTCACTTCTTTCGTTTTGAAATTTTTGCGTGGAACCTACACTAGTTATAATTAACTTAAGGTGACCGTCATGTTATAAACAAATCCCATGCACTACACCCATAACCCTCCGGTTAGATGCATCCCATGACTGAAGGGCTTACATGTCCCTATTGTGTTTCAATTTGTTTATGAAATCTATTTTTTCACGGGGAGGGGTACTTGTTGTAAGGTTAATCATCCGACTTTATGTTTGCCTAAGGATGTAAACCCTATGGAGGGGAGGGGGAGCATCCCATTGTGACACGTAAAGCATACTCTCTCCAATAGTTTTGGTTATTCTCCCGACTTATTCGTGCTAAATCTATGAGTCAACTGTTTGAGAAATGGAGTAACTCATTGGCATTTTATGCACGTCGTATATTTCACACTAATGAATAATACCGTAATTGCAAAAACAAATATGGAGCCTCCACTTTGATAAATTAAAAGTATAAATAATACTAATTAATACAATATTATCGTTATAACGGTATAAATAATACAAATTAATACAATGTTGTCTTACAACAATATAAATACTATATATTCTGTAAATGTTGCAACGCATATTAGTATTCGAATTTAGCAAATACTCTCCCTTGTTTCGTTTTGAAGTTTCTGCCTGGAACCTACACTAAGGGTGTGTTCTTTAGAGCTTATCTTGTTAGTTCAGTTCAGGAGTGGTTTCTTGTGATTATATGTACTGTATGTTATAAATTTGTTCCGAAGGGCACAAGTTAAGATGCATTGAATACATGAATCTATAATAAAAAAAAAAGGGGAACACAAAACTTGCTATATTAAAAAAGTAAAAAAGACATTAATAAACATCACAATTTACCATCTTGGTTACACCTAGGCATAGACAACGTGCCTACATCCATACACATTGTTTTTATCTTCTTCTTTTTTAATTTTAACTTTTTGTAAATGTAGTCCAATTCATTATTACTAACCCATTGTTTTATTGTAATAAACTCACTGCTGCATTACGATACACAATTCGCGTCAGTTGAAAATCTCTATAGGCATCAGTCTTCAACCATCGCCTATTATCATTGCCAAAGAGGTCTCAAGTCACAACCGACACCTATAACAAGCGTAGGCATCAGTTGCTTTCAAGAACATAATTTAGTTATCGACATTGGCTCTAAGAATTGACACATATTCCACTTTTTATATTTTGTTATTTGTTTATTTATTTTTACCAGGGAAAATTAAAACTCTACCATAGGTTTTGGACATTTGCTCTACCATCTGAGCTAATAGGCTTCAAAAACAAAAGTTACGTGATTTTTGGAAGGCAAATATTATTATACCATATTAACTGGAATTCAACATAGGTTTTGTCACAAATTTTGCAACTGTACATTTAATCTAAAATGCATAGAATCAATCAACATTCGGTACAGACACAATATATAAGTCTTTTCTCTAGTTTCTTGCCTAATCAATCCAAGCAAAAAGTCATAGGCCAATCTAGAATTTGTAAATAACTCAGCTTTACACAGCACAGAGCACATGCAGCCGATTTCACTGAAATTCAAGGCAGTATAGGATGTCCAACAACGCCTAGAAACCACTTACATTTGAATTTGTGCTAACAACATATAACAAGACTCAAGCAGTAACATGTCAACAAGAGCAGAGCACATCCAGTGCTGTGACAGGTTGCCAGCTGTTGGTTGATACTGATATGACAGCAGCTGCTTATGGCTGCTGTAAATGGCCGCAACTTGTATTGCGTTTTAGCCGTGGATGCAAATACATGGAAAAGGGGAGCAGAGACAAAGCAATATAATCCTAAGATCACCAAACGTCCAATCAAATTTGCCTCACCCCGCATCTAAGCCGTAAGGTGGTAGAAAGACAGAGCTCGGTAACTAGCTCTCGTTGCAACACAGCTCAAAAAACATCAACAAAAGAAGCATAACTTCAATCAATTACCAATACTCATAACTAAATTATGAAGAAAGAAAAAGATTGCAAACCATTATTAGCTCTCATTCCAATGCTACAACTAGAATGAAACATGATAAATACATCCCATTAACTTGTCAAGGGCAGCCGATTCTTCAATCTAAGACCCAAAATAAAAACAGGAAATGAGATAGAAAGAAAACAAGTTTATTTGTGTTTATGTTGTACTTACAACACTGTAGCATCTGAAGCATTGAAAATGAAGCTCAAAACACCAAATTGGATGATTAAATTTCACTCCCAATAAGCCACCTAACCTAAATCAGAGAGGTGCTGCACCAAGCAGTCCAAAGGTCCAAAAACAGAAAAAATACAAAATCAAATAAAAAGCAACTAAACAAAACCGCTAATACAACAAAACAACAGAACCAAAATATTAAATGAAAAATAAACTAAAGTTAGGGCACGTGGAATATATGTTGTCAACTACAGCTCCCATTACAAGTTTCTCAATCTTGTGCTGCTCTATGACCATTTCAATGTGTAAGTTTTCGAAAATGAACCTGTTAATAAGCCATAATTGAATATGAACATGTGAAGATAAAATTAAGACAGTTAATTCATAAGTTCGAATAGTGATACATTTTGACAGGAAGTGAAATTTTCACTTGCTTTTACACACCACCAACATGATCTGTTATAGCAAAAGGAGGATTCTTCAAAATATCGGGTCGTAACAACTAGTGCAGAACCTTTCTTCTTGGAACTCTTGACCGCATCATCTTCAACATTGCCAAACTCACACAACTACTCAACCATGCGAGAAAGATCTCTAAATTAGTCTATGATGCTCCATTTGCCCAAACATAATCAACTAACAGATAATCAAGCAATGAAAAGCAAATCGCAAAAGAAGAGAAATAACACAAACTAAAAAAACACCAATAAAAATCTAACCTCCATTTCTTATACCATAACCCAAATGGAAAGGACTGAAGCAGCAAAAATCATCAAATTTACAATGTTACCAAGCCAAAAATAGACCAAAGAACAATTTGAGAGATTAATCCAGTGATACATTAATTACCCTCAGCTTCTTGCTTCTTTCATTTCAGATACATTATTCAAAAATAGGGAGGAGTAGAAAACCTAGAAAAACAAGAAAGCGGGGCAGGAAGGGATAGGTGAAAAGTGGCTAGCCTTTGCTGGGAGTATAGTAAAGTCTCTCACATGTAGCCTTTGTTGGGAGTACAATAAAGATGTCTATTGTATTCTTGATCAACTAATGACAAGATACAACAGTTCACCCGCAAAGAGTTCAACCAAATCCGAAAAAGGTTCTAAAGTGCAATAAAAATGAACCAAATTTTAAAGAGGATAATATTAGGCCGGATCAAGTTAAAACATACCACAAAACCAGACTACGATAAACAAAAAAAAAAATCATCAATTAAGCATTAAAATAACGTAATCGGCGCAAACCAAAAAAAAACACAACACAAAAATAGTACCCACAAATCAAGAAGAAAATAAAAATAATCAAGAAAAACGAAACACATTCTCAATTGAACAACAACAATCTGAATAACAAAAAATTAAACCAAAAAAAAAAAAAATTCAAACGAAAGGTAAGAAAAAATGCAAAACAATCAAACAACAAACCGTCACAACCGTCCTTCGCGGCGGTGCTACCGAGAGAAAGTTCCGGCGAACTAGCGGTTTGAATTTGATAGAAGATGGATTTAGTCATCTTCATTTTTCATCACTTTCTCTCTCTAGGGAATAGTTGATTTTGCACCTGTAATTAAGCACTTCTCCAGCTATTATCGAAACACAAGATCGCAATTCAACAGTGGGATTGTCAACTGTTAATTTGTAGTTAAGGAAAGTAATAAAGTTAAGAGCTCCTCCTCTTGAGGGTTGGTCCTAACATATCCGCACGAAGAAGGTAATCTAACTTTTCTGACGGAGAAGTGGTCCAGTAGAAAGGAGAGCTAGATTGATGGCCTTTATTGGCCATCTAATCTACTACCCTATTACCTTCACGAAAAACATGATTGATAATAACCAAGTTACATCTATCTAGCATTCTATAAGCGTCTATAATGACATTGTGAATTTTTCACGGAATGATGATCTCGCCGGCCTTTTGCAGCTTGAATGACAATCTGATTATCCCTTCGACATGAATATTTCTAAACCCAAGATCAAGTCATTCAAGTGCTTTTTGAACTCCACCTCACATTTTTGTAGCCTCCGCAACCATTACAAATGCATGACCTAAATTTCGTGCTCCTAATGCGAGAAAAGTTCCACCTTCATTACAAATTGCAAAACTTGCATCAGCTTTCCCATCCTTTAAAGAACTATCAAAATTTACTTTTACAAAATTGGGGTTTGGTAATCCCCATAACTAAAAAACGGGATGCATGTTTTTTGCTATTAATGTGACAATTAGAAGATTAGTTATTCCTATCTACAAAAGTCCTAACAAGTTATTCTTTATGGCATTCTCGTGGTCAAAAAAAGGTAGCTACTGAGTCAAAATTTTGATCTTGAAAGATCTTGAGATTTCGAGCACACCAAATACCATACAAAAGAAATGCGCATTTGATAATATCGTCATTAGATACGTCACCATTTAGTTTTCCGTTATGAAATCATTATCTAACATTACAATGTGGTGGGTCAACCTCCAACCACTGTTTTTCCTTAGCGATTTGCCAAACTTGACCCACACTAGAACATTCTATAAAGAGGTGATCTAATGATTCTTCTCCATTATGACATAATTGACATTCTGAACTGAACGATAATCCTCGTCTATTTAAGTTCTTTACAAACAGAGAGAGCTGAGTGAAAAAATTGGCAAAGAAAGACCTTAATCTTCGGATTGATGTCTAAATTCCAAATCCATTTATTATCCCAACTTGTTTTTACTGATTTTACCATTGTAATGTGCTATTATGTAGAGATTTGAACAGTGAAAATACTATTACCCGTCAGACCCCAACAAACTTCGTCGTTCATTTCATGAAAAGGCAATAGAATACTTCTAATTTTTTCTACCAAAGAGGCTGAAACATAAAAACTTAATTTTGAAATGTTCCAAGAGCGGTTATGATTTATAAATTCTTTAACTTTCAAATTCAGTTCAATTATAGAATTTCGCTGGATGTTTAAAATCTCACAAATTGGTTCCTGTGCACACCAGTTATCCGTCCAAAAATTAATCGATTCACCATTTCCCACTTTCCATCTTAACCATGTTTAAGCAATTCTCTTGCGTTTAGAATCTTTTTCCATGCCCATGAGTGATCACTTTTTTTGGTACAATCGAAAAATTCACATTGGTTCATATACTTAGCTCTAATTGAATCCACCCATATGTTTTTTGATTCCGAAATAATTTTCCACCCCAATTTCGCTAAAAAACTTTATTTATCATGCTTGCTTTTCTAAGTCCAAGCCCGCCCATACATTTCGGTTGGCAAACTGTAACCCAGGCCACCATCGGGAGCTCTCTGTGATCATTAGATTGTTTCCTGAAAAAAGCTCTACTTATTTTATCCAATTTTTCACCACTTAACTAATTCAGAATCAGTTAATGTCAACGGACCCCGATTCATGTGGAAGAGAAAATGTAATGAAGTCCTTGTGTATGAACGTTTAGGTCGTGCCATCAGAAATAGAGATTGGCTTAATCTCTATCCACAAAGTACTACTCTTCATGGACAATTTACTTGTTTAGATCATGCCCTGTTTTGCTTACTCTTAGATGGAGGGGGATCTAATTTAGCTAATCCGTTTAGATTTCAACCGTTTTGGACTCTAAATAAGGATATAGAGGAAATTATCAAACGAAATTGGAATAATGAGATTCAAGGTAGTAGAATGTATCGAATTGCCAAGAGACTTAAATGTACAAAATTGGAACTAAAATCATGGAGTAAAGGTGTATATGTGCATTTTCAAAAGAAATTAGAGCAATATTCAAAGTTGAAACATGTTGAAAAAATGCTTATTATTGAAAGATATAATCATAATCTTTTAGCTTGTGAAGATCGGCTTTTATTTCAAAGAGAAAAACTTTTGCTTTTTAATTAGAAGTATTGGGGTAAGTTTGCGAAAAAGAAATGGCTCCTTGAAGGAGATAGAAATACTTCATATTTCCAAAAGTATCACAATTTTCGAAAAAGAGAACCCGCATTTTTAAAATTCGAGAATCTTCTGGTGCCTGGTTGGAGGACTCTAAACTCATTCAAGACCATTTTATTGCTGAATATAAGAAAAAATTCATGACCTCAAATAGCGAATTTGAGACAACGCAATTGAATGATATTCCAAGCTGTATTAGTGAGCACATGAATAATCATTTAGTTCGTCAGGTTACATATGATGAGATTAAGGAAGCATTATTTGAAATGAATCCACACAAAGCCTCGGGACCGGATGGCTTTGGCGCGGGATTCTAGCAGCATTATTGGAATATCGTTGGAAAGGATGTTAGTGAAGCAATTAAAACCTTTTTTCATCAGAAAAAGCTCCTCAAAGAGATAAATCACATGTTCATTTTATTTGATACCTAAATTCGACTCTCCAGAGACGGTTAACCACTTTCGACCAATTAGCCTTTGCTCTACTTTGGTAAAAGTTATTTCTCAAATACTTGTAAATAGATTACGGCCAACATTGCAAGAAATTGTTAGCCCATTTCAAGGGGCTTTTGTTCCAGGACGGTCGATCCATGATAATATTTTGCTCACCCATGAAATTCTACATATGTATAAAATGTCTAAAACACAAAAAAGATGGTTAGCTATAAAGTTGGATATGGAGAAAGCTTATGATCGTGTAGAATGGAATTTTTTTATGTTCATGCCTAGAAAGCTTGGATTGAATGGGTAAAACAAATTGTGGCCTAAATGAATGGGATATGAGAAAACCTCTTTGGCAAGAGATAGAGTCTTTTGCTGTTGAGTGTACTGTGCCTTGGATACTTTTGAGAGATTTCAACTCTGTGTTATTGGTAGATGACAGAACAGGAGACATGCATGTTAATGCAAATGAAACTGTTGGTTTAAAAGACTGTATGGATAATAATCATCTTGTGGAACTTCCATGGGATGGCTAAAACTACACATGGAGCAATAAGCATGATGATGACAGCAGAGTCTTCTCCAAGATTGATAGGGTCTTTGTTAATAATAAGTGGGTTCAGGAGTATGAAGATAGTTGTACACTTCCTTCCTGAAGGTGTATCTGATCACTGTCCTACCTTGGTAAAGATCTGACATCAACTCCCTAGAGGCAGAAATCATTTCAAATACTATAATCTGTGGGGTAAGAATGAAAAGTTCTTATCTATTGTGCATGAAGCCTGGTCTAATGATATTGAAGGTACTCTGATGTATCAAGTTACTAGCAAGATGAAGATTGTTCAGAAAAAGCTACAGATATTGAATAAAACAGATTATGCTAACCTTTTGAGCCAAGTAGATGTTACTAGGCAAGCTTTGCGTGATGCTCAACAGGTTGTTCATGGGGATCCTTATGATCTGCAGTTACAGCATGCTGAAAAGATTGCTAGATTGAATTTCCTTAAAACAAACAGGGATGTTGATTCCTTTCTTCAATAAAAAAGCAAGATGAAATGGGTGCAACTTGGGAATCAAAACACGCAATTTTTTCATGTTGTTTTAAGGCAAAGGAGAATGGCTAATAGGGTGTTCAGGGTGTTCTCTCTCAAAGACACTGATGGTAATGTACTGAACACAACTGAGAAGATTCAAGCTGAATTAACTTAGTTCTACAAGGGCATGTTAGGCCAAAAGCTGCAAGACAGGAAAAAGTCCAGTGAAAAAATATTCCAAGCAGGAGCTACTCTGAGCATTGAGCAACAACGAATTTCAGCTCATGGTCCCAGTCTGTGATGGGAAAATTAAAGATGCATTATTCAGTATCAATCAAACCAAGAGCCCCGGAATTGAAGGGTTTGGGAGTGGGTTTTTTTGTTGATGCTTGGCCTATTATAGGGACAGATGTAATCAAGGCAGTAAAAGATTTTTTCTACTCTGACAGAATGCTCAAGAGAGTTAACTCAACTAATCTTTGCTTGATAACTAAGGTAACTCCTCCTGAACTAGCTTCTGATTTTCGTCCAATTGCCTGTTGTAGTACCATTTACAAGTGCACATCAAAGATCATGTGTGATAGGCTAAGGATAGTACTTCCTGATCTCATTTCTATTAATCAAGGTGCATTTCTAAGTGGAAGGAATATAGTGCACAATGTGATGATTTGTCAAGACATCATAAAACACTATAAAAGAAAGAATGCTTCAACTAGATGTTTGTTGAAAATAGACCTAAGAAAGGTTTATGATACCATTCATTGGGAATTAATTGAAGAAATGTTGATTGGTTATAAATTTTTCGCAAAATTTTGTGTTTGGATCGTGGCTTGTGTATAATCTAACAGTTTCAATCTGTGTATAAATGGAAATACTTTTGGCTATTTTGATGGGAAGAGGGGCATAAGGCAAGGAGACCCTATTTCTCCCTTCATTTCTGTTCTTGTCATGGAATACTTATCAAGGACCCTGAAGATGATGAGCCAGTTACCTAACTTCAAGTTTCACCCTATGTGTAAGAACTTGAAACTCACTCACATCTGCTTTGTAGATGATCTAATGGTATTCTGCAAAGCCAATAGATCATCAATTATGAGAATTAAAGAGAAATTCACTTATTTCTCTCAAGTGAGTGGCCTTCAAGCAAATCATAGCAAGTCTCAGTGCTATCTTGCTGGTGTTTCTCCTACTTTGAAACAGGCCTTGTTGAATGAAACTGGTTTTCAAGAGGGGACAGTTCCCTATGAAGTATCTAGGAGTTCCATTAACTCCTTCAAGATGGAATGCATCTGAATGTAATTTCCTTGTGGATAAGATCACAAAGAGACTGCATACTTGGGCTTCTAAGACGTTGTCCCATGCTGGGAGGTTGCAGCTGATAAACTCTGTGTTAATGTCATTACATCTGTACTGGTCTGGAACCTTTGTATTACCCACATAGGTTCTAAATATCATTAAGAAAGAAATGCAGGCAGTATTTGTGGAGTGAGAATGATAATAATAGGAAGCCTGTGCTTATTGCTTGGGACGATATTGTTTGCAAGCCTAGGAAAAATGGTGGGCTTCATATAAGGGATTGTAAAACCTGGAATATTACTTTGAATGACAAACATTTATGGACAATTTCTTAAAAGCATGACAATCTCTGGGTGAAATGGGTTCATGAGCTTTATATGAAAGAAGAGTCTATTTGGTCCCATGTGCCAAAATCTAATTGCAGCTGGTACTGGGGTAAACTGAACAACATTAAGAAGAAGTTAGCTGATGGCTATGATCGTAATGGGAGATGGAAAGCTAATGTTTTTTGCCAGTATACAACTTCTACTAGTTATGCTTATTTGCAGGGTTCTATGACAAAATATAGATTTGGTAACCTGATTTGGAGCACCGTTGGCATGCCAAAGCATAAGTTCATTTGCTGGGTGGCACAATAAAAGGCTCCTCACTAAAGATAGAATGCATCATATGAGATTTTTGCATGGTAGTACTGATTGTGCTCTGTGTGATTCAGCTCTAGAGTCTCATATACATCTATTTTTTAAATGTTAAAGAGCACAACATCTATTTCAGGAGATTAAACACTGGCTTGAATGGCAAACTACTGCAACAACTATACATGGGACCCTGAATTGATTTTCTTGAAGTGTAGGGAGCAGATTCAGAAGGGGTTTAGCTAGTGTAGGCCTAGCAGCTCTGGTATATAGCATATGAAATGAGAGGAACAAGATTTGCTCCAGACAGGAGAATACCCTTGATATGGTGATTATCAGGAACATTAAATCTGTAATTCGTGCTAGATTGTATGGAATTAGCACTAGGAACCTTAATAGCCAGGATAGGTCTTTATATATGAATTTGCTGTAATTTTGTGTGTTTTAAAAAACTGAAATCTGTTTCAGTTGGATGTTATCAGGGTGATGTGTGTTATTGTACCCTACCTAATAGGTGACAATACTCATGTCTTGCCTTTTAGGTTGTAATTGTTGTTATGTTGTTTTGGTAATAAGATCATCTACTTTTACCAACAAAAAAAAAAAGAGAAAAAGAGAAAAAAGAAGAGATAAAGATTAATTAACCTTTCTTCGAGTGTACTAAGACTTTATTCCCTCAATTTATTATTAGTTCAACTTAGTTTAATCCAATTCAGATTAGTTAAGTAGATCATGTAGCAACGTACCACTTAAATAAATTTCATTTATGTTATAAAAGATTAAAGGTCAAATTAGATACATATGACATCAAATAGTTAAGTTATTGTTAGAAGTGTCGTTTATTGTTATTTAACCAAGTTGTACACATGTGGCATCCACATGTAATCTTCACACAAACATTTCCTTTTATGTGTCATCCTACATGTCATTACCCGCCACAAAATGACCCAACTTTCATAAGACAAATATCTCATTTTGAAGATTTTTTCAAATCAAATCCATTGAATCAGATTTATAATTTTTTAACTTACATAACTAACTTTTTTTATTTTTATTTTGTAATATATATATATATATATATATATATATATATATATATATATATATATATATATATATATATATATATATATATATATATATATATATATATATATATATATATATATATATATATATATATATATATATATATATATATATATATATATATATATATATATATATGAGAACCATCATAACATACTTAACTTTTTATCTACAATAAGGTTAACTTTTACACATAACATGGTTAACTTTTTATAAAATACGGTTAACTTCTATACGTAAAGGGTTAACTTTTGTACATAAAGGGGTTAACTTTTACACATAAAGGGGTTAACTTTTTATAAAATATGGTTAACCTTTTTACATAACAGAGTTAACTTTTATACGTAACGGGGTTAACTTTTGTACATAACGGAGTTATTTTTTATACATAACACAAGGTTAACTTTTTATAAAATACGGTTAACTTTTATATATAAAAAGGGTTAACTTTTATGTACAAAAGCTGTCAAGACAATGGTGTAGCTTAAGCACTTGCCATCCCACGTGCCACTTAAAGGGCATATTTGTCCTTCCACTCCCTCCCTTCTCTCTCCTCCCCCTTCCCCTTCTATGAGCTGAATTGTGAGGCTAATTGTCTTCCATGGAAAAATGACCATGAGCAACAATTCCTTTGCTCAGGGTGCTTTGAAATTGATTCACACAATTAATTTAAAAAATTGCCTCAAGTATTTGAGTTCATCAGAGCCATAACATTTTATTTACTTAAAATTTTTGTATCGATTGTATTCTTTTTATGGTTTATGATTTGTCACTTCGAATTTAGGATTGCCGATGGTGCCTTGAGGAAAGAGAAACTAGGCGGTGTATGATCGTGGAATTTTCATGGCAGCGAGCCAATTTGCGAGCCTGCGGGCTCAATTCAGCCAATAGCTCACGTGTCAGATGGTGGGGGAAGATGTTAGATTTTGTAAATGAACGGAAAAATGGAGAAATTTGAGCCACCAATCTACTAAAATGAATGGGTTCTCATTGTTCTAATAGAACAATGGGTTCCCATGGGAACCTTCCCATATATATATATATATATATATATATATATATATATATATATATATATATATATATATATATATATATATATATATATATATATATATATATATATATATATATATATATATATACTGTAAGCTGTAAAAGATCATATTTTTTCGGTTAGGCACTCATCATCACCGGATACCCAAATTTTCACCCTATTCAGTCATCAAGCACGAGATGTAGGTTTGACTTTTATGACTTGCAGCCTGAATATTACCTCCCAAGTGGTCCCTCTATACCAAGTACAAAAATAGCTCAATCGCAAACATGAAGGAAAGAAAGAATAACCTAATTGGTACAATTGTCAAAAGAAAATAAAAAATAAACTTAGTGTTACGAGTCCCACATCGAAGAAAGAAGGAAAACACGAAACAAAAATAAGGTATAAAAGTAAAAGGGCAATACAAGGCTAAGACAAGAGCACATGCACACTCTTGGCCTTTTAGTTAAAATTAAAGAAGGTCCATTTGTAGGCTGCAAAAGCTCATATTTTTTCGGTTTGGCACCCATCATCACGGGGTACCCAATTTTTCACCCTATTCAGTTATCAAGCACAAAATGTGGGTTCAAGTGACTTACAACTTTAATTTTTGATATATTTACGCGTTATACTATTTGTGTAAGTGAACAATGAGAAATATATGCTGAGTGATCCAATTGAACTTAAAAACAAACAAAAGAAATCTAATGAGGCCCACATTGAACTTTTTTTATGAAGGATGAAGTAAAAAACGAGTTGGAATCCTCTCCATTTGCTAAAAGAAATTGACGCCTCCATTTCTTAAATGGAGTGTGAGATCTCCAAAATAAGAGAAGGAGATCCAACCCTCCATTTAGGAAATGGAGAGAGAAGAAATGGAGAGGATCTCAATCTGTAAATAAAACCCATCAAAAAAAGAAGGGAAAATCCAGTTGGTGCCCTCGTGTTCTAAACTTGTCCAGTTGGTGCCCAATCGATTTTTAAAATCCAGCAGGTGCCCCTGTATTATTGCTCGCGTCTTCTCCGTGCCTTATTTTGGAAGCTCCGTTAATGGAGACGTTATGTTTAAAAAAAAAAAAAAAAGCTAAATCCATTTTTTATTAAAGGAAAACAAATAACCCTTGATTAAAAAAAGGAAAAAAAAAAAAAAAAAAAGAAGAAGCTAGATGTCACTTACCTTCCGGGCTTTAATGCTCTTACTTACCTGCCAAAAAAAATATCCAGACCCTCTCTCCTCTCTCCTCTCACAGACTCCTCCTACTTCTCAGTTCTCAGTCGAGCTTCACACCATCGCCACCAACAGATCTCTTCCCTCTCCTCTCTCTCTCTCTCTTGTGCTCTCTCTTTCTCTCGACCAACAGCCCGCCCCCACTCACGCCCCACCAACGAAAATCCTTGAGTTTGATATTTTAATATCACTATGAATATTTTCAAGTTGAACTTGAAATTATAAACACAGCTTATTTATGAGCTTTGCATATTTACGAATTTTGCATATTGATTGAACAGGTTTTTATTAAAAAGGTTCAACATATTGATTCAACATTTTATTAATTGAGATGAGGGAGGAACAAATTTGTTTTGATGGTGGTGTCTGTAAAAATGAAAGAGGGAAACATTTAGCTTCATAGTGAAAGTGGTGTAATCTTGGAGGGAAAAAAAGGGGGAAAAATAAACGTATTTTAAAATTTGGGAGGGAAACAAGGGGGAGGGGGTCGACTGGAACAACAAAAGGATAAGCTACGTCACACATAACGTCTGCATTAACGGATTTTACACAATAAGGCACGGAGCAGACTCGAGCAACAATATAGGGGCACCAGCTGAATTTTAAAAATCGATTGGGCACCAGCCGGACAAGTTCAAAACACGAGGGCACCAACTGGATTTTCCCAAAAAAGAAAGAAAGTATAATAGTAACTACAAACAATGTTACACTAAAGAAACTCATACGTATATGTGTTTCGACTTCCATGTAATTATTGTAATTTCATTAATATCACTTTTTATCCATTAGTGAATAGAATATAATACATATGAGAGATAGTTTTAAAGTTTGAGATTTGAAAATTTGTATTGAAGTAATTGACTTATTATTAAACACTTTTAGCATTTGTTTAATTTCGTAATAACCGGTGCGTAGCACGGGTACATACTAGATGTTTTTAATATTAAACTAAATTATTGGTTTAATGTTTGGACAACAATTTTTTTTTGTGTTTTAATTTATGAAAACCCCGTGCAGCAAGAGTAAGAAAATAAGAAATTCCATGCGTAACATGGGTACAAACTAATATATATATGATAGGATATTATTGAGTTGGTGAGGTGACATAAGCCATGTTTGGATATTAGCGGATTAAATAGAGGTTAGTGGATTGAAGGCTAATTAGCGAATTTGACCAATCAATCCTCTAAATTAGGTGTTTGGTTAGTAGAGGATTACATTAGCAGATTTTGAAGAGAGGATTAACATGAAAATGTAAAATAATCATCATACCCTCTCATCTGCTAATTTTCTCCCCATCAAGAAAACAACAGAAAATTTATAGGTGACGGTCATCGACACCCAGTGCGTGGCTGTGGAAATTTTGTGATTTGGTGATTTTGGTTTGGGTGTACGGTGGGTGTGCATGGCTGTGGGGATCTTAGCGCCGTGGTGGTGGCTGTACGTGGGTCTGCGGTGGCGGCTATGCGTAGGTCTGTGCGTGGGATTTGGTGGCGGGTGGTTGTAAGGGAGAGAGATCTGAGGAGAGAGAAAGTGAGAGAGGGGTGGCTATGGTGTGGTCTGTGGTGGTTATGGCTGGTGGTTTGAGGAGAGAAAGGGAGAAGAGGTTTTTGGTGGTGGTATTGGTGAATTATGAGAAGGGGATGATTGGTGGGTCAAGGAGGAGAGAGAAGGAGAATGTGGGAAAGGGATAAATCATGCCAAAGTTCATTTTTGGCTTTTCAATTATTATTATTATTTTTAAAATTTTGTTATTATTATTATTTTGAAAAACTGTATTAAAAATCAAATATATCAATGTCCCTTTTTGTAATTTTGCTTCCTCAACCAACTTACCGCTAAATTCTATCCGCTAATTTACCAAACACATCGATACAAATTCACTAATACAATCCACTGGTCAAATCACCTAATACAATCCGCTAGTCAAATCCACTATCAGCTATCCGCTAGTTACCAAACAAGGCCAAACTCAACCAAAATCTCATTTTATTCATGAACCCATATTTTTGGCTCATGACACACTATCTCCTCTTTTACTATACCCCACCACATATTGTCTCTCATTCAATTTATTATTCTTTTATTTATATTGTTAAAATAAATTATTAATAAATGTAACTCATTTGAAATTTGTTCAAAATAACAATTTAGGAGAGAGAATAACTAATTTAATATTTGTGCCAAAATATAGCAAAATTGGTCTCATTTTATAGAGGATTGAAAAATATAGACAATGGTATTTTAATTACCATTTTATTACTATAATTTTAATTACCTGCGCTTATACCCACAACTATGTAATCCTTACTATATTGCGTGCATCTATTCCCACAAATATTCATTATCTATACCTAATAATATTTTGTTTTTCGAATGCAAATATAATTTATTATAAACAACTAATAGTCAGATATTCCATCATTACATTAGCTAATTAGGTAACAATTGAAAACGTTAAAATGTTTATATGCTATTTACTTTAGATTGCATTAAGTAAGATGAAAAACCCATAGTGATCATTATATGATATTTATTAATCACAACTCATTCTCTACATAACAAAAAAAGAAAAGAAAAAAAAAACTAAAAAATAACCAACCATTACTTGACAGTGAATGTTACCTGCGATCTTATCCAAAACTCAATGCAAAAATTAAAATATTTAATATCTATTTCAATCTAAAATAAAAATTAAAATATTATGTAAAAATAAAATGTAATAATTTTTATTTTGCTGGTACTAATTAATACTTTTATTTAATTTTTTAACAAAAACTCTGACACCTCAAATGAGTTTGTGGTTATTATTAATTTTTCATTATTTATACTCATATGAGTTTTTGGTTATTATTATTTTTTCTTTATTTATATCATTAACTACTCAAATTAAAAAATGACATTGATTTAATAAAACTCGATAACAACCCGTGTTAATTTGGCTCATTATGTTTAATAATTATCCAAACTATAACTCATCTTATAAAAAAAAGGAAAAAAAGTTTTAATTAAATGTCTTGGGTATAAGCCAACCGGATAGTGACACTTGTCAGCTCACTAGCGCTTATACCCAAAAATCTATGTATACTAGGAGGTTACCCATGCTACGCACGGACTATCATTTTATTACTATACTTTTAAAGTGTTAATGTGCTTAGATAAATTTTATTTATTACAAATATATTTTTGAATGAAAATGGTGATAATGGATCAAAATGTTATATGTAATTATGTATCCTAAGTAACTGGCGTATCTCCAAAAATAGATATCAGTGATCTGTCAAAATAAGAAAATAATAATATCAATTACTCATTACATAACCTGCCATTGTACCTCAAATATATAACTTAACAATCACTCTGAATGTGATCCTACTTGTCACTTTATTTGTTTGGTCATTTCCTTGAAAAGTTTAGTCACGGGTCAAAATGGTGATTATTCCCTCAATCGGTTTGATCCGATCTGACTGTCCCTTAATATGTGTTTCGCTAATTAGAATTTGAAAGTTGAAAGTCGAAAGTCTAAATTTTTTTCGAATGGAAATAAAAAATAAAAAATAAAAAAAAAACAAAAACCCAAGGAATCATCATCTAAAAAAAATATATCAAAATGTGATACTGTGGGTACTTGTGCTTATACCCACCATCTCTAATGGTGAGTGTAATTTCTCTTAATGTGTGTTTCGCTAATTAGAAGTTGAAAGTCTAACCTTCTTTCGAATGAGAATAAAAAAAATTGCGATGACTCATGATCACAAAACAAATTTTAAGAATTAATTTATCAAAATGTGATACTTGTAGTTACGTGCATTTATCCCTACACATATTCATTATCTCTAACTAAATTTTTATTTTTATTTTTGAACGCAAATAGGATTTATGATAAACAACTAATAGTCAAATCTTAGCATCCTTACAATATTACCTAATTACAATTGAAAATGTTAAAGTTGGACATTATTCCCATTTTAGAAGTAGTAGTGTAAAATTCACTCTGCCCTATTCGGTTGGAATTCTGCCCTATTTATAGCGCTTTGAGTTGTAGCCTTTCTTCTCCAAAATGAAAACAGCTATCATGAAGTAATGGTCCTGATTTGCTTGAAATGTCGGCAAGATCATGACCGTTCTTTAAGTCTTGAATCTGCATCAATCATTTTTTGAAATATTGGTAAATTTTGGGCCCTTGTTTTTGTCGGCAAAAACTAGGTCGTTGTTTTCTTCTACTTTGAAATGATACAACCGCTGACTTTTATTTTTGGATCTTATCTTCCCATTCTTGAATGTCGGCCAATTTAACTGATGGCAAAACCTGCAATGAATATATAAAAGATAAAAATATACTTCTTTTTTTTTTTTTTAAGTCTACAAATCAAATGGATCCTGAGAGTCTGACATAATTTGCATTGAGGATCCTTCAGATTATTTCTCAGATTTCTCATCGTCACTATCCCCTTTTTCGTGTAAATATTGAACATATTGTTTTGCTAGCTTGGGGGAGTCTTCAAGTATCTTGAATAATTTGATCTGATTTTTAGAAAGCGATCCTTGACTTGATTGTGACTGTGTTGGAGATTTGTTTTTGTCCTTTTGAATAGTAAAAGCAGATGATGAACCAAATACTGCTTTTTTCCCATTCTCGAGCCAGTTTCGAACATTGTCGATAGAGCAATATCTAACATCGAATTGATCCCACCATTTTATCTTGAATTCGCGAACTAGTGATAATGGTAATGGAGATTTGAAATATTGGTGATATTTGAAACTCCAGCAGAAAATCCATGATACTTTAAATTCCGTGTGGAAAAATATATGTTTAACATACTCTTCCCCTTTTGTATTTGTTTTGTAATGTAATCATCCCTGTTTTGCTGGTGGGGGAAGGATCTCAGGAGTAGGACCAAAGTATTCCCACCAATGGTAGAACCAAATAGGAAATGATAAGTCTTGGTGATTGAAATTGAAAAACCATGAATGGTTGAATGGTCGGTAAAGAAAGGTCTTGTGCCATGCCATCTGGTAGTCATGGTAATTATAGGTTTTTGGAGTAAAATTAATTGAAAATTGTTTTTCTTGGAATGGGTTTCCCCATTCTCTAGCAGTAATGACCTTTTGAATGATGCATTTGGAATAAGAAACAAGGTTTTAGTTGGCCTGGTTCTTCTTGTGGGTGATTGTAGCGGACTTTGAGTCTACCAAAATTAACTCATCAAAATTATTGAGTTTTTCTAGTGTCATCAGTGCACCACTGTGTCATTGGGGAAAAAATCCTTTCTGCCAAGTGGTTCATTGACTCGACTGGATTTTGTGGTACTGATTTGAATGTGGTTAGAGTAATATGTTCTTGAATTTGTTTGGTGATGTAGGGGCTTGAATTTTGTGTTGGTGTTGTTATTAAGGTTGGTTTTATATTGGAGATAGGTGTTTTGAGGACTTGATGATAAGAAATTGGAGGAAATTCTTGTAATATAGAGTAATTGTTTTGAATTGGTACTTGAATATTTGGATGTGGTGTTGTTGCCATTGCATAGTCAGCAGGGGTTTGAATTTCGTTTTGAACTTCCTTCTCCTTTTTGACTTCTTTTTTCTTGCTTCTTGAACTCATCTTGATCACTGTGCTTGTTCTGCAAAAACACTCTTGTGAGGAAATCTGGTAAGGAATTGTTCTTCCCTTGAATGTGCTCAATATCAAAATCAAAAACATAGAGTATAGCTTGCCATCTTGCAAATATTTGTTTTGAAACAAGATTTTGAACATCTTTTTGCAAAACTTCTTTTGCCGATTTACAATCAATTCTTAAAAGAAATTTTTTGTTATAAAGATCATCTTGAAATTTTGAAATATTCAAAACAATAGATAAGATTTCCTTTTTAGTCGTGGAATAGTTTTTCTGAGAACTATTCCACAACCCGGAATGAAATCTTACTAATTGTTCTTCTTTCTTCTTTTCATCTGATAATCGTTGTTTTAGAATACCCCCATATCTTATATCTGAAGCATTTGTTTCAACTATCATGAATGCATGAGGGTTGGGGAGTCCTAGACATGGTAAAGACTTGACTTTTTGTTTAATAATTTGAACCAACTCTGTATGACTATTAGACCATGCAGATGGACTCTTTTGTAATCTTTGAAACAAAGGTGCACACATATGTCTTAATTTTGGGAAGAAATCAGCAATATAATTAAGACATCCTAGAAATCTTTGAAGCTGATTTTTATCTTTGATTTCATCAGGAAATTTATCTGCGAATTCAATTGCTCTTGCAATTGGTTTTATAGTTCCTTGATAAATATCATGTCCTAAAAATCTTACTTTTGTCTGGAATAATTTCATTTTTGATGCTGAAAGAACCAATCCATTCTTCTTGACAATTTGATAAAAAGTGTGTAAATGTTTGAAATGCTGATCAATAGAATTTGAGTAAATAAGAACATCATCAATATAGACGATAATGAAAGTAGTAAAAGAATTGAAAATATCATTCATAATATGTTGAAATTCTGAAGGAGCATTTTTTAAACCAAACGGCATTACATTCCATTCATAATGTCCAAAAGGAACTGTAAATGTTGTCTTATATCGGTCCTGTTCTGCAATTTGAATTTGCCAAAACCCTGGCTCCTTCACTTAAAGAAGAAACAGTGATGCTTCATATTGAAGCAGAAAGGCCAACCGTTTTTGTCCCTAAGAAACTCAAATGAGATGAAATCACTATTCCAGATGAATTTCAAATCACTCAACCACAACCTCCAAGAAACCTTGACAGAAGAGATGTTTCTCAAATCATAGAAGACCCTGATGGAACGGTTCTTCTTAGATTCAATTCATTTAGAGAAAGACCCTCAACATCAAATGCTTCCGAGAATTACAGAAGATCTTTCTCAGATTGTTCTTATTCAAATCCCATAAACCCATCCTTTAAAGTCAAGTTTCAATCACCACTTCCAGAATACACACAAAATTATTCTCCTCCATCATCCCCTACATCCACATAAATGAAAGGTGACATCATGGTAATATCAAACACAAGCTTTGAAATTGATCATTCCTTTCTCCAGGAAGATTTTAAATCATCCTCTCACAAAAAAGAAAGAGACTGGTTTCTTTCTTTTGACCAAACCAGTCAAGACAAGATCAAGACAGAATGGTTTAAGGACATTCTGAAAATGCGTGTCAATATTCCTTTCTTTTCATGGTTTATTACATATTCTTCAAAATATGGAATATACAACCTTTATTCTTTTCCCAGCATACAAGTACATACAAACCTCTACAAAAAATGGCACCACACAGACAACCAAGTAATTACTTTCATCCATCCTCCCTTAATCTCCATAAATATTTCAACATCCCATGGAGAAGTTGCTGCGACTCCCTTTAAAAAGGGAAGGGAAGGAAACGACAAGTCAAATGTTTGTCTTGAAGATATCAGAAAGGTCTACCAACAAAACAACTATTCAAACCAGATACTCCACACTATAGCAGGACAAGTAGATCAAATCTCCACAAAGATTGACTCTATAAGACAAAACCCAATAACCTCAAACACAAAATTTCCAAATGATATTTCAATACCACATTTCCAGCCAAGAAGCCTACCCCTAGAAGCTGAGAAATTAGCTATTCTTCCAAATAACAGTTTATTGAATAAAATTTCTCAAAGCCTAAACAACCTATCCAAACCAAGTACTTCAAAAATCAATTGCCTTGATGAATGCCAGAACAAGGAAGAAAGTAAATCGTCTTCATCTTCTGATTCTGATAGCCCACAAAAAGTCCAAGAGATAGATTACAACCCAAAAATAAACAAGATTAGATCTTGGAAAACCTCCACAAAATTACTATCCAAAACCAACACCTCCAGATATTCAATTTGAAGAAAGATCTCAATTCCAAAGCCGCTCACTTGATGGTTAAAGTGTCTATGAATGGAACATAGATGGGAAAGAAGAATATGAGATTATTAATACGCTACAAGAAATGGGAATGGCGAGAATAGCATATAGAGCTGCAGCACCACGGATGACTGAAGAAAGTGTTGCAGCATTGTTAATCTCAGGTTTCACTGGTCAACTCAAAAATTGGTGGGACAATTGCTTATCCCTCCATGAAAAAACAGAGATTCTGAAACATAAAGTTTCTCAACAAGACGAACAGGGAAACGTAGCAGACGTCAGTGATGCCTGTGATTACTTAGTAGTCACTATAGCCATGTACTTCATTGGAAATCCAAAAGAAGAAATGACCGCTTCAAAAGTCATTTTAACAAATCTCAGATGTCCAACCCTCAGTGACTACAGATGGTATAAGGATGTCTTCCTTACGAACGTCTTGAGAAGATCAGACTGCAATGCTTCATTTTGGAAAGAAAGATTCATTTCTGGACTTCCAAAACTATTTGCAGAAAGAGTTCTGGTCAAATTAAAGTCAGAACTGGGATTGGAAGAAATTCCATTCGAAAATATTTTATATGGACAATTATTTGCCTTCATTAAAATAGAAGGGTTGTCCTTATGCTTAGAACTCAAGATCCAGTCCAAGTATGGGTTAGAAAGAGCCAGATCAAGAAAAGAACTTGGTTTATTTTGTGAAGCCTTCGGAGTGGAGAAAATACAAGCCCCATCTGCTGCTAAAAGAAGAAAACAAAAGATATTTTCTGCTAAACGGACCAGAAGATATTTCAAAACAAGACCAACCTCTTAAAATTCTCAACCATACCAACACCCAAAGCAGAAACACAACTCCAAAAAACAAACCCACAAAAAACAACCATTGTTTGTTTCAAATGTGGCAAGATAGGCCACAAAGCCAACAAATGCTCCCTCAAGAAAAAGATTAATGAAATCTTTTCTCAAGACCAAGAATTACAAGCCAAACTCATGGCCTTACTTATTTCTCATGAAGAATCATCTGAAAGTGAAGCATTCATCAACCAAATCGACAATGAATCCTCAGAAGGTGAATATTTAGATGATGAATCTGCATTAATCTGTCCTACCAAGACGATTAATGTCTTATCACAGAATAAGGATGAAAAAGAATTCATTTTTGACCTTATTCAGAGAATTGATGATCTTGAAACCCAGGCTCTATACCTCCTCAGACTAAAAGAACTTATTGACAAAGATCAACCACCTCCTCCTCAAATTACAGAACCTTTCAGCATCTCAAAAGTTTTTGACAAATACCCCTCACCAAATGTCTTTCACCAAATTACAGTCAGAGACTTGCAAACAGAGGTAAATTCCCTAAAATCTCAAGTCAAAATTCTTCAAGAAAACATATTTTCTCTAAAAAATAAAGACCTTGAACTTGATGCTAAATTTGCTCTCTTAGATTCAAAAACAACTGATAGCCATCAATCCTCTTCGACCTCGAATTCTCCCAAACAAACTCCAGAAAATGCCTTAATCCAATCCATATTCCCTGCTGAACCTTTAAATGAGGAATTCCTCAGGATAATCAACAAAATATCCTTTCAAAAGTGGCATGTTATTGTTACCCTAATAGTACAAGACTTCCTGATAGATACTGTTGCACTAATTGATAGTGGAGCAGATCAAAATTGCATAAAAGAAGGATTAATTCGTTCAAAGTACTATGAGAAAACCAAAGAACAACTCATGGCCGCCAATGGCATCCCCCTTCATATCAAATACAAACTCTCAAAAGCAACTATTTGCAATGACGGATATTGTTTCAAAAATACCTTTACACTCACTCCTGATATCAGTTTTGATATTATCCTTGGGACTCCCTTCATCACCCAAATTTATCCTTTCTTTGTGAGCCAAGAAGGAATTAGTACCAAAATTATGGGAAGAATGATCACCTTTAGATTTCTTTCTCCCATAAAACAAAAAGAAATTTCCCAACTACAGAACAACTCTGTGTTTTTAAACAAAATAATCTAATTCAAAATAAAAAGTCTCTCATTTGTTCTTTAAAAGAAGAAATTTCTTTCAAAAGAATAGATGAACAGCTCCAAAATCTCTCCTTAAAAAGAAAAATCTCCATGTTAGAAGAAACCTTTAAAAATGAACTTTGCTCAGACCTTCCAAATGCTTTTTGGGATAGGAAGAGACATGTTGTAACTCTTCCTTATGAAAAGGTTTTACAGAGAAAAATATTCCAATCAAAGCTAGGCCTATTCAAATGAACCAAGCACTCTTAGAATTCTGTAAACAAGAAATTCAAATCCTTCTAGACAAAAAACTCATTAGAAATTCTAAATCCCCTTGGAGCTGTGCTGCTTTCTACGTAATGAAACAAGCAGAAAAAGAGCGAGGCGTTTCAAGATTAGTTATCAATTACAAACCTCTAAACAAAGTCCTACAATGGATAAGATATCCTATTCCAAATAAAAGAGATTTACTAAACAGACTTTATGACGCAAAAATATTTTCAAAATTTGACCTAAAATCAGGGTTTTGGCAAATTCAAATTGCGGAAAAGGACCGATATAAGACAGCATTTACAGTTCCATTTGGACATTATGAATGGAATGTAATGCCGTTTTTGGTTTAAAAAATGCTCCTTCCGAATTTCAACATATTATGAATGATATTTTCAATTCTTTTACTACTTTCATTATCGTCTATATTGATGATGTTCTTATTTACTCAAATTCTATTGATCAGCATTTCAAACATTTACACACTTTTTATCAAATTTTCAAGAAGAATGGATTGGTTCTTTCAGCATCAAAAATGAAATTATTCCAGACAAAAGTAAGATTTTTAGGACATGATATTTATCAAGGAACTATAAAACCAATTGCAAGAGCAATTGAATTCGCAGATAAATTTCCTGATGAAATCAAAGATAAAAATCAGCTTCAAAGATTTCTAGGATGTCTTAATTATATTGTTGATTTCTTCCAAAATTAAGATATATGTGTGCACCTTTGTTTCAAAGATTACAAAAGAGTCCGTCTGCATGGTCTAATAGTCATACAGAGTTGGTTCAAATTATTAAGCAAAAAGTCAAGTCTTTACCATGTCTAGGACTCCCCAACCCTCATGCATTCATGATAGTTGAAACAGATGCTTCAGATATAGGATATGGGGGTATTCTGAAACAACGATTATCAGATGAAAAGAAGAAAGAAAAACAATTAGTAAGATTTCATACCGGGTTGTGGAATAGTTCTCAAAAAAACTATTCCACGATTAAAAAGGAAATCTTATCTATTGTTTTGAATATTTCAAAATTTCAAGATGATCTTTATAACAAAAAATTTCTTTTAAGAATTGATTATAAATCGGCAAAAGAAGTTTTGCAAAAAGATGTTCAAAATCTTGTTTCAAAACAAATATTTGCAAGATGGCAAGCTATACTCTATGTTTTTTATTTCGATATTGAGTACATTCAAGGGAAGAACAATTCCTTACCAGATTTCCTCACAAGAGAGTTTTTGCAGAACAAGCACAGTGATCAAGATGAGTTCAAGAAGCAAGAAAAAAGAAGTCAAAAAGGAGAAGGAAGTTCAAAACGAAATTCAAACCCCTGCTGACTATGCAATAGCAACAGCACCACATCCAAATATTCAAGTACCAATTCAAAACAATTACTCTATATTACAAGAATTTCCTCCAATTTCTTATCATCAAGCCCTCAAAACACCTATCTCCAATATAAAACCAACCATAATAATAACACCAACACAAAATTCAAGCCCCTACATCACCAAACAAATTCAAGAACATATTACTCTAACCACATTTAAATCAGTACCACAAAATCCAGTCGAGTCAATGAACCACTTGGCAGAAAGGATTTTTTCCCCAATGACACAGTGGTGCACTGATGACACCAGAAAAACTCAACAATTTTATGAGTTAATTTTGGTAGACTCAAAGTCCGCTACAATCACCCACAAGAAGAACCAGACCAACTCAAACCTTGTTTCTTATTCCAAATGCATCATTCAAAAGGTCATTACTGCTAGAGAATGGGGAAACCCATTCCAAGAAAAACAATTTTCAATTAGTTTTACTCCAAAAACCTATAATTACCATGACCACCAGATGGCATGGCCCATGACCTTTCTTTACCGACCATTCAATCATTCATGGTTTTTCAATTTCAATCACAAAGACTTATCATTTCCTATTTGGTTCTACCACTGGTGGGAATACTTTGGTCCTACTCCTGAGATCCTTCCCCCACCAGCAAAACAGGGATGATTACATTACAAAACAAATACAAAAGGGGAAGATTATGTTAAACACATATTTTTCCACACGGAATTTAAAGTATCATGGATTTTCTGCTGGAGTTTCAAATATCACCAATATTTCAAATCTCCATTACCATTATCACTAGTTCACGAATTCAAGATAAAATGGTGGGATCAATTCGATGTTAGATATTGCTCTATCGACAATGTTCGAAACTGGCTCGAGAATGGGAAAAAAGCAGTATTTGGTTCATCATCTGCTTTTACTATTCAAAAGGACAAAAACAAATCTCCAACACAGTCACAATCAAGTCAAGGATCGCTTTCTAAAAATCAGATCAAATTATTCAAGATACTTGAAGACTCCCCCAAGCTAGCAAAATAATATGTTCAATATTTACAAGAAAAAGGGAATAGTGACGATGAGAAATCTGAGAAATCATCTGAAGGATCCTCAACGCAAATTATGTTAGACCCTCAGGATCCATTTGATTTGTAGACTTAAAAAATAAAAATAAAAATAAAAATAAAAATAAAAACGTTTTATCTTTTATATATTCATTGCAGGTTTTGCCACGAGTTCAATTGGCCGACATTCAAGAATGGGAAGATAAGATCCAAAAACAAAAGTCAGCGGTTGTATCATTTCAAAGCAGAAGAAAACAACGGTCTAGTTTTTGCCGACAAAAACCAGGGCCCAAAATTTACCCAATATTTCAAAAAATGATTGATGCAGATTCAAGACTTAAAGAACGGTCATGATCTTGCCGACATTTCAAGCAAATCAGGACCATTACTTCAAGATAGTTGTTTTCATTTTGGAGAAGAAAGGCTACAACTCAAAGCGCTATAAATAGAGGAGAATTCCAACCGAAGAGGGCATAGTGAATTTTACACTACTACATCTCTTTGCATGTACTCATAAACTCTCAAATAATTTTCTGTACTCTTTTCAAAGTTCCAAGTTTGTTCTCATCTTCAAGGTTGTTTTAACAGTCTTATTTCAAAGTAAGTAATACAAATCTTTGTTATTCATATATTATCTTCTATTTTGTTTATTATTATATTATTATTATCTTCTATATTGTTTACTGTTTATTTATTGTTTATCGTATAATGTTTATTACTATGTTTTGATCCTGGTTCAATTATATATATATATATATATATATATATATATATATATATATATATATATATATATATATATATATATATATATATATATATATATATATATATATATATATATTAGATGGTATTTTTTATTTTTTTAATTAGAGCCATTGCAAATTTGCAATGGGGTAAAAAAATTTGGCCAACAATCGGCTGATACGTGGCGAGCTAGCACTGGCTGGGCTGACGCGTGTGTCAGCCAACTCTTTTTTTAATTATTTTTTTGCGCTCTCTCTCCTCTCTCCTCTCCTCTATCTCCTCTCTCTCTTCTGATTGAAGCAAAAAAAAGGAGTGGGCGCCCACTGCCACGCGTCACCTTCTATGCCCGGGACCACCCGACGAGCCCAACTCGTTTTGGGCCTGCAAAACGATCTGGGATCGTTTTCTCTCTCCTCTTTTTTTCCGTATAAATCCATTTGAGATCATTGATAATCCAATCTTTTAAGTTCATTGCACTCTCTCTCCTCCTATTCTTAAATGTCCTTGCACAATGATGAACTGGCTGCATTGTTTTGATCTGCCGACTGTTAAGATCCTCCAAATCTGGTGATGCTGTCATGTCCCAGTGACACCCTGCACATCCAATGTGAATTCTCTGCTTGTCATTCTTCATGTAGACAATGTCTTTGTGGTCTTGAATAGAATACCATAGAATTGCTTCTTTACGCACCCTCCTACTAGGAAACTTCAAACCAGGTTCAAGTTTAACAGCTCGCATATCTGTTTTCTCATTAAAAGTACCATAATCCACCTTTTTTTTCTTTCTCACCAATTGAACCTCAACTTCATCATCTTCATCCTCATCATCTTCACCCTCATCATACAAAGGGCCTTCATCATCAGAGTCCCTCTGATCAGACACATAACCTCCTTCATAGGTGGTCCAATTTTTTGCAACTTCATCAAAACAAAATTTATTTTGCGGAATCATAATTTCCTCCGAATTTCCTCCCAAATACCTATCCATACGTCCATAAGGACGTCACTACCATCCCAAAATTTCACTAACACAAGGTCATAACTCCCCATCTGCATTTGTCAACCATATACAACTCACTAACAAACAAAAAATGAAAAACGTATAAAACTCAGTGCAATCACTAATTTTTTATTTCAGCAAACAATTGAAAAATTGACAACACTAAACAATTCAATTCCTTGGAAAAAAAAAGTGACATAACAAAACCCAAAACAAGGTAGCAGCATCAAAATTTTGTTTCATTAACTTCATTAATTTAGCTTCTGTATTAGTTTGCTTCTATAGTTTCTTTATCATTTCTTTAACCTTTCAATAAAATTCTAACTTTGCACATAGCAACCGTAACCCACCAAATCACCAATACTACTTGCAATAAACAAATCAAACCACTTTTGACCTAATAGAAAGATTATTTAACAATTTTTCATGATTAGTTAATAAAACAATGATTAATTAAGAGACCACCATACTTATTAACAAATCCCCATTATTTGACATGATTAAACTAATTAGGGCTTGAATTTTAAGTTTACAGAATGTGATTGTACCTTTGAAGCCACACAATGAAGTCTGAATCTTGGTCTTGCTTCGAATCTCCTTCCTCTGTAGTATGAAAAGTTTGAATCTTTATTTTGTCACCTTTGATTTCACAAACCTCTCTGATATGTCATCTTTCAAGTTATTCTGTAATGGAGGGTGACTGAAATAAAGAGGGGGAAAAAAGGCTATTGTGAAAAAGAACGAGGGGAAAAGAGAAGGAAGAGAAAAGAAATAAAAAAAAGGGGAATAATAAGAAAATAGAGGAAATGAATAAAAAGATGGGATAATATTAAGAAAATAGATTAAATAACAAGATTCTCACTTAAATTACAAGATTCCACTTTAAAAGGTTAATATGTTACTTATTTTACTTTTTAATACCCTAATGTCTTAAGTAATTTTTAATAGACCAATATATCTAAGTAGATTCACTTAAAATACCAATCTGGTCATTTGAGGAACCCAAATAGAATCATCGTTATTTATGCTCTAATAATAATTTTTCCTAATAACCTCTTGAATGGATGCTCTAATAGATTTCCGTTTAGCGGCAGCCACCCTAGAATTTTTGCTTTGTTTAACATTGTTTAACACTCTCTCCCTCTCAAAATCATAAAAAGGAAAAGAAAACTCTCTCTCTTAATCTGAAGCAACAGAGCAGATTGCAAATCATCGCCATGGGAGCTTAAAAAACGTTTCTCTTCTCAGTTTCTGTCTCTTCTCAAGTGGTTAAGGCCTAAGGGTCAAGAGGAGTCACTCTCCAACAAGTGGATTCCTCTTGGAGAATTGTCCTTCCGCCACTACTCCAAATTGGTCATGGCATTCGTCAAGTTACTATCACTGCTCCTATGTTTACTTTCACAGCTTTCGTTTTCTTACTCCGGTGAGTTCATTCATTCATTAATTCTTTTTTTGTTTAATTTGGTTGCACATTTAGAATCTTGTACTAAACTGTTTATCCCCATCTGATATTAACCCCGCATTTAGGGTATTTAATTTAATTCTTGGTTCATGATTTGATATCCATTGTGGGAAATGGGAAATTGTTGTTAGCTGAGGTGGGTTGACTAGAAATTGAGATATGGGTGGTCAAAAAGAGTTTAGGATGTAATAGTCTGCTTTGCTGTGTAAAGGTGTGCTTGAAGTTGTACATTGTGTATAAAGCCTTGTTTGATTGACATCGGAATTTGTTTGACATCGGATATGGGTGGTCAAAAAGAGTTGATCAGGTGGGTATTTTCCTTTTAATAATTTGATTGACATTGGAATTTGTTTGACATCAGAATTCTCCCTTAAATTGGGTTTCAACATTCATGTGCTTGGGATCCAATAGTCAAGTTAAACCCTGAACTATGCTACAAGCAAGATTTTACTCAATGGCGAAGGAATAAGCAAGATATGAGAACTGTCTGAGCCTTGTTTGGTTCGACTAAGGGCTACTTCGGTAGGGATGTTGTGGTTCCTTGGAACTAAATTCCCTTAATATATCCCAGCAAGTCGGAACTTTAGTGTTTTGTTTATTAATTTGTGGCAAGAAGGAACTGGGCAATTGAGAGACTGACAAAGTTTTTGATCAAACATGCAAGGACATATATATAATCTGGTCTGACCAACATGTCGAAAGTAAAGTTTAAGGGTAAAGTGTGTTTTCTGGGTGGGTAAGCACAGGGAAGTTGACCTGACATAGGGACCCCTAGGTCAGCAACTTCCTGTATGGCACCGTAAGTAGTATTTGCAGTGTAAGTGCAACTTCACAACGTTTTGCTTTTTCCAAACTAAACACAGGAAGTACATCACTTCCTTGGAACTCTTATTTCCCATGGTTCACATACAATGAAACAAACAAGGCATTAATTTGTTTTTGTTTATATTTCTTTTGGCCACCATTATATGAAAATATATATTGATAGTAAGAAGAAAGGAAGAAATACTAGAAAAATGAGAGGTATGCTTTCAGTTGAGTATCTCTACACATGAAAAAAGGAAAGGGTCTTTTGCCAAAAACACAATTTTGAAGGTGTTATATTTCTTTTTAATATTAAACCACATTGTTAAACATTGCTTTTTACAAACCACATTGTATGAGGTTTTTCTTTCCTATGAGCCACTATTTTGGAAGGAACCTTAACTGACTAAAATACCCCATGTGTGTGTCACCTTTGTTTTGGAATGGCCAAAGTACCTCTGGTCCTTCCTTCCATAACCATTTTTTATTATCCTAAACCAGTATTATGGTGAGAATAAAGTACTTACACCTGCTCCCTGGGGGGGCAGGGTGAGTATTTTTGTTATTTCAGTATTCTTTTATTTCTTGCCAAATACTCTACTCTCAGGTGGCTCTAGGAAAGAAAAACTCCATAAAAAGTGCTTTCAGTAAAAAAAACAATTACAAAAGGTGGTTTACATGAAAAAGAAACGCCAATGGTGGTTTATGGTAAGTGACCGAAAAAATAGGAGATGAGTAAACAAGGATAACAATCTTTTTACTAGAAGGTTCAATATGTCAAAAAGTTATCACAATAAAGTATAATAAAAAAAGCCTAGAAATGGTATCACCTGAGTTGATTCTGTAGCCAAATTCTGAGCATATCAGCCACATCTGTGGCAAAATTGGTTCTTATTGGCCTTGCTGCCTTCTCTACTGGAGATTCTCCTGCCTCTTAAGCCTCAAAAGTGTTGTATCTTTGTGCTTTACTGTTGTTGCAGAATGGTATTTTTTAGAGAAGGGGAGTAGTGATAATCAAAGTCATGCAAAACAAAATAATGGCAGTAGTGCTATGCTTGCCTAAGTCTGCTCTTTTAGATTATAGTATGTAGTTCTGGTGATGAATAGCGACTTCGGCCTGTTTCATGTATTTTAGGCTAATACATTGAATAACTTAATCTATCATGTGAAATTTATATTTTTTATGTTGTCTCGTAGTACCTTACAGTCGAGACAGATTTTGCTATTTGTAGTAAGTAAGTATTGTGTGGAGTGAAATTCAATTGTTTTGTCCTGGTAAGGAAGATAGTTCTGCTAAATATGGTTAAGAGTGTCAATTCAACTCCTAGCTGGAGTATTTGTATTATGAAAAATAATTGATGACATTACAAGTTGTTTCTGCATGGATCATTCTAAAAGAACTGGAAACATTACTTTGCATCTTCATCCGTTCTTACTTCTACGGGAAGCTGGGTGATGCAACATGATTCTCGGACTGTTCATTTCAACTGAAGTATCGTATCGGATACTCAAACACTAGGATATGATACGACACTAGGACACTTAAGATTAGCTGCAAAACAAGAAAAAAATCCCTTAAAATAGGCGAGTCTGCTGATCCAATCCTTGATCCTCAACCCAACCTGATCCTCGAATTCCCGAGTCTGAGAAACATAGGGTGTAACTGGGTAGGGAGCACACTCTTCTCCCTCTGGATGTATTACTTGATAACTTGGTCTTGTTCCTTTCAATTCTGTATCATTAGAGTACCATTCATGTTAGTTATCTTCAGCCTGGAAAAAGGCCTCGTTGATTGTGACAATGTAGGTGGACGAAGAGGAAATGAAACAAATCAATTATGTGGTGTTATTTATACAACATGACACTGTTTCTGTGCGTCCTGCCTAAACTATTGGTTGGTTACATTGGCTATTGTGTCTGTTTCCTACTGTGATCAATAGATGTTTCCTTCCCTGTGTTGCTTGATAACAAGAAGAGGACCACTACCTAGAGTGATGTAAATGGTTGTTTGTTAGTGCTCCTTATCATTAGTTTAGTTGCTCTCTGAAGTGAACTTGATGATTAGTAGCACTAGCGAGAAAGCAACAAGGGAAGTAAACATATTTACTCTACATCTTTTCAGTGTGAGCTATTTTTGTAATTGAGGATTAATGCAAGTTGCATAAAAATGGAAGTATGTGTGAGTAAACTCAAAATCTGTGAGGTATAAGCTTGTAACTATGTAAGAGGAATTTGTGTGAGGGGCGGGGGGAGAACAGTGAGAGAAATATCAGGGAAAACTTGTCTTATATGGCACTGCCTGTTATGTTATATGGTTTTCTGTGGCCTCTGCGCTAGGTGATCTTCTGATTTTGATTCTGAGAAGCTTTAGTTTCTTATGGTCAGTCTTTCTATTCCTCTGGCTGTGCTTGCTTTTATGAAGTTTTCATAAAGCTGATTGAAAATTAGCAATAAGCTTCTATTTGACTAAATCTTGTTAATGTTACTGCGATTAAACAGCTTCAGTGCAGATCAACTCGCTAGATTCAGTTCCTGATCTTGAAAGGTCAATGTATAAAGTTGTTAATGGATCTCCTTGTGTAAGACTGCTAAATCTTTCTGGGGAAATCGGCTGTGCTAGTAAGTATCTTCCCTGAGTGATTATATTGGTCATGCTAGTGGTAAAAATCTAATTTATTGTTGGATCATCTTACCTTGCATTGCCTTGGAGATCTAAGATGACAATATCAAGGAACTTGCCTTTGCATGCAAAACCTACCCTTCCCGCCTCCCCACCCACAGCATGAATAGTTTCTTTTTCTTAAACTATTTTTAATCTTTTATTTTTTCACTCTAAGATAACTTGGGTATTCGGGTTTGCCCAACTAATCCTACTGGCCTTGAAGTTAATGACCATGAAAACCTCCCGTGGCTCTAAGGGGCTCAAACTAGTGACCTCTGGAATAGGTCTCGGGTCTTACCAGCTGGGCCACTCAAGTTTAAAATAGCCTTTACTTTTTATCCTGCAAGATATAAAGTGTACTGTATCAAATATCTAGATCCTGGACGGGAGAAGGTTGTTGGTCCTGTTGTAAGATATCAGGATGGTGGTGCAATTGACCAGTTGTCGGCGGTTCTACTTTCTTTGGATGAAGTTGAGAGCTTCTTCAAGAGGTAAAGGCTTATATTTTGTATGTCTATGTTTGTTTTCTTTTATGTTGTGGATTCTTCTTCACCACAAATTTCTTATCATCAGTGGGCCGGCTTTAATCGAACACGTACCTGTCATTCAGAGTAGTCTATCCGTTCTGCATGAATGGACCCTGTAGCTTGTGAATTCATGTGGCTATTGTGTACATTATTTCCAGAAATCCGGGAATCAATTTGGTAAATATTTATTTCCAGATTTTGGGAATAATTGAGTAAATATATATTTCCAGATAAATTCAACAAACTTTTTTAGATAACATGGGTATCCAAGCTTTGCTTGACTAATCCCATGGGCCCTGAAGTTAACGACCGGTAAAACCTCCAGTGGCCCTGAGAGGACTCGAACCTAGGACCTCTGGAATATTTCTCAGATGTCTTACCAGCTGAGCTACCCCTCAGGGTTAGATAAATTCAACAAACTATCTCCAGATCTCTTCAATTCAATTCTTTCTGGCTAACCAACATAGGTTGGTCTAGTGGCTTGAACTTTGGTTTCCTTACCCACCACCAAGGTTCAAATTCCACTAGGGGCATTTGGGATCCCTTTCCCCTTATTCCCCCTTTCCCCCAATTGCCTGCCCACTAAGCTCCTGGGCCTTAAACCCGAGATGGGCCAGCATGGGAGCGGGCCTCCTTACCTCATAAAAAGAAAATTCAATTCTTTCCGGCTGTTGTAATTTTAGGATATAGTTATAGGTTTTAAAATTTGGATAGATCATCAGAAGTTTTGAAGCAAAAGAAACAGTATACAAAGCCAAGAACAAGACTAAAAGAGCTTATGAAAGGTAGATCAAAGATCAGGCACCAAAAGTGGGAAAAAAGCACGTGTTCGAGTTGGCTAGGGCTAGCGAGAGGAGAATGAGAGACTTGGACCAAGTTGTATCACAAAAGAAGAAAATCATGTCATTTTGGATGAGGTTGATATTGAGGAAAGATGGCAGAGGTTCTTCTATTGTTATTTAATCCAGTTGGGGATAAGAACCTTTATATGGGTGAACCTAGTTTAAACTGAACTTCTTATCATCAGCTCATGAGCAAATAAGATGAAGGTACACTAAAGATGAAGTGTGGAAGGGTGGTTGTTCCATAAGATATCAATGCTAGTGTGAAGATGCGTAGGGGAAGAAGGTGTTGTGTGTTTGCCAAAATTATTAATATCTTTTCTCCAGTCATGTACAATGGAAGCACAACATCTTGATTCCAAATGTATAAGAAAATAGGAGAAATTCAAATTTTGACGATTAGAGAGTTAGCCACAATGGGTTTGTCCTCTCAGTATGCTTCGTTTCCTATAGCCGATCTCTTGTGGAAAACAACGGTTCTCCTGGAGGTCAGAGCATTTGTTTGGACAATGTCGTTGGGCAGAATTAATACTAATGACCAAAGTAGTGGAAATGCGGACACGGGACACGCCGATTCTCAAACTCATGGAAACGCGGACACGGCAAAGGAAGCACTAAATTATAAATATATTAAAGAAAACAGAAATTAATATTCCCACATATAGTAATTGTGCCTTGAAAAAAAGTGAACAGTGAAGATAGAGAGAGAGAACTAGAAGAAATATCGGCAGAATGGAGGAATTTTAGGGTTTAAAAAACTTTTGAGAGAGAAGGAACCAGAAGAAGTGTCCACGCGTGTCCAAGGCGTGTCAAGTGTCCAAGACGTTTGGACACAACCCATATGGAGTGTCCGTGCTTCCTTGCTAAGGACATGCTACAGAAGAGGTGCCCAGGGTTGGCTATTTCACCTGATATGTGTGTATGTGTCGTGCGAGTAGTGAGACATGTTCACATTTCCTCCACTGTGAAATAGCTCGTCTTTGTGGGGAAAGTTGTTTGGCTTTGGTGGGGAGCAATGGGTTTTTCCTGGAATTGTGATGGAGATGTTGCAAGTGCGCTTTTTGGCTTTTGGGAGGGATAAGGAGATGAAGATTCCGTGGCGTAGTGCTGTTTTTGCTATTCTCTGGTGCTGCTGGTTAGAGAGAAATGACAGAATTTTCTCTAGAGGCTCCCTTCCACCTGAGTTATTGTGGGATAGGGTGACTTATTTAGCTTCTATGTGGGCTAAGCCGGGGGGTGCTTTTTGGAATTATTCGGTAACAGAGCTCCAGCGTAACTGGCATAATTTGTTGTAATCTCTTAAGGAGGACAACTTGTCCTCTGCTACTGCTTTGACAGTCTTTTTAATACAATTTTTTCTCATCAAAAAAAGGTTTCTTAGCCACAAAATGAAACTATGGGAGAGGGTGATGGAGAAGCGAATGAGGATACACGTGTACATAAGCAGAACCAATTTGTTTTCTTGAGAGGAAGGTCACCAGACAAGCTATTTCACGTCATTAGATGGCTGATGGAATATTACAGAGAGACAAGGAGTCATGCATGGGTTATTTTATTTACTTTATTTTTATTTTTATTTATTTTTATTTTTATTCTTATATTGATCTTGACATGCCATATGATAGATTGTCTAGGAGGTTTGGTGCTGATGCTTGGAAGTCAAGGGGTTGCCTATTACTTTTTGCTCATATTTGAGTTGGAGGTGATGTAGAAGCAGTGGAGATTAATGAGCCATAATAATGTTTATTATAGGATCTCAATACAGGAAATGAGTCATTTGAACCTTGCCAAAGATAAGGAGAAACAATAAGCTCCTCGCGCTTTAACCCGGCATGTGTGGCGTGTTCATGCTTGGTTTGCAATGTTGTTTTCACCTAGGAACCAAACCCATTTGGGGCAGGTCCTGCTGTTTTGGAAGCCTTAAGACATATTCTTTGATGAGCTAGACTAAAAAAATTAAGTTATAGAGCTACAAGATTTAAAATTTGAGCCATAACACAGAATCTGTCCACAATACTTGGTATATGCACAGAGCTGGTATCAAGGGACTTTTGAGGCAGCAGCTTGGCTTCTTTGGAAGCCAAGTCCTTGGCCATTAAAGAGGACATATTCACATATTTTGGGAAAAGTTTGCATCCCCTAATTCATGCAATTTGGATTTTGATGAATGAAACTTGAGCTCAAGACTTGAGTGAAGCATTGAAAATTTCTCTCTATATCCAGCTTTTGTCAATTGAGTGGTTTTTATCCTTTAGTCCCTTGGTGATGAACCAAAATTTTTAGTATCTGGTTGCCTCTATTATTGTAGTGTGTCTTATTTACTATTTGTATCTGCAGTAATACTTTCTTCATAAAGTAATCTCGTAACGGTTCCGTTCACTGACTGAGATTGTGGTACTGAATGCTGTAAGTTGTTTATTCTTTTCAGAGTAGCGACATATCCTGATATCGCTAGAAATGTTGGCGGTGTTTTAATCATGGCAGACACCACACAAGATCAGTTAAAAGGTTAGAATTGTCATCATTTTCATTTTGACATTACGATAGGATAGTGTTTTTCCTACGGCCAATTAATGTTGATTTTGATTCTTGCAGGATTTTCTCCAGATGAAAAGTTTCCTCAGTCTAAATTCTCCCCTTTTGAGAATCACAGTTATGAATGGAATCCAAGTGTATGTTGCTAGTTACTGTCATGATTATTTGCTGCTCTAAGAGCTTCTCCAAAGCTACAAACCTCTAAGAGGGTTTTTTGTTTGTGCCACATCATTAATACAAAAAGGGGTTTGCTGACTGGTAGTCATTTGCTGCTATGGTCGTATGACCTGCTTGCTTCCAGCGGGTCCATTTGTTATATTATCTTATAAATGATAACTATGTGTGGTGCCTAGTGATACTGATGGAGAAGGGGGAATCCACCCACAAACTCAACTGTTTCTCATTAAATTCATAAACCAAAAAACTGAATAATAACATAGCATATAGGGGGTATATATAGCCTAATAGGTGCCTTGGAGAATAAGAAAATAACCTAATACCCTTATAATAACTTAGAATATAACTAAAAGACTTCTTTCCTAATACTAAAAAATCATAATGTTATATTCTAAGATCTACTACCCTAATAAAATACCCCTTCAAGTAAATCCGAAAATAACAAACTGTATCAAATATACAATTATTTCCTAAAATTAATAAATACATGCAATACATTATGATTCTCTTATTTCCCTTTCTTGTCATCCGCATCATTCTCCCCCTCTTAGAAAAAACTCGACCACGAGTTTTGAAGTGGAGAAGAATCAGTGGCCACATAGCAATACACCATTCAAAGCAAGAGGGAGGTGTCACCAATATGTAGGGAGGGAACATTAAGCTTTTGGAGGTGAACATACAAAAGACCCAGGTCGAAAGATGTAATCTTCTACCCTAGGGATGGGCCTCTTATCAATAATGGCCTTCTCAGCCATGTCCAGTTCATTCTGTTCAGCAGCATCTTCTTGGACAACATGAGTAGTAGTGTGAACAATTAATTGCTGCTCCTTTTCTTGTGTTCCTTCCTCCTGTACAGCAACAGCTACAGTTGCTCTAGTGTTGTTTTCAACTCCTTTTGATGCATCATCTTCCCGGCGTTTTGCCATCAAGCTCTTGAGTTCCTCTAAACTTGCTTTTAATTCTTCGAAACGTTCCGTAAGTCGGGATTCTTTTCCTTGCTTTTCCGAAGATATTGTTCGTGCTTGAATTTATGGAACTCTGACACTACTTGATCGTACGTTTCATCCATTAAAGAAAAGGGTGAACAAGTAATGTATTGGGAAGGAACGCCATAATGAGCTTGACTATGCCCATCATAAGACCAAAAGTGATATGAATATTCTCTCCAATAATTGGTAGGGCATGGGCCAAGAATTCCTTATGTAGATGATAATCCTAAGTGCTTCTCCAAACGATACACTAGAAATGGGAAAGTATAGAACTCATCCCAATAGGAAGCATCTGTGGAGAATGACCAGGATCATATTCTGAAAATTCTCCTGGTAGCTCTACTGGTGGTTTCTGGTTATGGCGGGCAAGTTGCAGATCCAGTGGTGGTGGAGCTAGGCAGCATGCAGAAGATCTGGTGGGGAATCTGGCTACTGGTTTGTGAGGTATATGAATTTAGGGTTTATGCAACGGTGGGTGCTGGTGTAGAATTATACTAAGGTGCAAGTGGATCCTCTTGTGTTTGTAAAGTATGTGGGAGAGAGAGATTGGCCTTCCTTCACCATATCTTCATTTCCCTCTTCCCTATTTCATTTGGAAGTCTTAAAGCGCCCCTGGAGGTGCGTGCTTCTGTTTGGACTTTAGTATTTGCAAACTGGACACTCGTGATATTACGTAGCAGAGGAGACCCAGATGGGCTTTGTCATTGGACATGTGTGATGTGTCACCGTGCTAGTGACATTTGTTTGAACATATTCTTGCACTGTGATCTTGCCTGTATGTTGTGGGCCAGGCTTTGCAGTGTGAGGATAGTGTTTTGCCTGCCCTGCTATGATCATTCAGCTCTTACAAGTGTGATTTGTTGGTGATAGTAAAGAGCAGGAGCTGTTGTGGCAGTGCACTTTTATGGCATGCCTTTGGTTGACTCTAGGATTGTACGGGGGTCGCTAAGCTTTGGGTTTGTTTGGGATCTTGTGGTGTAAAGATTCATTATGGGCCAAAGTGGTTGGGGCTCTAAAGGGGATATCCCTCACTGATATGCAACGTCATTGGGTGATATGTAAGTAGACCTTGTTTTGAGGACTTCTTATCCTCATAAGAAGTGATTTTTTTGTTGCTCTTAAGTTTATACAGTCGTTTTTTATTTTTATCTTTAGATAACATGGTGGTCTAAGCTTTGCTTAAGAATCCCATGGGTCCTGAAGTTAAATTAAACGACCAAGAAAACAATACAATTTTTGTTTTTATTATTTAAAGAGTGCATGTATGCATGTTTTCATTTCTTAATCTGTTTGCATTTGCAGGGTTCAGGCATCATGTGGAACACGTACAATTTCCCTGTATTTTTACTATCTGTGAACGACACCTCAATCCTACAGGAGGTAAATGTTGCGTATATATTGTGCAGTGATGTACTGCTAATAGTTTCCGGAGAAAGGATTTTGTCCTCCACTATCTTTATGCTTTCTTAAACGAACTTCTTATCTTTAAAAAAAAGAAAAAAGGAAGGGAAAAAATAAACTTTTGTGTCCTGTTAAACTTTGAAGTTTTGTACATGTATCAAAAGTTGATAGGTGTGAGTGGTACAGATCTAGTTATGGTTCCTCAAAGTTGAGTTCGACTTTGTATTTCTCTTTGGCGGGGAGGATCACTATTTTACATTCCTGCCTAGCTAGCATCCCTCTTTACTACCTTTCCCTTTTTAAGATCCCTGTTAGTGTAGCTAATAGGATTGAGAGGATGATGAGGGACTTTCTTTGGTCGGGGGCTGGTAAGGGTAAGAGAGATCATTTGGTTAGTTGGGACCATGTTTGCCGGCCGAAAACTGAGGAGGGCTTGGGTTTTGGTAGGTTGGTGTCCAAAAACATTTCGCTAGTGGGTAAGTGGTTATGGCGTTTTCCCCTAGAATCTGACTCCCTATGGCACCGAGTTATCAAAAGCAAGTACGACCTTCAGCATAATGGGTGGGACGCGCAAGCCAACTCCACTGTCTCCCATGCTTGCCCTTGGAAGTTCGTTTCCCAGGTATCGTCTTTATTCTTTTCCCTGGTCAGGTATAATGTGGGTAATGGTCAACGGGTTCGGTTCGGGAAGATGTGTGGAATGGTGAAACTCCTTTCTCTTCTACATATCCGCGGGTTTTTCGTTTGTCCACTCTTCATGGGGCGCCAGTGGCTGATTTTTACTCAGAGGCTGGTGGTTCCTGGAACTTACACCTTCGACGACCACCCTGCGATATAGAAATGGAGGAACTCGTTTCCCTCATGGGTGTCCTCCACACTACTCTTCTCGTCCCTAGGGACGATTCTCGGACTTGGATTGGGGACTCCTCTGGGGTTCTCTTGCAAGTCCTTCCTCCATCTTAGCCTTCCATCACAGTTTCCACATTTTCCCCTTTCCTCTTATATTTGGAAGTCCAAGGTTCCTCTGAAGGTTCGTGCTTTTGTGTGGACTTTGGTGCTTGGTAAGGTCAACACTAGTGATATGGTGCAACGGCGGAGGCCACATATGTGTCTTCTTCCCAGCATGTGTGTGATGTGTCGGCAAGACGGGGAGAGTTGTAGAGTTGTTTGCATTTGTTTGTGATGTGTAGTTTTGCGAGGGCCTTGTGGGATAAGCTGTTGTGTGGGGAGCCTTTTGTGTGCCCTGCTATTGTGGGGCAATTCCTACAGATGCGATTTTCTGCTATGCGGAGGGGGAAGGAGGGTAGGATTTTGTGGCGGTGTGCCTGTTTAGCTATTCTTTGACGCACTTGGTTAGAGAGGAACTCGAGGGTTTTCTCTGACGCGGGAAAGAGTATCGATTTGGTTTGGGAACATATAGTTTATTTGGTCTCCCTTTGGGCGAAGGCGGCTGGTGCCTTCAAGGGGGTGCCACTCACGGTCATTCAACGCCATTGGCGTGATTTGTAGATACTTTGTTTTTGTTCTTTGAGGATACCTTATCCTCCATTTTGTATTCTTTCACTATTTGATTAATAAAAAAAATTCTCTTATAAAAAAGAAAAGTTTATACAATTTTAAACAATTCAACTTCCAGATATACAGCAGAAATAGTGAACCTCTGATTAGATTTTTTTTGGATTCTGCGTGTCAATGTGTGGGATATAGAGTTTTCTGTAATGTCGATTTTGTGCTCATTCCCCAAAAACATTGGTTTGAAAAACTATACTTTCCTTGTTTTGCTCTTCCAAGTTCCAACAAACCAGCTTTGTCAATAATGTACTGTTAATTTTATTTTGCTTTAGTTTCTAAATTCCATTACATTTGGTGCGCTGATTCCTTTTGTCCAGTCTAAACTCCATGTTGTTATGGCATCAACTGTTTTGCTTATTGGGAAATCCTTGCTTCGCCTCTCTCTCATATGGTCCTTATCCACACATTTATTACTGTGAACCAATGGACAATGATATTGCCACTGAGATGTTGTTAGCTGTTCGCATTTTGACACCGTCCCCATAAAATAGAAAACTAACCAATTTTAGAGCTCTATAGATTCAGCTTTTTAAAGGTTAAAATTATTTAATGACCTATAACAAAGCGAATGTTTTAGATACCAAAACAAAATAGTTTTATGGCTGTCATTCTTCATTGACATATCTCTGGCAATTTCATTCCTTATTGCAGATCAATCAGATAGTGAAACATACGAGCAAAAAAAAAGAGAAAAAAAAGTTAGTGAAAAGTCCGTATACCTTAGTGATATTTCTTCAGTTGAGGTAGCTTGGTGACAGTTTCCTGTTCAAAGGAGTGTAATCTTGTTTTCTTTGGATTTGAAAGGCTCCCAAATTTTGTTCAATTTATGCTGTAAATTGACATTCCCTTATTGCCAAATGTTGAGGAAGTTCTAAATTGAGCATGAATTTCATTACCATAATAGTTTAAGATTGGACGTTATTTTCTGATGGGAACACATTTCCTCCCTTTTAAACTGATATCTCGAGAAAAGAAAGGGACAGGCTGAATTCAGTCTTTTGACAATGTCGATGTGATGTGAATACCATTATTTCAAATTTCACTTAAAATCATCACAAATGAAAATGACCATTTCCATTACCGTAGTAGTTTAGGATGGAACAAGTTTTTCCCCTGGTTTGTTCCCTCTCCCCGCCCCTCCTTTAAGAACTGATATTATGACAAAATGAGGGGACGAGCAAAGTTTTCACGATGTCAATGCGACGGTAAATACCAGTAATTCAATTTCACTTAAAGGTATCAGAAAATACAAGTGAAATCGCTGAGTTCAACTACCATAGTCTGGTTGAAAACCAACACCCTATGTACCTTTCCATACACTAGAACAATACTAGTTGAGTCAAGAAGAATTGCAATGACAATGACAACAACCACACCATAGTGTGATCCATCGATTGTAGGGTTTAGGGAGGTGAAGATGTGCACGACCTTACCTTTAACTAGTTGAAAATTGTAGATAAGTTGATTCTGAAAAGACTCGCATACAAAAGAGTATGAAAGAAAACCAAGTGTGCTTCTATGGCTATTCTGTGGTGTATTTAGCTAGAGCGGAACTCGAGGGTCTTCTCTGCTTCTGGAAAGTCCGTCGATTATGTTTGGGATCATGTTGTTTATTTGGCTTCTCTTTGGGCGAAGGCAGCTGGGGCCTTCAAGGGTGTTCTCACTTACCTTTGTTCAACTTCATTGTAGGGAGTTGTAGATATGTTTTGTATTCATTTGAGGACTTCTTGTCCTCCCTTTTTGTATGCTTTCAATTGATTGATTTATAAATTTTCACATTTCGAAAAAAAAAGAAAACCAAGTGTTGATAGTTAGCATCTGAAACACTCATATGTTCTTAACGCCAATCATGTAGAAGGTGTGGAAGTGCCTCCTCTTAGAATATCAAACTACCAAAGTCTTGCTCACGCATCTTTCCTTGAGAAGACTTGCAACTTATCTTGAAGACTGTTATGGCTCGCTGGAAGCCACTTGGGAGTACTACTTTTGCTAGAGTTTAAACGATATCTTCTTGTGACATAAACTCCTGAAGCACTTCTCAAATTCAGTCACTTCGCATTCATATGATGTGTGACGTCCTCATTAATGTTGGTGTTGCATTTATTGATTAACACAAGAAGACAAGATAGTACCAATCCTAGCTTGAAAGTAGGTACTAGGTAGTACTCCTGTCATCACTAAAGCTTGCATTATGGGTAATCAATCTTTGTTGTCCCCAATCTAAAACCACTGGGTTGTAGGTTTCCCCTCATCAAACAATATGGTCCATGGCACGTCACCCTGAATCGTCTGGGTGACGGCATCCATACTATTGAAAAGGAAAGGGCTCAAAGCTTACCTTTGATTTAATCTGATATTAATCAAGAAAAAAATGCATATGGATAATTTAAAGCCCAAGGTACCTTTCAGCTGTTTGTGCTCTAACTCATGTTCTGTTTTTGACTTCGTTTTTCTCAGTTTGATTATCTTAGTCAAGTTAACATCATGTTAGCTTATCAAATGCCATTTCTTGCTGGTGACTGACCATGCAGGCCGCAGCTAAGAATAAAAAGGATGACAGGTCATACAGCAAGGATGTTGCTGAGTTCCATCTCGTTATGCAGGTCCTGCTATTATTATTCTGTTTATCTTTTTACTAGACTTAGTTGGATAAAGCGGATTTTTTAGAGACTTTGAAAATCAAGCTTTCATCATCAGTAGTGTAACTCTCTCTATTTTTTGTTTAGACAACAAAGTCTGGGACTCATGATTCAGAGTCTTGTTTGAAAGCAGGGACATGTCTGCCATTAGGTGGGTACAGGTGGGACTTCTTCAACATCTGCCCATTATTGTGATGTTTAAAGAGTATTTTTATTTACTGTATCTTTTGCTTGTTTCGCATCTGTATTGGATGTGCGTATAAATCTTTTGAGCTTAGGGAAATTGTAACTGTTGTTAATATTTTAAATAAAAGGAGGATAATAGAAGAACAGTGAAACTATTGCTTATGTCATTTGGTGTTTTACATAGAGAATTACTGATCTTTTACTATGAATAACCACACACGTCAATTCTCCTGTTAATTTACTTGCAACGTTGCTTCTTGCTTATGTTCTAAAGTTCTTTCCTCTTAGCTGGTTGACCCTAACTTATTTTGTCAATCTGAAGGGCAGTGTTTTGTCGTCACTTCCTCCTCTAGACAAGTCATCTTCAATTGTAAGCAAGCCCATTATACTGGCAATGGCATCAATGGACTCTGCTTCATTTTTCCGTGACAAAAGCCTTGGTGCAGATTCCCCTTTATCTGTAAGTTCAAAGCGTGATCTTAAGAAGAATGGTGATGTGGAAAATTCTACTTCCACATCCTCTCTCTTGCCTGATAGGCTGATAATCCATTAAAGCATTGTTTTGTAATATTTTTAGGGGTTGGTTGCACTGCTAGCTGCCGTTGATGCTCTTTCCCATTCAGATTATCTTGAGAGCTTCAAAAAACAGGTGATTGTGCTACACCATCAGGAAATACTGCTTTCTTGGGGCATATTTTATTGCATGACAAAATATCTCTTCTGACTGATCTTTTACGGGAGCATTTTCCTTCTCATATTGGGCAATGATGGAGAGTTATTATATATTTTTGGAGTAGCTCTGCTGCCCATTGTTTTTCTAGAAACCTCAAAAAACTTGTGTAGCCTCAATCTTGTGTGTTTCTTATTTCCTCATGTATCACTTTAGCTGAGAACTACGAATAAATGTGGGTTGCTGATAAAATTATTCGAGTTTACATCTATATTTCTCATTCTGAGAGTTTTGAACCTTATAAGCTCTCTTAGTGAACATTTTATTTGGAGGGGGGGGTGTCGAAGTAATATGAGTGCGTTTATCTGCTAATTATGTCAGCTAGCTGAATGGTGTACTGATGTTTCAGCTTGTTTTTCTGGTCGTCACTGGCGAAGCCTGGGGTTTCCTTGGTAGCCGAAGATTCTTACATGAACTTGAGCTGCAGTCAGATGCTGTTGAAGGTCTTAATAGAACGCTGATTGAAACGGTACTGTGTTCAATGCTGAACTGAATTTATGTGGCCTTTTACCCTGTTTCGGACTATTTCAATGATAATAGTGCTGCTGTTATCTGGGAGAGCACTATTGTGTGTTCTTTTATGGAAAACCAGGGAAACAGTTGGAGAATGCTAGTCGATTAACCAGTATGATGATGTAGTTTGATTCTAGGAGTATTTTAATCTTGTTCATTTTCAAATGAATACCAAGAAAGTAGCTTCCCCTCCTTCCCCCTCCCCAACCCAGCACGCCTCACCTGCAAATGTTGTAGAATAGTAACAACACACACTCGAAGCTCCCCCGTTACATCAAGAAACCTGTTCCACAATGAATGAGACATATCACAATGTGAAAACAAGAGCTAATAACATTTTTAGATGTGGTCACCAATCATATGATTTATCTTGGTGCTCCTTCAGATGTTTGGCAATGTGTTCGTCTCTGCATACTTAATCTGTTTGAGTTTGTTGCTGATCAATATTCTGGGACATACTATGTTGCTTGAATGAGTAGGAGCATAGAATAGTGGATTTGTAATTATCTTTTTGGGAGTATCTTGTTTTGTTTTCCCAAGACCAATCACTTAGTGAGTTTCTTAAATGTGTAATTTTGTTCAGGTACTGGAGATCGGGTCTGTAGGAAAGGGATTTAATGGTGGAGTGAAGACCTTTTTTGCCCACTCCGTTGGAGTAAGAACTCTAATTTTCTCACTACCTACTTCTATATTGAATCTTGCATAAAACGTCGTGGTGATGCTATTTGATTTGCAACCATTGTTGCCAAGGTCATTATGAATGAAGAAGTTTGTCAGAATCTGAGATGGGGATAACATGAACCATGTAGTTTCATGATCATCCATATAAAATCATAAGAAGCCCTTTGAAACCATATGGGTTCATAGGCAAGTTCAAGAATAAAGAGGACTGTAAACAGATCAAAACCAGAACTTTTTAGTAGATAACATGGTGTCCAACCTTTGCATGACTAATCCCATGGGCCCTGAAGTTAACTACCGGTAAAACTTCCAGTGGCCCTGAGGGGACTCGAACCTGGGATCAAAAACAGAACTGTAAGCTTAAATGTTTGTTCTGCCAAATAGGAATTTATGAGTAGTATGGAACTATGCGGTTTCATGATTATCCTTCAAAAGCAGCCCCGACATGATAAGGTTTTCGGTGAAATTTAAGAAACATCAAAGAAAAGAAAGGACTGATTCTGAAAAGAATAAAAAGAAAAGCAAATGGGAATCCATACTTACTTTCTCTACTGAGAACAAGTTTCAAAACATAGTCAAAATCATTCTTCGTCTTGGTCTCTTTCTTCTTCTTCTAAATGCGGTTCTGCTTCCTTGAAACAGTAAAGCAATAGCTGTAAACGTGGAAATAAATAATGAAACTAGAGGATTTATTAGCAAGCTGGGAGAAGAATCTCGGGCGAGCGTCTAGAGAGAGAAAATAAGAAAAAGCCTCCCGAGAAACCTGCAGCTCCAATTCAAGCAAATCCCTCCCAAGCACCTCTACCTCTCTCTTGTCACATGAATTTGTGTTGGAATTCTCAATTCTATCTGTCAGTCACAAATTTCCCTTCGACTTTCATCATTTTGGGGCAAATTCTTAAGAAATCATCATTTAGACCTTCAAACCCTACAAATTGTGAGGTTGCAATTTGGGGTTTTTTTTTTCCTTTCCTCTCGTAGCCCCTTGTTTCATTCAATTACTAAGCTCCTTTTGTCTACTGTTTTGCTGAACCCTTTTGTTCGTGATTGCATCTGGTATTTGTTGTGAGGGTTTACCTCCTTTTTGTGGGGGCAGATTAGTTTCAAGAGCATTAGAAGTATATTATATTGATTTAATTTGGATAGATTGCTCCTAGAAAAATAATGTTTGCCCCATATTCATTCAGTTTTCTAATTTGCTAAAGGGCTTTGCAAAGGCCTTGTATCCTTTTGGATTGATCTGGATTGGTTTCTTGCCACACCACTTTGTTTGTGACGCCAGCCCTGAGTCTCGATGGTGTCTTGGTGTTTGGTTGTTTCAATCCTTGTGTACTTGGTGTATGTTGATGTTGGTATGAGGTAAGATTTAGAATTAGGGTTTCAAGATTTCAGATTTGGAAACCCTAAAGCAAAAAGTTTTAAAAACAAAAGAAGAGTTGTGTTGATTGGGGTGAAACTGGAGTGGTCTTGACGGTAGAATACTGATTACGCTATCGGATCTCACTGTAACAGATTCCTTAGCAGGATTGAAGAAGTAGCAGTTCATGATAAGCATCAATCAACTGCTTTTTATTTGGAATTTAGTTTAATTGTTGGTAATTTGTAATTTTGTTTTCGTTCAGTAACAAGTCTGTGGTCTCTTGGCTGGCTTCCTTGCCTTACAAAAAAAAAACAAGAAAAAAACAAGCTTGGATAAGACCGCTACTTGCACTAAACTTTAAACTATAATTCTCTCAATCTGAAATTCAGATTTCAAATAAATCAGTTCTTGTTTCGAGCTTCAAGGTAACTTCCTAATTCTGAAAAAAGGAATCTTTATTTCTGTTGCCCAAAAAAAAAAGAAGAGGTGAATCTTATGTACATTCAAAGATTCCCTATCTTAAGGGAACTTTTTAACTGCAAATTGATTAGCAAAATATGTATCATGTGACTATAACAGAAGCTTGAAGTCAAAAATCGAAAATTCTAGCATGCTAATTAATCAAATACTGTTTGGGCTTGGTGGCACACTTTTGGTATAATTGTTGATGTTCCAAAATCTGTAGCAGCTTATGATATCAAGCAGATCATTCGAGAGCAAAATGAAGATTCTGATACTCTTGAAAAAAAAGGAGTGGAGAGGGGAGAACACTATTTGTATGGTTTCTAATTCATTTTTCATGTTCAGTTTTTTGGGGGATTCCAACAGCTTTAAAGGATGTATATGGAGTGGAAGGATCGCCTATGTAACTCATACCCGCTTCAAATGTCCAACACGGGTGTGTGTTGGGTGTTGGACTTGGCCATTTTCTGAAAGTTTCTCATGTTAGACTAAACGGAACTATCAAGTGTTCATAGCCATGTAGGAGTGTCAAGTATCTCACAAGGACATACCATGCATTGCAGGCTCACTGTGGATCCTCAGTTGGCCAAATTTCTCCACTCCGGCTGGTCTATTGCTAAGCGAAAAGGGAAGAAGGGGGTCATAGACCATAGAGGAGAGAATATGCTTTCTATTCTAGTGTCGCCGACTCTTGGGACCTTCACTTAGGGAGAGCTCCCCAAGATATACAGTTGGAGGAAAATCACTTCCCTCAGTGTTCCAAACACCATTCATCTTGTCCCTAGTGACGATTCTCGGGTTTGGATTGGAGACTCCTATACTTCTCTTGCAAATCCTTCCTACATATGCTTGGCCTTCCCTCATAGTACTCTCATTTCCCTATAGCGAACTACATTTGGAAGTCTAAAGTCCCTTGGAAGGTGCGCGCCTTTTTCTGGACTATAGTTTTGGTAGGATGAACACACGTGACATGCTACATAGGAAGCAACCTGCATGGATATTTTTTTAGATAAGAGAAAATTTTTAAGCGGGTAACTCATACCAAACACAAGCAACATCACATTAACACGTATGGGACGGATGGCCAAACACAAGCAACATCACATTAACTCGTGCTCCATTCCCCGTCCCATATGTGCAAAATGCATCTGAATAAACTAACCAATCGTGGCATTGTTGCCTGAATGCAAGTCATTTCCGGATAAGTTGTTTCTTTAGGAACAATTTGCTTGCATGCCACGATTGGTTAGTTTATTCAGATGCATTTTGCACGTAAGGACGGGGAATGGAGCACGACTTAATGTGATGTTGCTTGTGTTTGGCTATGTTTTGGTGTCTTTGGTTGGAGAGGAGCGTGAGGGTGTTAAGCTTGATTTGTTTGGGATAGTGTGGTATACTTGGCTTCTCTTTGGGCCAAGGCAGCTAGAGCTTTTGGTGGAGTGTCCCTTAAGGATGTTCAGTGGTATGGAGTGATTTGATTATTAGTTAGATTTGCTTTTCACTTTTTCTTTTCCTTTTTTTTGGGTTTACACCAAGGGTAGACACGTCAAAGGGTGGGACAACTGGCCAAGGAATTTAAGGCCATGCCCAAGGCGAGATTCGAACCCTCGACATTGGTTAAGGGTGCATGAGTCCCTACGAAAAACTTTTCCCAAAATGATCTTGCAACAACACGTCGCAAACACATCGCAAACACATGCAAACAACTCTCACTCACCTTGCGACACATCACTCAATGTCTCAAATATCAGGTAATAATGTTCAACCAGGTCGCTTTTGCTGTAAAACTTTTTATTATCTAAAAGAAAAAATAGAGAGAAATAAGTCATCTTTAGGGTGGGGGTATACTGTCAACAAGTATTTTACTAATCTGGATTGACCAAAGGAAGAGTTGTGGCTTCAACATTCAATTAATTGGAAATTGCTGCATGCCACATTGGCAATAGGCTTAAAATTCCTAGAAAAAGGACAAAGAAAAAGAAAATAGGTTTAAAATTTGATAGCTAGATACAGTATCCCAATCCAAGGTAATTTGCTGTTATTTAGTCAGAACTCAGAGGTACTTTATTCTGATTTACTTCAATAATTTGGTGAACAGTATACTTGTCGACCAAGCTTTTGAGGGACGTAAGGTGTCAAATCTGTCTTGTTTGTCCAAGCCCTGTTAGGAAATGCACAAGGACACATGGTAGAAAAGGGAGTTCTAGAAAATGTTATGTCATTGTTAGATGTGACATGAAGGCAGTATTTAAGGTTCTTTTGAAATAAAAAATATCAATGATTTTAGAAGGGCTCAAAACTCGAAAGTATCTTATTGAGAAGTACTTTAAATATTTAGTAAACAAGAAAGTTCTCTAACAAGCTTTTGAGAGGGGCTTTCAAGGTTCTGTGCTTGTTCATCCACACTGTGGTCAACAAAATGCATATGGACCCTTGTTGGAAAGGGAGCTTTTGGAAATTCTTATGGTATTATTAGATGTGAGGTGATAGGAAGTATTTAAGGTCCTATTGTAGCCCAAAATGTTTGAAGACTTTGGAAGTCCAAATCACGAGTAAGTCTGGAATTTATTTGTAGTAGTATGATTGCTGCAAGTTAGTGTATATGTGGCTTGCGTCATTTCTTGTTTTGAGTTTCTTATTGAACTTCTTATATGAAATTGACTTTGAGTTTCTTATTGAACTTTTTATATGAAATTGACTTTGTTTCATGTCTCCTCTATACTTTTTTTCCAGGTAGCAATCATATGCTTAATAATGCTTTGTGTCTCTACTGCAGGGTCCATTGTTGACGAATGGAACATTCAATGCTTTGCAACGTGCACAAAATTCTCTAAAATCAGATAGCATTCAAATCTCAGCAGCAAACCATTTGAATCCCGGAATCCCTCCTTCTTCAATGATGACATTTCTTAAAAAGGTTGGAATCCTTATTTAACGAAACAGGTAGAAATATTCCTGAAATCATCCTTATTGCTTCTAGAGTTGACAGGATATATATTATGGTCTTGCTAAACATGGCCCAAGGGCAATGATTAAGCTTTATTGAATACAAGTGAGAAGCCCAAATTTTTGGGTGCTGGCACTTGTACCCAGCTGAGTACAACCAACAAAGTAAAATAACAGCACGCGTTGAGTTTTATGAATGCGAGGCTGTGTGTACCAGCGCTGGGTACATATGTGAGCCACATTAGGTGTTGGGTAATAAGTGTATTAAAAGAAGCAAATAATAGATTAACAATAAATCAGAAAGATATAGTAATGATTTCAGTTGCTCTGTTCACACTATCAGCTCTCTAGCTACCAATTTTACCACTCCATCCCACATTGGCTTATACTCTTTCCCACCAAGTGTATGTCACTCTCCTAATTAAAAAAAATAAAATCTACCTCACCTTCTCTCTATCTCCCAATATCTCTCTGTACCCACACATTTTCAGGCGACAACCACAAATTCCACCATGGCATTGCCACCTATAGTGAAATCATCAAGGTTCTGCACACTTACAGGCTTACAGCCCATCCTCCCTCATCATGTCCTTTCTTGCTCGCGTTGAACTACATAATTTTACAACTTCCTACAAATTTGACCCAGACTTTACACTGTTTCTCTTTATCGCGATAATGATACATTTATCAAAAAAAATTTAGAAAGGTTCTAACCATTAGCCCACTAAGAATGGCAGACAACATTACCGGTGATGGCGTGATGCAGTTCCCGGCAACCATTTCCAGCAGCCTCACATACCATTGATGGTGATGACAATGATGGTGGCAGCGAGATCAGATTGGGTTGAAGGACTTCATGGCTACCGGATTGATGGTGACATGAATGGGTAATAGTTTGACATATTTCAGATGATTGATGGGGCTTAATCGTGAGAGGGGAGTGGAGAAGGAATGTCTCAATGGAGGAGAGAGAGAGTGTGAAGGGGGTGGGTAGAATTGAAGTAAACTGAGTGTAATTTTGGAATAGGATATATATACGTGTGAACACTATTTAATGCTAGCAAATAATTTAATTCAAATATGAGGAGATACCCTTGTATAATGAAAGCTTAAACATCGCCTAAGGCCATTCCTTTACAAAATCGTATGTAATACTGTCAACAAAGAAAGCGAACAGATGACGTCTAGCTGCTATCATGTCAATGTTTATCTGGTAAATCATACTGAGAAAGTTTTCCTCAGCAATGCCATTAACTCAATTTAAGTAGAGGTAGCTTAGCAATTTGTCCCTTCATGGCAATTGATTTCAGGTGTAGCTGATACCTTTGCCAATATACGTATAAACATATATAATTTGTAAAGGTTATGAAAAATGTTAAAATTCTGTCTGACAGGTCATGACAGAACTCTGCCTAGGATACCAAAAGTCTGATAAATAGACAACATTTTACTTGTAATTCTGTCAATTGGATGATTCTCTCACAACTGTTTAAAAGATCAATGGATATTGCAATAAATTGTGCACGTAGGCTTAGTAGTTAGTAGTGACCACAGATAGGCATTCTGCATTTTACTTTTACAGTTTTACTAGCTAATTATGTTTCTCTCTTTGCAGAAGTCTCAAATATCTGGTATGATCTTAGAAGATTTTGATTCTGAGTTCGCTAATAAATTCTATCATAGTCACCTTGATGATGTTTGTGAGTTACTTATCTCTTCTGTGAGTTTGTTTCATTTAGAATGGAGAGGTGTCAGCTAGAATCGGAAATCTGAGGTCCATTTTTCAAAGATGCTATTTTCTTTTGATGCAGCAAACATCAATCCAAAATCTGTGGTGGTTGCTGCTTCCATTGTTGCTCGCTCGCTGTACTTCCTTGCCAGTGACATGAAGAACTCAAATATTTCAGATCTGGATGCTATTGATGTGAATGCCACTCTAGTGGAAGAACTTTTGGGTTGTCTGTTGAATTGTAATCCTGGTTTGTCTTGTGGGCTTGTGAAGAGTTATATTTCACCATCAAGTACCTGCCCTAGCAATTATGTTGGAGTTCTTGTCAGTGATCCTTCATCTCCTCCATACCCTGGATATTCCAGTGATATATCAAGATTTGTCTGGAATTTTCTTGCTGATAGGACAGCTGTGCAGACGAAGAATGCTAGTTCAAAGTGTCAGCAAGGTTGCACCAGTGAAGGTGAATTATGCATCAAAGGAGAGACTGACCAGAGTGCCTGTGTTAGATGCACCACCAGGTAAATGACTGTTGTTTCTTTCCCATGCACTTTTTTTTTGATCTCCTTTCCCATGCACTTAATGAATAAATAAAAGTAGCAAAAAAGAGTTTGATGAAATATCAGGGAGCTACACTGATGTTTCAATTGCATTCTATACATATCTACACTAAAAAGTAAATTCAGCAAGGTGCCATGCAAAGAAGTTGACGTGGCACCATGGTTCGAAATCTCGGTATCAGTCGCGACTCCGAGAAGCGGACATCTGTTGCGGCATGAGTTTTGGTATCAGCTGTATCGGCCGAGTATTGGCCGTGTATCAGCCAGTCCGTATCGGAAAGTGGGATTTTCTTTTTCGTGCCGTTACTTCCTGGCCGATAGGTCTCGTGTTGGCCAATATTTGATACCATGCGTGGCACAAAACTTTCAAGTGAACCCATGAGTACATATTGTACAGGCGACGGACCCCACATCTCTGTACAATGACATATTTATCCAAAATTGATCACTATGTTCCTGCACTTAACCTTAAGCAGTAAGCTAAATTGCTAACAATATAAAAAGGAGTAATGGAAAAAAATGGAAATAAACATTAGATCCTAAAACTCCAACCTTGACCACCCCTCTCCTATCACGCTTGTCGCTTGTCCTTTTCCTCTTCTGGTACGTCGCCAATGGCCGGAGTTACCTTGTGAGACTGGTAGGACCTTCCCCTTTTCCTCTGTCCTCCCTTTCTTCACCCTCCTTTTCCCCTTCCCCTTCCTCCTTGGTCAGCTTCAATCTTACTGTGACATGCTTGCCTAGGCTTCAATCAAAACCACTGAGGCTTTTGGCAAGCATGTCATAGATAAGATGACAACTGATACAGATGAACTTCAAATTATAACCATGTACCACTACGGAATAACCATGTACCACTACGAAATCAATTGTCAAATGTGGCACTAGTGACCATTTTTGTGTCCCCTTCCATTAGTCACTAATTAGTATTTAGTGGGAATAAACAAAGTCTACTTTGACAGTTAAACTAAATTACTAATTAACTGAAGAGCTCGAGCCTTAAATTAATAGCCTATCTATATCTTCTTCTCTTTCTTTTGCAATGCTGCTTTATAATTTTTCTTTTTTTAGATAACATGGGTATCCAAACTTTGCTTGCCTAATCTCATGGGTCCTCAAATTAACGACCTAGAAACCTCCAGTGGCCCTGAGGGGACTCAAACTTGGGACCTCCTGAAGACCAACTGAGCTACCCCCTCAAGTGGTTATGCTACCTTGAAATTTGCCGATGCCCTCCAAAGACAACGAACAATGAGCCCTATGAATAGTTCACAACAAGGAAAGAAAAGTGCAGTCAAGCAGCCTTCGTCCCCTATGGCTCCTATCCTATCTATTAGATGCTGGACCATGATATACCTCATAACAAAAAATGGGCAAGTCAATTGTTTTCGATATTTCACCATTTCCAGGGTCTCTTTCTTACATCGCTGTTATGTTATTACTTGAGTTCTTTTATAAAACATTAGTTGCTGCTCTAAAATCAATATCTACACACTAGTACCATGTCTCTCTGCACCAGTCATGTCTAAAACTAGGCTGCCAAGCTCCAAAGTCCCATATGCTAGCTGACCAACTTAATCTTGAGTATTATTTGTAGCAGGTGCATTACCTGTTCCAGGATTAGTGCATGTTCTTTTCAACTGGTTTCCAGTTTTGCCAAGTTTGACCCAGTTTCTCCAAGTTTTGCCCAGTTTTGATATTTTGACATATTAAAAATTATAATTAAATATACAATATATTCTATCAAAATATAAAAAATAAATATATGCATTGACTTTGTATTTAAACATGAGTGAAAAATCCTTTTTGTAATAATATATGCTGTGCCAAAAAGCTTACTTTCCCCACTCCTCTTAAAAGCCAGGAATACATAAATCATGCAGCATTTTCCATCAGTTGTACTAGTTACTTGGGAATATATTTGGTCCCCACTAGCTACTTTGATCCCTGAAGGAAAGGATTGATAGAATAGTGATGGATTACCTTATTCTGTCGTGATGGCAGTAAAAGTGTTGTGGAGGATACTTAGCAGATTAATGTTCCAACTTTCTGAAAAAATCTGGATTTGCACTCAATCTGACAACCAAAATTTTAATCTTCATGACGCCAAAAGTGCTCAGGACAAGGCTTATACCTTGTTCCCATCTACACAGCGAATAGTTTTTTGCATAGTGGCAACAGATAATAGTTTGGTTTTCATTAACTCTGGTCAGCAGGATCAGAGTGCTAGATGACAACTGATACAGATGAACTTCAAATCATAACCATGTACCCTACGGAATCAACCTCATCAATCACCTCAACATTATTGAGAATCACTGTGACGATAGCCTTATTTAAACAATGCATAACCTAAAGTTTGATATCTCTATGTACTACTTTCCCCCATAGACCTGTCCTATTTCAAGTTGAAGGCTTGAATTGAAGATTTGTCAGAAATCATATTTCCTTTCATTGGCCCAGGCAGGACATCAATCCTCCAAAAGTTGTGGCAAATTTTCCTTTCAGTAATCAGAAAAATATTGACATATAATATTCTGTAAGGACTTCATCCTTGCCTAGCAACTTCAGAACATGATAACCCAGCAATGGAAAAATTAATTTTCTCAAGCCTTAATCTCCTAGCCCAGTTTAGAACTTGAAAAAGATGTTCAGTTGAGAGACCATATTCATACTTGTGCTGACACTACCCAGTTGCTGCCTCATTCTTGCCATATTGAGCATATGAACTCTAAATTGCCTACTGGAAACCGAGACTTCATTCATAAGACTCTTGTAGGATTTATTTTCCGGATAACCTAAGTCAGCTCTTCCATACGCTCGTAAAATGCCCTACTTTGTTTAGTCAATCGTATTTTGATGTTGACATTTGCTGCATCTGCTGTTTACTCATAGCTATGTCTGATACTCTGATTATGTGCAACTTGTCAAAGTGCTCTTTCTTCACCAAATCTTTGAGATAGGACTATTCATGACTTTGTTTCTTCTGTTCAACTCTGTTGCATCTCTCTTGACCACAAGCATGATTTTCCAAATCTATTATCCGGTTTCCTCCTTTGGCGTACTCATGCTAAAGGTTTCCTCCTTTGGCGTACTCAAGCTATGCGACTCCAAAGCGGTGGATTCATTGTTTTATTTCCATTTCTGATTGGTAAATTGACTTTTTGTCAGGTATGTCCCAACATATTCCACCCGTCTTCAGTATGAGTCTGGATCTTGGAAGGTACTGCCTCCAAATTCTTCAGACCCTATGAGCATGGCAGACCCTGTTTGGACTGAAAGCAACTGGGATGTGATCGGACTTCAAGTATATACAATGCAAGATGTAGCTTATGATCGTCTTATTTTGCTGGCAGGTTTAGGGGTTACTGGTTTCTCCTACTTTGCCATTGAAATTACCAAGTCAATTGTCACTAAAACCTTGAAGAGAGATTAGAGTTGAGAACCAAACTAGCGTCTGTATACTAATTGAAACCGGAAGTTGCTTGTAGGGATTGCAGTTCAGGATTGAGATTCAATCGTTTGGAGCTGCTTGGCTGTGACTTGGCATTCTGAAACTGTACTAATCCATACTTCAGATTGTGGGAGCATTATGTATGCATCCTCAATGGAAATACAATTGAGAATATCCAGCATGAGAATACAATTTAAAATCCTTATTCATGTTATGGTTTTAATGGACTTTCTAGCCGTGACACGGGCGACATTTGTCATTTGATGATTCACACAATGAACGGTGAAAGGCAATCTCTCAAATCCTGTCCAATCAGCCCCTATAATTAATCGATCCAATATCTCTACAAAAAAAAAAAAAAAAAAAAAACTTTCTATTTCATTTTGGTATAGTGAGGTAATAGGTATTGAAAGGATTTATTGGAATGATTGATTGGAGAGGATGTCATTACAAGACAAATTCATTAACGACCACGCTTGATAAAATATTTTCAGGTGGATAGCTTTTCGCATATTGTGGCAACTTTGTCACTAATTTTTGTCCCCTTTTTATGCTAGTTCGTTGGTTGATTATGAGAAGTTGGAATTTTAAAGGAAGGTGTATTTCTCTGTAATTAGAATTGGGGAAATGCCAAAAATCAGTATCACTGCCTAATTTCGACAAAGGTTATTTCCACTCCTACGTAGAATTTCTTAATCCTATCATTTTGATTCTCATTTGTTTAGATATCTAGCTGAATTGATTTAGGAATAGGTTGTATGGAACATCAACGTGGACCACCAACACTTGATACCAAAGAATGGTAGTGTTGCTTTGCTCTCTTTTCAACCTGATGATTAGCCATTGGTAACCAATCAAATCAAGTACCTCATTCGTCTCAAATTCTATTTTCTATTTTAGTTTTTGAGGTTAAAGTTTACAATTTTTAGCCATTAAATTAAAAAAAGTTATAAAGATTACAAAGTAGAAGTACTATTTATTAGATTCACTTTTAGTAATATTCTCAAAATATCACATGATTTAAATATCCGTTTTATATTTATAGAATTATGATTATTAATGCTCAAAATGTCGTTTTGAAAGCTGTGTGAAAAGTCATATGGAAAAAAGAATAAGGAACAGAATGAGTAACATAAAAGCCGACCAAACTGGCAACTGATTCGTCCATCCATTGGTCAAGTTTCTTAAAGGTAAACAAATAAAGATTGGTCGTTGATGTTTGCATGCAGTGTGTCACGGTCCGCCTTTTTAAGCTACGGAACGTGCGACGCGCTCTTGTCTCCTTGCGGCAAGAGTGCCAGCCATACACAAGGAACGTCTTTGGGGTGTCCGTGGACACACAAGAGAGTGAGGGAGGGACGGAGTTTGAGAGAGGGGTTGGATGATGCACGCAATCAACACAGTTTAACAACAACAAGCATTGACATCAATACATCGATATGGAGGACTGCTTCCCCCATAAAGAGTCTTAAAAGGTTTATTCATTCTGACAGGAGTATACATCAAGAGTCCATAACTTTCATACTCGACATCTACTCCCAAAAGTACACATCAATAGTATACATCAAGAGTGCATAGCTTTCATATTCGACGTCTACGCCTAAAAGTAAAGAACTAGAAAGCGTAAAGAAAGCGTAAAGACATGTCCAAGGGTCAACACGCAGGAAGCGCCTTAGAAACATGTTACATTGCAAGGAAAGTAAAGGAAAGCTGTAAATTACAAGGTTTGAAGGGCGGAACCTAACATTCTACCCCACTAAAGTTGTCGACGTCCTCGGCGACGTGATTCAGTCATCGAGTGTCGGTGACGGCTTGGTGCGGATGTTCGCCCGAGTAGACTTGTTGCGGGCGAAATCTTCTGGATGTGGATGATACGGCTTCAAACGACTCACATAAAAGACAGGGTGTACTTTCATCCAAGTCGGGGGTTCCACTTTGTAAGTCGTACTTCCCACCTTTTTGGTGATAAGGATGGGGCCTTCATATTGCGGACTAACCGCTTGTCGCTTCCTCTCAGGAATCTCATCTGCTCTGGGAGAATCTTCACCATCACTAGGTCTCCCACTTCGAACTCAAGTGGCCTTCTCTTCTGATCGGCCCATTTCTTCATGTGCTTCGAAGCCTTTTCTAAGTAACTCCGAGCAATGTCGGTGTTTTGCTTCCATACTCTGTTGAACTCATACGCCTTCTTGCTTCTGCCCTTGTAATGATCATCCACAGTGTGTGGTAAGAGAGGTTGTTGTCCCGTGACAACTTCGAAGGGATTCCTGTTGGACGAGGAGCTCTTCTGAGAATTGAAGCAGAGCTGGGCTACATCTAGTAGTCTCACCCACTCTCTCTGGTTGGCGCTCACAAAGTGTCGAAGGTATTCTTCGAGGAGCCCGTTGAATCTTTCTGTCTGTCCGTCTGTCTGGGGATGGTATGCTGAAGACATGTTCACCTCTGACCCAAGAAGCTTGAAAAGTTCACCCCAAAAGATACCTGTGAACCGAGCGTCTCGATCACTCACAATGCTCCTAGGCAGCCCCCAGTACTTGACAATGTATTTGAAGAAGAGGACGGCTGTCTCTTCTGCTCCAGTAGCTTTCGGCATAGGGATGAACGTGGCATACTTTGAGAATCGGTCCACTATCACCATAATAGCGGACAAGGGCCCGACCTTCGGTAACCCGTTGATGAAGTCCATGGAGACACTCTCTCATGGTCTCGTCGGCACTGCGAGGGGGTTTAGTAAGCCGCCCTGCTTGAGTTGATCCGGCTTGTCTTGTTGACACACGAGACACGTCCGAGTGTAACTCATTACGTCATCCTTCATCTGCGGCCAGAAGTACCCCTGTTTTAACAAGCTCAAGGTTCGCTGCCACCCCGGATGTCCTGCCCAAAGGGTGTCATGACATTCACTCAAAAATTTCCTCCAAAGGCCATCAGCCCTGGGGACATACAACCTATGTCCCTTTGTGAAGATGAGGCCATCTTCTATCCAGAATCGTCGCGATTTCCCTTCTTCAACGAGCTGTTTGATGGTGTTTGCCATCGTATCCTGACCCAGATGTTGCTTGATTGTCGTGGCCACAAGACTTGCCGACAAGTGAGCCATTTGTTTCAAGGCAGTAAACTCCACATCAAATTCTGCAAGAGATTCCTGCCACCGAGCTTGTTGACCAGTGAGTCTTGGTTGGGTTAAGAAGTGGCTCGCCGCAGTGTTGTCTGTGCGAACGAGGAACTTCGAACCCAGAAGGTAGTGTCTCCGGACCCTTAAGCAATGTACAATTGCCAATAACTCCTTTTCTTGAGCGGCATACCGCCTCTGGGCCCCATTCAGCTTGCGGCTCCCGAAAGCAACTGGGTGCCCTTCTTGAAGTAGTACTCCCCCGAGGGCAAAGTCTGAGGCATCAGTCTCGACCTCAAAGGGTTTTGTGACGTCGGAGAGAGCCAATACCGGTTCCCTGGTTACCATCTTCTTCAACTTTTCAAACGCCTCATTCTGTGATTCGGCCCAATTCCAACCTTCACACTTCTTGAGCAAGTCTGTAAGGGGAGCCACAATACCAGAATATCCTGCAATGAAACGTCGGTAGTAGTTAGCAAGGCCAAGGAAGGAACGGAGCTTGGAGACATTCTTTGGAGGCTATCACTCCTTGATGGCAGAGACTTTCTTAGGGTCCATGCGCATCTTTCCCTTTCCCACAAAGTGACCAAGGAAACTAATTTCCTCTTGCGCAAACGAACACTTCTCTAGCTTCACGAAGAGGTGGTGTTCGCGTAACTTCTCGAACACAAGGCTTAAGTGTTCCAAGTGTTCGCTCATGGTCTTGCTATAGATCACAATATCATCGAGGTATACCACCACGAACTTATCCAAATACCCGTGGAAGACATGGTTCATCAAGGTGCAGAATATTGGAGGAGCATTCGTTAGCCCAAAGGGCATCACTAACCATTCAAAAGCCCAATATCTCGTCACACAAGATGTCTTCGGCTCGTCCCCTTCTGATATACGAACTTGATGGTACCCGGACCTCAAATCAAGCTTCGTGAAGTACACAGCATCGCCGAGTTGATCGAACAAGTCAGCAATCAACAGAATAGGATAGTGATTCCTCACCGTCAACTTGTTGAGTGCCCGATAGTCAATACACAGCCAGAGAGTCCCATCTTGCTTTTTCTGAAATAGCACCGGAGCTCCATAGGACGCTTTGGACGGTCGGATGAATCCTCCCTTCAATAGTCCATCCAACTGTTTTCTCAGTTCTGCTAGTTCGGGAGGTGCCATCCTATAAGGACTACGAGCAGGTGGTATGACTCCCGGGATCAACTCGATCTGATGGTCGACGGATCGACGAGGAGGGAGGACTTGGGGTAGGTCATCGGTCAAGATGTCCTTGAATCCCTCAAGCAGTCTCACTACTTCCAGAGGAGTGTTCTCATCCCGAAAATCTTCTTTCATCGACAAAGTAGCTAGGAACGACGGTTCACATCTTCGAAGTCCCTTCTCAAAATTGCATCGACGAGAGAATCTGTCCCCTTTTACTCTCAACCTTCACATTTGACGCTTTCACAAGACATGGGCTGTCACCCATCAATAACAAGGAGCTCAAATGTGGCATGGGCGCCGCTTTAGACGTGCGGAGGAAGTCCATACCCAGTACCATCTTGAAATCATCTAGTGGAGTCACCGTAAGGTCCAATCGACCACTCCACTCCCCTATCCGAGTGAGGACTCCCTTGGAAATCCCTTGAATAGGTCTTGCTGTCGAGTTCACGGCCTTCATGCTGCCGCCTGCGTGGTCCAGCTTCAGTCCCAATCTCTCTGCTTCGGTTCCGGCCACGAAGTTATGGGTGGCACCGGTGTCAACCATTGCTCGAGTGCTACGTCCATTGATCATTACGTCGATGTACATGAGCTCAGTTGACTTGGGTTTTAGGGAGGTCTCATCACTCCTCAAGGCGCCCAGTAAATGGACAGCTCCCATGTGGGGTATCTCATCCTCATCTATTTCATTGTTCCTACTTGTCTCTCCTTCGTTGGTGCCATCAGACTCCACAGACATCTTAGATAGATTCTGTTGGAGGGCAATCAAATCTCGATGGGGGCAGTCGGTGTGTCTGTGTGCCCCTTTGCAGTTGTAGCAACTCAACTTCGACGGCCACCTTGCCGCGGACGACTCTGTCCGATTTAACGATGAGGTTGGACCTGGGGGCCGGTAGGGTGCCGGTCTAGGAGATCCACCTCCAACGTTCCCATACCTACTATTACCACTGCTGAAGTTACCCCCATTGTAGCTTCGAGTGTTGTTCGAGCCTGTGTGAGAGCCAGTTGACCCTGATCGGTTCGCCATCGAACTTGGCCCTGTTGGCCCTTTCTTTGGTGGGATCTCTTTCCCTAGCTGGCTGTCGAAGAGCCGTTCAGCCACGCTAATAGCAGCTGACAAGGTGTCTAGCTTTTGTCTGTTTAACTCACATTGAGCCCACTCTTTCAGCCCATCGATGAAGTTGAACATACGATCCTTGTCGCTCATGTCCCTGATTTCAAGCATGCACGCCGAGTACTCCCTCACATAGTCTCGGATGGTACCCGTGTGCTTGATGCCCTTTAGCTTCCTTCGGGCAATGAACTCAGTGTTCTCTGGGTAGAACTGGTCGTTGAGTTCCTTCTTACACTCTTCCCATGTGTCTATTTTCAGCGTCTTGGCTTCGATTTCGGCATACTTCGAACGCCACCAAAACTTCACGTCATCCACTAGGTACATGACCGCGATATCGACCTTCTGGTCCTCTTCCAGTCCACTGACTCGGAAGTATTGTTCTAGGTCGAAGACAAAATTGTCTACTTCCTTGGAGTCTCTGGCTCCACTGTAGGTCCGGGGCAGAGGGGGCTTCACCCGTCTTGACCCTGATCCACCACTAGCAATGGCTCGGTTGAACGTATCACACTGATCCCACAACACTTGGAGTTGATTGTGGATGTGGTCAAGCTCCTCCCGCAAGCTTGCGGAGGAAATATCATGCACTTGGGCCTCTAGTGCATTGATCCGGGCATCCGACCCGATCACAAGTTTCTCTAGCTCTTCCATGGTCACCATGGTTACGAATTCAATCTAGCAACCTTTCACTGAGCGTGCTTTTCTCGCTGCGCTCTAATACCAACTGTTACGGTCCGCCTTTTCAAGCTACGGAACGTGCAGCGCGCTCTTGTCTCCTTGCGGCAAGTGTGCCAGCCGTACACAAGGAACATCCTTGGGGTGTCCGTGGACACACAAGAGAGTGAGGGAGGGACGAAGTTTGAGAGAGGGGTTGGATGATGCACCCAATCAACACAGTTTAACAACAACAAGCATTGACATCAATACATCGATATGGAGGACTGCTTTCCCCATAAAGAGTCTTAAAAGGTTTATTCATTCTGACAGGAGTATACATCAAGAGTGCATAACTTTCATACTCGACATCTACTCCTAAAAGTACACATCAAGAGTATACATCAAGAGTGCATAACTTTCATACTCGACATCTACGCCTAAAAGTAAAGAACTAGAAAGCTTAAAGAAAGCGTAAAGACATGTCCAAGGGTCAACACGCAGGAAGCACCTTAGAGACATGTTACATCGCAAGGAAAGTAAAGGAAAGCTGTAAATTACAAGGTGTGAAGGGAGGAACCTAACACAGTGCAACTGCCTTTTATATAATTGGATCCGAAATGACTACATAAGTTTGGAGCTACTCGGGCTAGTGTACAACCACATGTAAATGGCATATGTCAGCAAATTGTGATGATCATGGAATGGGTTGAACGTTTATTGATGATTCCCTTCCAACCCATTTGCTACTGAAATGATATACTCCTTCCGTCCCTAGTTCTTCCTTAGGGAAGCATTTGGGCACAAGATTTAAGAAAGGGAGAAAGGAGCTTAAAGTTGCCCATGTTGCCCTTGAATTACCCTTATTCAATGAAAATGTAAGGAGGACCCACATTTCTGATTCCTCACATGGGTGTGAGAAACAAAACCGAGGAAGTACAAATTGAAGATTACAGCTGCAAAAATTTGAACTGAAATGAAAATTTGACAATAAAACTTCCCTCCAAATTTGACTGATTAAATTTCCAACATTCAAATTCCCTCAAGTTTTTACAATTGGAGAATTACAGTACGTACAAGCTAAATTCATCACTTACATTTGCACATCAATTTTTTTGAAATTCCAAACAAAATCTGAAAATTTGGGAAATTACAAATTCAAAAAATATGCACTTCAAATATTTGGGAAAATTGAAACTCCCACCAATATTGGACTACTAAAACCCTGGGCTCTACTATAAATACAGAGGCAATGACAAAAATAACTTCATCTGCCTCCTTTCTTCAACATTTTTTCCTTCAACATTTAATCCATCCTCAACAATGGCAACCGACTCACCTGTGACACCAACAAATGCAACAACAGAATTAGTTAATGCAACCAACATATCAGAATAGATAACTTTAATGGCACAAAATTCAAGCAATGCAACCTAAACACAAACAACACCACAAAATCCACCACTGTCTCTTGAAATTCCCACAAACTCCACAAACCCCAATTGAAATTTCAGAAGCAGAAAACATCTCTTTTGAGCCACACACACCACCACCTAGGCCCCACAAGCCGTCAAATTTAGAGAGACAGATAATTATGGAGTTGTTGTTACAGAACTAATCAGATGGTAAGTTGAAGAGGGGGGCCATTAATATGGCAGCAGCCAAATTCAGATGTTCAAGACAAGCAATAAGTGCATTATGGGCCAGAGCAAAGGTTCAACTTTGTACCAACCAAGTCATAGATGTAAGGACCAGACTAGAAGGCAAAGTTGGTGCAAAAAGAAAAGACATTGACTTGTCAAAAATGCTGACACTAACACCAGCAGTAAGGAGAAGTTACAGAAGCCTTGGATTTGTCTTAAAATATGGCAAGTCAAATTTGGCCAGATTGATGTAAAGGGGAGAAATTAGGGCTCATACCAATGTTATCAAGCCACATCCAACAATAGCAAACATCGGAGCAAGGTTAGAATTTGTGCTTCAGAAATTGCTTTGACAAAAATTATGAAAATGAAACTTTTGAAGATTTTTATAATCATGTGCATATTGATGAGAAATTGTTTTACACGATCAAAGCAACCAATAGGCAATATGTTCTCCCATTGCAAGATGATGAATACAAAACAAGTAAAAGCAAAAGTTTCATAACTAAAATCATGTTTTTGATTGCTGTTGGAAGGCCAAGATTTGGCCCTAATGGTGAGTGTTTATTTGATGGAAAAATTGACATTTTTCCTTTCACTTTCATAGAAGAGGCAAAGAGAAACAACAAAAATAGGCCAGCTGGTACTTTGTTAACTAAACTCATTCTGAGCATCACCAAACCAGTGATAAGGCAGATGCTTCTCAAAAAGGTTTTTCCACCAATTAAGGCAAAATGGCCAGAACAAGACAATTCAGAAATAATATGGATGTAGCAGTATAATGCAAGGCCACATCTCTCAACAACAGACCTTGAATTTTGCATGGCAGTAACTATTGATGGGTTTAATCAACTTAACATGTCAGCTCCCAAATTCCCCTGATATGAATGTACTTGATTTAGGGGTTTTCAACTCTATCCAGTCACTTCAAAATGAAACTCATTGCTAACTCATTGAAGATCTTGTTAAAGCAGTGACAATTGCTTTTGATAAACTAGAGCCCATGACTCTTAACAAAGTATGGCTATCATTGCAATATTGCAAGCATAAGTAATAAAGGTCAAAGGGACCAACAATTAAAAGCTACCTCATGTTGGCAAGGATACACTAATAAGAGAGGGAAGGCAGCCAATCACAATTAAGCAAGATGCAACAACAGTTCAGCAAGCAAGAGATCATCTAATGAATGGCATGGTTGTAGTAGAGCAATTCTTTGGAGCTGGTATAGAGGATGATGCCAGCAGCAACACAACATACAGAATATCATGAAGAAACATCAGAAGAAGATGACTATATATCTAGATGTGATGGAGTGAATGGTAAGGGAAGCAACACATTTTGGGCATTGCTATGTCTTTTTGGTGCATATATAGAAGCACATCACAGTTCATAATGAAGATACTCTTCAATGATGAATTGAGGTCGTAGGTAGGTAGCATTTTTGGTATATTTAATCAAAATCATGGTGTATTGTTTATAGATTTTAGTCCAAGGTAGGTTGTCCATGCAACTTTTTACTCAAAATATGTAAAGGTGAACTTTTGGGTATCATCACTTTAATGAATCATGAATTTTATTGCTTTCAAATGGTCTCGAATTTTTAAACTCATCATAGACCATGATTTTATTTACTTGCCTTCCTATAAACTAATGGTGACACTGTCTTAAGATCACCATATCAAAGTAATTGGTGGCTATGCACAAGATGGATGCAACCTACACAAAATTAACAGCAAATGGTGGTAATGTAAATAGATCAGAAAATGCTCTCATAGTTTTATCATTGAGCATTACATCTAATTTTGGTTGCAAGGGCGCCAATTTTTATATGAAAATGGTGCTAACAGCAAACAACCAACGCAAAAAGTTCATCATCATTTAAAAACCAATAACAACAACAACCAATTCTGCCCCTCACATTCAACTCCTTCCCAAATTCATCATCATATACCATAACCAACAACTCATCACCACCCACAACAACAAAAACAACAACACTTCCATTTACTCAGCAAATCAACACCAATAGTAATAACAAAAATACTCATATACCAAAACCAACCAAAACAAAACAATACAGCATGTTGCCTCTCTGTCTGAGATAGAAAGAGACAGAGAGATGGAGAGGGAGAGAGATAAGAAGAGAGAGACTGCCCTTCAAGTTGTGTGATAATCTTTCCACCATGAGAAATAAGTTTTATAGCAATCATCCCAAACCTTTTGTATAGCAGGATCAAGAGGTGTAAGCTCATATGGAGGGTCAATCGTGGTTTTTATTGTGGGATTCATCATCAGTTATATCAGAATCCAACACTTTAACATCATTAACCAATTGGTCCTGTGAAACATCATTTTCTTTTCCCCCAATTTGGTCTAATAACTACGCTCCATAGTCATCAAATTGGTCCTCACTATCCGGAGCATAGCAGTCAGCTAACTTGTGACTACCGTTAGCGTTTTGTTCAGCAAATAGGTGGTCCTTCTGTTTGAGAGTCAGGGACAAAGCTACAATCATCACATGAAACTCTTTTGTCTCCCATCACAAACCCTAAATCAAGGACAAAAAAAAAATGTTAGAAATCCAGTAAAATCAATAAGACAAAGCTAACAATTAATTAGGCCAACACAAACAACAATAATGATTATCATCAAGAGCTCATAAAATGAGTTAGTGTGCCACAGTTTATATAAGGCAAAAAAGATGTTAAGGACAAAAGTTTTCGAGGGTCATAATACTTCAATCTCTTGGGCTGATCATTACCGGATATCCGAAATTTCGGATAACCGAAATTTTGGATAGTGAATTTTGATATCTGAATCCGTATCCGAAAGTTTGCATTTGGATACTCGAATATCCGATATCCAAAAAAGCTATTTTTTTCTATTTTAATTGACTTTAAATTGGTTATTTTTCGGATATTTCAGATATAATTGGATATTTCGGATATCTGAATCCGAAAGTATCCGAAATTTATCCATAAAATCCAAAAAAAATTGGATATTTTTCGGATAGTTTCGAATCTTCGGATATTTCGAATATCCAAAATTTTCAAAGTTGATATCCGAATCCGTATCCGAAATTCCGGATATATGCTTTTCGGATATCCTCTTTTTCGGATATTTTCGGATCGGATGCTTGAATACGGATTTTTTTGAACAACCCTACTCTTGGATGCTAACATTGAGCATTGCAAAGCGTCATCTTATTGGACCACAATTTTGTTATTCTATTAGCTAGTGGTTCAAAGGCATCGGCTTATTCAATTAAATTTTGTTGTGATCTGATCTCAATGGAACAAAGCTTGCTTAAAACAAAGGGGAATGTCTTATAAAAACAAATATCCAAGGGGCAAAGTGGCTACAAGCCATAATGGCCAAGGGTGGAACTTAATATCCTCATCAAACACAAGTCAGTTTTTTTTTTTTTTTTTTTTTTTTTTTTTTTTTTGCTTGTCGCCAAACACAAATCAGATGGTTTTGAACAATCTCAAGCTAACAATTAAATCGTGAGGTGATTTATAACTAGGCTTATAAAAAAACAACTCTAAGCACAGCTAAATTAAACCAATAAAAATTAAAGCTGTCAAAATTAAATCGAACTTCCCCTACGAATTAAACCAAGATCAGAAATTTAAGCTCATATCGAAGTTAAAACCCACAATTTCTAAGAACTTCAACCCACAAAAATTACACATAACAAAGAATTAAACAAAAAAATAAACCCAAATCAAACTAAAACCCAGAACTTTTAAACCGAGAACAATAAATCAAGACGAAAGAGCTTCCTTCAAAAAACTCAAAAAAATTTGAAGCTGTGAAAATCAGGGTAGATCAAAGTTTTTCCTTGTCGGCAAAACCTAGATCAAAGGTCTTCCTCGCCGACAAACCTACAACGACGGAAAGATAGATAGGGGAAGAGAGAGAGAGAGAGAGAGAGAGAGAGAGAGAGAGAGAGAGAGAGAGAGAGAGAGAGAGAGAGAGAGAGAGATGATCCATCTGGAAATCCTACAAATGATTGAGGAGGTAGTATCCGGTGGAAATAATTAGATATAAACAGGGTTAGGAAATGGATTGGGGTGTTAATTTGGGCATGATCATATTCTCAGCCCAACTAGTGATGAAAATAAGTGAGGGGCTTTTGGGTCATTGACCAACCCAAAATTTGTCAAATTAAGTAATGTAAGGAAGAATTATGGACATCCAAATAAGGGTTTCGTAAGGAAGAGCCCGGGACGGAGGGAGTAATTGTCATATGTTATGGAGGATGGTCAGAATTGAGCAATCTTTGATTCCGTATGTGAAGTATTGAAACCATCTCATATTAAAACAAATAATTTATATTTTAGTTAGTTAGATTTTATTCATCACAAAAAGTTATAAATGATTTATATCAGAAACATTCAAATGTATACTGTGTGGTTATAGAAAAATGTAATGGATGAACTATACATAATTATTGAGGAAAAAGGGTAACTTTCACGCATGCATGTTATGACTGTGGTTTAGATTCATAAATTATACTTGACCTACTTATTTTTATTGCTTTAAGGAGTGTTTGATAGTTTGACCACGTAATTAAAACATAGTTTGAAACGTTGGGGTATATTGGTTTATAAGTTTTTTTTTTTATATTGCTTAATGTAAATTAGAAATTACTTAACGTAAACTTCTTTTCCAATAATACCCCTAACCATTTTGTGACCCCTTTTCTACTCTCCCTTTGTTCTCTCTACCAGCCCTCCTAACTCTTTTCATATGTCTTAACGATAGGGTGACATTTCTGAAAGTAGCAAAATCAAGATAAAACAAAGCTGATAATGAAAACTGCTACTGGGTGTGTGTGTGGTAAGAAATGTTTATTTAGTAGAATGTAGAGACGTAATGTAATCACAATACAATTCTTTTTCTTCTTTTTGGCGGATGTAATGTAATCAGTTGGTGATAAACAGGCTGATGCAAGACGGATTTATAGTTGCTTACAACAAACCTCAAGTTACATAAATCAATAACAGAAAGTGGGAGAATCCATAACAACATCTCCTATACTAAACACCAGAAACAGTAAAACAAGAAAAACCCATATAAGCAAAAAAGGAAAATAGACAAACCCAGATGAGAAAAATGCCAAACTTTCATGAATGTTTTGCTACTATTAGTCACCTTCGAGAAAGGTCGAGACTTCAGAAAATTCCAACCATTGCCAACCTGTAATTTGGCCTACCAATCCTAGGGCAACCCCAGCCCGCCCCAGCCCATCGACGCCCAACAACCCCAGCCCGCCGCCGCCCCCAACCACCCTCCCAATAAACCATAACCTAACAACTACAGAAATCCTAAACAATTAATAGTTTGACAAAAAAAAACTAATCTAAATTATAATAATTACCTTAATATCATCATTAATTTGATAAAAGATATTGTGTTGATTGCAAGAATTATCCATATTGATTGACTAGAGGGAATGATAAGAGAGAGGAAAAGGAAGAAGAAGGGGATACTACTTTACAAATAAGAAGGGTAGTTTGGAAAGTTTTGTGTCAAAATAATTTACGTTAAGTAATTTGCGATTTATGTTAAGCAACTTCATTTAATATTATACACATTTACTCAATGTTTCCCAATAAAGAACTGTTTAACTTAAATCCTAAATTACTGAACACAAATATTTTAATCCCCATTCTTCCCAAAATACCCTTTTTATTTGCAACCACATTCCTCCTCTTATTCTTGTTGATGTGAGAACTCTTAATATATTCCTTTTATACATTAAAAAGATACTTAAGGAATTAACACGGATAATTCTTTAATCAAAATTCAAAACCAAATATTTGATGAGATTAATGATAATATTCAGCTAATCAATGAAACTAAAATTTAATGTGTTTTGTTTCATTTATACTTGTTTAGGGTTTATGGGTAGTTAGTGGTGGATGGGTAGTTGAGGGCGCGGTGGCTGGGGCATAGGGATTCGATGGCAGCGGCTGGGGTTGGACGAGGGGTGGTGATTCGAGCGGGGGTGGGGTTGACTAGGGTGGGGACGGTTCAGGTCTAACGGGGGGGTCTTATGTGTGGGTTCGCAGGGGTGGATTGTGAGGTGAGGCTGACGCAGAAGGGGGTTTGGGGGGCTAACGGGTTGACTGGGGATGAGGCTAAGGCAGGGGAAGGGCTAACGGGCGACTCTCTGATAGGGGGGGTGAACAATTGGGCTGCCGGAAATCTGGGGGTGGGGGCTGCCGAGGCTGGAGTTTGGGTTTTGTTTTCCTTTTTACTTTTCAAGTTTTTTTTTTAATTTCCTTTAGGCAGGGATTGAAGGATAGGAACAACTGATAGAGAGAAAAAAGGGAGACTGGAAAAGATAGTATTTGTATGGTGGTTACCACTAAATTGTAGTCACCATAACTATGCACTACAACCGGTGATTCCAATCTCAACCCTTAGTTGGTTTGACTAAATTGGGTAAGACTAATTTAGATTTGATACTGCACATGGACTAGTTCCATTAGACTTGTTTATTTATAAAATATGTATTACTCTTTTAGAAGCCAAAAGAGATAATCACAACTATATTGATTATAAAAATAATAATAAAAAGAGAATAAAAGCAAACCCAATCTGCTAAGGAAAACTAATCGACCTTTACCCTTCCCTTTTTATTTAGCTCTTTTGAGTGCCCCTCTTTCTGCCACACATCAACACCATCAGGAAGCACCACCATGACATCAATTGTGCACTTATGACAGTTAATAGCCGCCGCCCTATGGTATGTGTCTTCTGATCAACCCGTTTTGAACGCCAATAGCAGTAGCGAGCCCCCCCCCCCCCACAAGAACAACCCGCTGCCCCGCCACTGTATTTAGCCACAAAGACGACAATCGCAAGCCTGGGTAGATACTATACAGTCCCTCCATCAGTCGCACGCATAATCGTTTCACGTATGTAATTTAATCCTGCATGATAGTTAGGGAACCAAATAGCTTAGATAGACCCAACTATGTTATTCTTGTGTGTTATATATGAAATCAAGTTGAATGTTTCCATGCCAGTTATATTTGAAAGGAAGAGACTTAAATGTGTATTTTAGTAAGTGAAGAAGGTTCTGTGTCCCTAGCTAGATGGTTGATAAGGCACTTATATTGGATGAAATGCACTTGTTAGTGGAGGCCTAGCAGGTCTTAAATGTTTCTTAGGTGAAAGAAAATGCTTAAACTTAAATGGTGTTATTAGAAATAACCTTATGTTGATTTTGATTATTATTGTGGAAACCTGATAGTAAAATCTAATTCATGCAAGATTTGTAACAAGGGATCAACTTAAGATAAGATATAAAGGAAGTGAAGAGTTACTTCCTTTTTAGAGATACCAAGTGAGTTACAAATTAGAAGAATGATGTGTGTTTTAATTTGTAAGTTATGAGCTAAGCTACTCAAGTTACTAATATGCAAAGTGAAAGAAGGTTTGGGCAGTGTGGAACCTATGGTTACTCCAGATGTGTTATAATGAGTTACGGGAGACGTCCCTGAGTTTTGAACTGTGCCCCCAAGATGTGACAATGATCAGCAGTTCCAGCCTCTATATGGGAAGAGCTCCCAAGATGTGGCTAGTTACAGAATACAGATAACACATTTGGCCCCCAAGATGTGGCTTGACCCCCAAGATGCGGTCAAGGGTTTAAACGCCCCCAAGATGTGGCGGCCCGAGGAACCTAGCTCCCATATGCCCAGTTCAATAATGCAAGACTAATAATAAAGCTATTTAGGTAACTTAAGTTATATAGGTTATCTGAAATGAAGATTGATACTTTCTTATGCTTTTGATCATGATTAATGGTATTATCTTTAGTGCAAAAGCTATGGTATTTACAGACTCAAATAAAGTAGATTAAAGTGTGAAGCATGTTTATACGTTTAGACTTGATTTGAATTTAGAATGAGCTTTACGTACTAGATTTGAGTTACCAGCATTGCTGACGTTGTAAATTCTCACCTTTTTGCAGATTGAAGTTTATTTATATACAGATGCTAGTGAGGAACGTTTCAGATTAGACGTATACAAGTAGTTTGTTCTTTTATTGAGTTAATTAAGTTGTAATTAAATAGACCACCTAGACTAATATTGAGATTATTGTTATTATTAGTTTTCATTTGAAGAGCCTTACACTCATTCGTATGAGTGAGTGTGGCGGTATTGCCCTAAATTATTAGAGTCTTCCGCTGGGATGTTTGGATATTGTTTTATTTTTGTTAAGCAGGTTTATATAAGTCTTTTTAAACTGGTTTATTCAGTTTACAAAAGGAACTCTGCCGGATTTTCGGCTCGAGTCTATTTATTTTAGTAGAAAATTTGGGGTGTTACAATAGCTCTTTACCTTCAGCTCAAAACAAACAATCTATAGTTGATGACCTCCATTCATGGTTGAGTACTCCTGAGTTTCCCACTTTTTCTTCCAAATTTATTCTTTGCTTGAGATCTTGCTTTAAAATTCATTTGCTAAATAGCCTACAGTTCAGCTACAAATTCTGAGGGCTCAAATTAAATTATTTGCTTAAGTGTTTATGTTCTAGTAGTCAAAATGTAGATATCATGCTCTTCATTGCTTCCTAAATATTGTCTTTCAATTTTGTAGATAAGCATGTCTAACTGTTGTAATGCTCAACTTGCCAATCGTATACATGTCTAAATAAGGGTCAATAATAAATGTTGTGATGAACCAATTAATAGTCTAATCTAGGTTGTTTATCCGGCTTGTATGGGAATCATGTCTTTAAATTACTATGCAAACTTGAGTTAGTAGAGGTCGTCATAAAACGGGCGAGTTGGGTGCCTAACACCTTCCCACTTCGTACCTTTGCCCCCGAACCCTTTATTCTTGGGTACTCATATGTTCTATATGAGCGGGAGTCTTTCTAAAAACGTGATTAGTTCACTTATCGCGCTATTGGGTTGTTCCTTCGGTTTGTCCCTTTGGAAAAACACTGGTAGCAGATTTGTGATCTTTTCATGGTTTTTTTTTCAATTCAAGTCTTTTCAAATGCTTTTCTAGAGCTAGACTTACTAAAGTGCAAGAGAGTCTCAGAATTGATTTGTTTAATGCCACCATAATTCAATAGGAAAAAGGAGGTTGTTACTAAACTTGAAAAATTAAAGCAAATTCAGGAATCTTCACTGAGACAAAAGGCTGGTATTTGATGGATTAAATGTGGAGATGAGAACTCAAAGTTTTTTCATGATGCTGTCAATGCGAGAAGATCAAGTAACAAAGTTACTTGTCTTTATGATGCTGCTGGTAGGAAAATTAAGAATCCCGATAGCATACAGGGGGAGTTTCTTAGTTTCTTTCAAGATCTCATGGGGTCATGTGCTACCTCATTGCCTGTTGTTGATACTGAGATTGTGCATAAGGGTATTGTTCTGGCTTATGACCAGCAATTGTTTTTGGCTCATCATTTTGATAAACAGGAGGTGAGGGATATTTTGTGGGAAATTGATGATGAGAAGGCACCTAGCCCTCATGGCTTCACAACTCGTTTCTACAAGAAAGTTTGCCCTATTGTCCAAGATGATGTTACTGAAGCTGTAATAAACATGCTGCACAAAGGTAAAATGTTGAAAAGCCTCAAATGCACTTCTATAACCCTGGTACCTAAGGTGCCAAATGCATCAAGAGTTAGTGAGTTTCGACCTATTTCATGATGCAATGTCTTATACAAGATAGCTGCTAAGGTGTTGGCTAATAGATTATGTGTTGTCTTGGGTTGTCTAATTCATGATGAACACGTTGCTTTTATCAAGGGTTGGAGAATTAGTGACAATATTATACTTGCTCATGAAATTGTGAAGCATTATGGTAGGAAGCATATATCTCCTAGGTTTCTTCTCAAAGTAGATCTTAAGAAAGCCTATGATTGCATTAAATGACCCTTCATTGAGCAAATGTCTTATGCATTACATTTCCCTGCTAGATTTGTGAAGCTTATCATGTTGTGTATCTCTACTTTAAGTCACTCTGTCAGCTACAATGGGTCTCTTCTTAAGCCATTTATAGCTAGGAAAGGGTTGAGACAGGGGCATCCCTTATCCCCATATCTGTATGTTATTGGTATGGAGTATTTGTCTATTTTACAGTGGGATGCAAATACCACCCTAAGTGCTCAAAATTAAAGTTGTGCCACAGTATTTTTGCTGATGACCTCCTATTGTTCTCTAGAGGTGATATATGCTCTATCAATCTCTTGTTGTTCTACTTCAAGAAGTTCTATGATGCATCTGGACTTACTGCAAATTTTAACAAGTCTGAGGTGTATTATGGGGGTGTTTATGATGACCAGCAGAGCTGTGTATTGCAGGGGACTCAGTGTATTAAATGTATTTTGCCTGTAAAGTATCTTGGGGTTCCTCTCACATCAAAGAGACTGTCCATAGCATAATGCCAACCAATCATTGATAGGATTGTGGCTCGAATTAGCTCACGGACATGCAGATTTCTTTCGTGTGCAGGCATACTACAGCTTATTAAGTGTGTAGTTTTTTCTATGCAGTCTTATTGGTCACAGGTATTTGTGTTGCCTCAAGCTGTGATTCATCACATTGAGAAGATTTGCAGGATTTGTTTATGGACTGGTTCTTCTAACCCCTCTAGAAAAGCCTTGTGGCCTGGGAGCGAGTCTGCGCTCCAAAGTCCAAGGGAGGCCTGGGTATTTTTAATCTCAGAATTTGGAATGTGGCTGTAGTGGATAAGCTTGTCTGGGATATACACAACTTGAAGGAGAGATTGTGGATCAAGTGGGTTGCTGCTTATTATATAAAGAATCAAGAGTTCTGGAGCATGACTAGCCCTGCACAGAGCTCTTGGATGATTAAGAAGATTTTTGATGACAGAGATAATGTCAAATCTGTAGTGCTTGCTGCAAGCACATACACTATTAGCAAAGCCTACAGAGCAATGTTGCGTGATCTGGCTGCTGCATCATGGACTAAAGTGTGCTGGTCCAAACTTGCCTTGCCAAAGCAAGCTTTTTTTGCTTCTGGCTTATATTTACGAGCAGACTCCCTACCAAAGACAGATTGATGAAGATGGGGATTGGGGATATTACAGATGATCAATGTGTGCTTTTTGTAATGCAGCAACAAAATCCCATGCACACCTTTTTTTTGAGTGCAGTTTCTCTGCTGACCTATTAAAGACTATGATTCAATGGATAGGTGAGAATGTCATTAGCTACTCTTGGAGCCAAGTCCTAGATTGGGAAATCACAGTTGCAGTGGGGAAAAGTCCAAAGAAAGCTCTACTGAAGGCTGTGATTACTGTTGTAAGTCATGCAGTGTGGGAATCAAGGAACAAGAGACTGTTTAATCAACAACAGAGCACCATCAAGGAGGTGAGTAGCAGGATTGTGTGCCAGCTTCATACGAGGGTTCAGAACTCAACCAGTGTGCAGTTGCAGAGAATGTTTACTACTTCACTTAATCATTTTCCTTGAATTCTGATTCTTGTTCATTTTGGCTTGTCTGTTTGATGTTTGTCCCTGCGTGGACTATGGTGTTTACCTGATGTGCCTCCTCATGTCTGGGTTGTAGACTGAGGGGAATTGTACTTCAAAGCTCCATCTCATTTTTGGAAATGAAATATAATTAATTTTTCAAAAAAAAAAAATATTTTTCTAACTCGACGGTTCCTTGAACTTATCTAAACCACCAGCTTACAAATTTTCTATAAGGACATACTCCGTGGCTGCGAGAAATCCCGGGTCCTTACAATGATATTCGAGCAAAAAAAAAGTTCTAATGTTATGTAGTGTTGTAAAGTTGTTTAAAATTAAACATAGTTGATGTTCCGTTACAGATGTCTAAGCTCTCCTAACACAAGCTCACAAATATAAAAGTGGAAAATTAAAGCATCAGAACGTCGTCATTTTGATTCTCTCGACTTTCCACTTTTCAGCAACTTCAACTACTTGTATAGGTTACAACTTGGGATTATTATTGTGGGAAAAATAAAACTTTAGATTATTGGCATCAAAAGTTTCAAGAAAAAAAAGAAAAAAGAAAAAAGAGATTGATTGCCCATGTGATCACCTTGGAAGCGCAAGCTGACAAAAATAAATGAAAGACATTTTAGTACCAAAGAGTAATGACCGTGGAAGCAGGGTTTGACTTCCGTGGAAACTTTAGTAGCCTAAGTTCTACTCTGCCTCTTGTATAGGATACTTCATACCTAGAATATATATATTAGTAAATAGTATAAGATCAGAGAATTGTGGGACTTACAACATTGGTTTGGAGTAAAATGATAAACGGAAAATTGTGTAATCTACTTGTATGAAGTTGTTTTTATATTCTGATTTCAATTTATTTTGTTTCCTTCATTTGGGAGGTATAATTTTTTTTTTTTTTGTTTTCCTTTTACTTTTAAATTTGAATGTGAGATATAGGTGAAGTTTTGAAGGGTGTCCAAAACATCAATACTCAAAGAAGGTTAAAAGTTCTTTTCAATTAAAAAAAGGTTAGAAGTTGATGAGCCAGACCGGCTCGAAGCTCGACTTGGTTTGTTTAGGCTCTACTCGGGCTCTACTCGAAGCTCGCCCAATCGAAGTAGTTAAGGCTGAGCTGAATTCGGTTTAGATTCGTGACTCGATTCGATTCGGTTTGGCTCGACTCAAATTCAAGCTCGCTATTAAAAACGTTATAAAAAAATAGATCGATTTCAAGCATTTACTATTGAATTCAACTACAACTAATCCTATACATGTTATAAATTTCAAAAAACCTTACAAAATATATAAATTTCTATATATATTTAATGGTCTAGTTCAAAATAGAGTGGAAAACCAAATCAACCGAAGCAACTGAGTCAGTTGAGCCGAACCGTAGTAAGCTCATGCTCGGCTTGAAAAGCATTCGAACCGACTCGAGCTTGCCTCGAGTTCAGTTTTACCCAAACTCGAGTGAATCTTTGATCCAGTCGAGCCTCAGGGCTCACCAAATTGATTTGCCTCAGTTACACCCTTAACTAGAATTAAAGAGGTGACTCGAATTAACTTTTGTCAGCATTTCACGAAAACAATATTAATAATTTAATATAAGTATTCATCAAAAAAAAATAATTTAATATAAGTAGTAGATTAAGCCCCGATAGCCCACTAGATCATTTTTACCTCAAACAAAACATCACGTGAGAAATGAGCAAAATGTACATGTCACGCGTAAATAACACAGGACATAATTTGATAGGTCCTATAACCGTGGCATTACGCCATTACCTCACCTCACCACTAACTGCTCACTTATATTGTCACTATTATCCCCTCTAATTAACTAGACCCCACAAACAATCCTCTCGCAAAAAAAGATTTTTCATTCTTCTCAAAATAAAAATAAAATTTATTTTCTTTTGTCCATTTTTTTTTTTTCGTCTCACTTTTGACTTTTCTACCTTCAACAAATCAACACTCAACTCGTAAACAGACACCAAAACACCAACAACAAAAAATCAAATAAGAAACAAATTTTTTTTTTGAGGGTTGTATAATGACTGAGTAACAATTTTTTTGAGGGCTTTTAATTTAAAGTGGTTAAAAATCCAAATCCAATTTATCTTGAAGAAAAAATAAATCCAAAACCAAAGCAAGCTCCTTCTTAATACCCTCTCTCTCACTCCCTCTTTCTCTCCGCGTCTCTCTTTATTTTTTTTTCTCTCTCCTCCCTCGGTGTTCAGATCTGTGAGTTGCTCTCTTCTCTCTCTACCCAATCGTTATTGATTCTGTGCCTTCAATGTCATTCAATATTCATTTGATGATTATTATGTTACAATGATGATTTTTTGATTCGTAGTTGTTTGTGTTTGAGGTAGTTGTCTCTCTTTCAGATCTGCTCGATTTGCATGTTTGTTTTGTTTCCAAGCTCATTTCTATGATTTGTTACGTAGTTTGTTTTTTTATTTATTTATCTGGGATTTGTGATTGCATAAGTTATAGATCGTCTAATGTTATGTGATTGTAGTGCCCAAAAAATGATTTGCATGCGTATTGGAATCATGGGTATTTTCAGATTTTTGCTTTATTGATGTTTTTTTTTCTTGGAAAGGGTTAATTTGACATTTATTTTGTGGTGGGTTGTTGGAAATTGAGAGATGCATGAACGATCCAAATAGGGAAATTGCTTTTTGAGCTGCTGATTTGTGTGATTGAGGTTGTTTGTGTTCATATAGATGATGGAATTTGGTGGGTCAAATTGATGCATGATATTCTAGGTTAAAGGAGTTGAACTTGATGCCAGATTGGTATACCCATTTGGGTTTTTGATTAGTGTAGTTATAAATTGTTGATAGGGGTCAAATGCCTTGTTGAACTTGATCTAGTTTTCACATCTCAATTTTTATGATAATATATGATTATGGTTACATAACTTTGATTGCATGAGAAGGGTGTACCTGACATATTTAATTGGTTTGACAGGAATAGGAATTGAATCTTTGCTGAGTAGTTCAAAATGGGAGGAGGTTTTAGAGTGTTGCACTTGGTTAGACCGTTTCTTTCGTTCCTTCCCGAGGTTCAAAGTGCAGACAGGAAGGTTCCATTCAGAGAAAAGGTCATCTACACTGTTATCTCCTTGTTCATATTTTTGGTCTGCAGTCAGCTTCCACTGTATGGAATTCACTCCACCACGGGCGCTGATCCGTTCTATTGGATGCGTGTGATTCTTGCTTCCAATCGTGGAACAGTCATGGAGCTCGGTATCACCCCCATTGTCACATCTGGGTTGGTGATGCAACTCTTGGCTGGGTCAAAAATCATTGAAGTAGACAACAATGTCCGTGAAGACCGTGCTCTTTTGTAAGTGCTGCAATGTGTTGTTATGTCTATGCATGTGAAAATTTCTTGCTATTGACATGTTATTGATTTGCTTAGATGCTCAAGTTTAGTTTTCAAAGCTTTGTCACATGTCAAGCTAAGTCTCAAGATTGAATTGGATGCTTCATGGGTTGTGGATGAATGGGTGGTTTAGACTACTAACATGGTGCTAACACTTTTAAGGATATCTAAGACCCAACTTTTGGGTCTCAACATCTAGTTAATATTTTTTATATTTTCAAGGTTCTAATAGCTGATGTAGTAGTTGTTTCATGAGATCTCATATATACTTCCTTTTCTACACTTACGTCTCCTAGTGGAATTTTAAATTGCATGACGAATGCCTACTATTAGTAAAGAAGCTACCAGTAGTGGTTTCAGTTGACTGACTCTCAATCTGCATGTAATTAATTTTAGGAACGGTGCACAGAAATTGTTGGGCATTCTGATTGCTGTTGGTGAAGCTGTTGCTTATGTCCTCTCTGGGATGTATGGTAGTGTGGGCCAACTTGGTGTCGGCAATGCCATTCTTATTATTCTGCAACTTTGCTTTGCTGGCATAATCGTGATATGCCTTGATGAACTTCTTCAGAAGGGATATGGTCTTGGTTCTGGTATTTCTCTTTTCATCGCAACCAACATTTGGTAAGCTTGCTAGTTCTATCATTGTTTTGATATTTTCATGCTATATTCTGTTCCTGATATTTTATTGTGTACTGGCTTACATATTTATTTTGCTGGGCTTACAGTGAGAACATCATCTGGAAAGCATTCAGTCCGACCACCATCAATGCTGGCCGAGGAGCTGAGTTTGAGGGTGCTGTCATTGCCTTGTTCCACCTTCTGATAACCAGGACTGATAAAGTTCGAGCTCTTCGTGAGGCATTTTACCGCCAGAACCTTCCAAATGTGACAAACTTGCTTGCAACAGTCTTAATCTTTTTAATTGTCATCTACTTCCAAGGATTCCGTGTTGTTTTGCCTGTGCGATCAAAGAACGCACGTGGCCAACAGGGCTCATATCCCATCAAGTTGTTCTACACCTCTAACATGCCCATCATTCTTCAATCTGCTCTTGTGTCCAACCTCTACTTTATCTCACAGGTACAGGGATCAACACTTGATTCTCAACTAGCTATGCAGTTGCTCAGACCTTGGCATATAAGATATAACTATATTGTTTCCCTTGCAGTTGCTGTACAGGAAGTACAACGGAAACTTCTTTGTAAACCTGTTGGGCGTGTGGAAGGAGTCTGAATACAGTAGCCAGTCAATCCCAGTTGGGGGTCTTGCTTACTATGTTACTGCACCTGCCAGGTGCGAATTTCTTCATCTTTGAGCCACTTAGTTAATCCTAATATATGAAATATTGCTCATGTCTCCATTTGTTGAAATTGCAGTTTGGCAGATATGGCAGCGCATCCCTTCCATGCTCTCTTTTATATAGTATTTATGCTTTCAGCTTGTGCTCTATTTTCCAAGACGTGGATTGAGGTTTCTGGATCTTCTGCCAGAGATGTGGCCAAGCAGCTCAAGGTATTGACTATTGACAGACATAACCTTGTTAATTTGTTTTTCTTGATATTTTGATTAGCGTCCCTTATCCATTCTAGTGCTGATTGCTACACATGGGAATTTCCGGCATTTTACACAAGTATACGCGTTTTGGTATTATGACCTTTAATATCATAAACATGGGTGGAATCACTATCCCTGTGCAAGTTTGGAGGGGTGGCTAGGGGAGAGGTCAAAGGTTTTAAAAGTGAATTTAGGGGTCAGGACACTAGCAAGTGAAAGCCTATTATAAAGTAAACACGCCTGCCTGTGGGTTGAACCTTTTTTGCATTCTTATTTTGCAGACAAATTGGGTGTTTATTGGGTTCTGGACATGTAGTGTGCCTGCTCTTGCTTTTTTCTTATCTCAATTGCCTGACTCCTTTGCAAAATTCATGCTACGTCAGTGGTATCCATGCTTGTGGTAAGGAAACAAGCATACCCGAGAAATTTCTCAAGCTGTGCTCACTTGTAGCCATGCACAAATAGAATAGGGAAAATAAATGGGCAACCAGCAGTAAGGAGTCTTTTTAATATGCTTGCATGTGATATTGTAGTTGTCTTTTATTGGAGGTCTGCAGTCTTGAGTCTCTTGATATATACTGATATTGTAGTAGTCTTTTATTAGACTGCAATGAATTTGCATCCTTTTTTATTGACTTTCCAAAAAAAATTGCTATGCATTTGTTGAGGGTAGACTGTAGAGGGTACAAGAGTGGTGTGGTTGATACAAGATGACCCCTGGTGGCTATCTGCCCTTGGTTATTGTCAAATGTGTAATCATTGGATGACATTGTGGATTAGCCCCATATTTCTTGGTGCTTACTTGGAGCTTTCTGACAATGCAGGAGCAAGGAATGGTGATGCCTGGCCACCGTGATTCGAACTTGCAGAAGGAACTCAACCGATATATTCCTACTGCAGCTGCCTTCGGAGGAATGTGCATTGGTGCATTGACAGTACTTGCAGATTTCATGGGTGCCATTGGTTCGGGTACTGGTATTTTGCTCGCAGTGACAATCATTTACCAGTATTTCGAGACATTCGAGAAAGAGAGAGCCAGTGAACTTGGATTCCTTGGGCTTTAAGCTCCTCTGATGCAGTTTGGTGAATTCCGGGGAATGGAAGTAGGTGATCCATTTTTAGAGTTCCCAGCAGTAGAGTTTTTATTTGCCCCAGTACTCTGTCCGTTTAGTTCTTTTGTCTTTCCTCTTCTCAACATACTCACATCTTATAGAACACAATTAATGCTAATGTTAAGCGCTTTTGAAAGGAATGTTTATCTTGCTAGGCTCTTGCAATTATAAGTTAGTAGTTTTTTTTTTGAGGGGATAAGTTAGTAGTTAAGTCACTTAAGTGTATAATCAGCTGCTACAGCATACAAATATGAAGACGACAAAATCCAGTAGTTTAGCCATCTACGCATGCTCCCAATGAGCAGTCATTTAACAAGCTTTCAACTGCTTTCAGGTCCAATTGAGTTCCATTGCTGAGATCTTCCAATTGAGTTCCATTGCTGAGATCTTGCAATTGAGTTCCATTGCTGAGATATTGGGTAGTAATTTGATGCATGTATTGAGACTTTTGAGAGTTTGTTCGAACTTTTAATGATCTCGAAGCATCTCATTCCTCTGTAACTGAGCTCAGCTTATATTTTTCCATTACATTTTTCTAGTGGGTTTGCTTGTAGATCTAATTACCCAGAACCGGAGTGAAAGAAAGACCAAATGTAACACCAGAATGTCGACCAAAATGCTCTGTGAATCAAAGCGTGGCCACTAAAACTCAGATATCTCACAAACAAACGACTCTTTTTGTATATTCCTGACAAATGATGTTTGGCAAAAACAACTAGATTTTAGATTAAAGGTACAACTTTCATCTTTTAGTTACTGCTTTCACTCTCTATTACCAAACAGTTTATTAGATTGTTTTCAACTTTCACTTTCAGAACGGCTAAAATTTGAATGCTACCCAAGCAAGCTTTTAATTTCAGCTAGCACAACAGCTAATTTGTAACCATTTCGTAAAAAATTTAGCAATTTTCTACTGATTTTTTTACCATATTTTGACTTTTTAATTAGCAAAATAACTAATTGTGCCAAACATACCCGAAACTGAAACAAAAACACCCTTGAAGAAGACCTTGCAACTCGTCTAAGCCGGATGAAATCCAATAGTTGCACACCTTTCACTGAAAATCACTTTTCTCCGGAATTACTACTCCCTTCGTTCCAAATTCTTCATTCTGTTTGACTTTTTGATATTCAAGATTACATACTTTGAGCATACATTTATGAAAAACTATAAAGATTTACAAAGTAAAAATACTCTTATTAGATTCATTGTATATATTGTATTTTCATAATATAATATTTTAATTTTTCTTTTATAATTATAGAATTGTAATTATATGTGGTTAAAGTGTCATCTTGAAAACCATAAATTTATCAAATGAAAGAAGAGTAAGGAACGGAGACAGTAAACCTTTTTTGCATAAAATTTTCACAAATTAGTTTTCTAAGCCAATATCTTTACCAAAATCATCACCAAACAGATACACAAGATGTCTATGAAGGTTATCTATCCGTTTCTTAGGTATGGTTTTCTAAGCCATTTAATTTGGTTTTCCTTGATACTCCTTCGAATACATGAAAATCTTTACGCTTGAAAAATGACACAAAGAAAAGGAAAAAAATAATTTCGGCACAATAATTCCAACCTTACTTTTAGAACAGCAAATGAGTGTTAAGAGAGAGAAAATAGTACTCCCTCCGTCCCGGGTTCTTCCTTACCATTTTCTTTTTAGGATGTCACCCAATCTTCCTTATGTTACTTATTTTAGATATTTTTGAGTAACAAAAAGTCCACAATACCCTTAAAGTTTGTCCCCCCCTCTCTCCTCAATTACCCTCACATTTTCCACATCCACTCACCCACCAGTCCACCACCATCACCCACCACCGTCCACCACCACCACCCACCAGTCCACCACCACTAGTAAACACTCTCTCTCTCTCTTCGACCGACCCACCAAATCACCCCAAAACCCACCTCCAACCCATGAAACCACCCTGAACCCCACCCCAAACCCACCACGAAACCACCCCAAAACCTATCCCCACCACGAAGCCACCCCAACCCACCATGAAACCCATCTTCAACCCACCACGAAGCCACCCTGAAACCCACGAAATCCACCACAAAACCACCCAAAAACCCACCCAACCACTCCAACCACCACGAAACCCCACCCAACCACTCCAACCACCACGAAACCCCACCCCACAACAAAAATCAGCACCGATCTATGGCTTAGGTGGTGATTCAATGGCAAGAAAAATTGATTAGAGGGAGAAAGAGAACGACAGGTGAAGAGGGAGAAGGAGGAAAGAGGTGTTTGAGGTGGTGGTGAGGGTGAGGGTAGGTTTACAGGAGAGAGATGGGTTTACAGGAGAGAGAGAGTGGGTTTACAGGAAAGAGAGGGAGAAGGGACATTTCCTTGATAAGGGCGTATTGAGAAAGATTGTGTAAAAGTTTGTTTTCCTTGGTAATAGGTTCATTTTCTTCCGTAAGGAAGAACTCAGGACGGAGGGAGTATTTTGGTAGGGACTACCAGCCGGTAGAGGGGGTAGGGGTGTACTCTCACCAGCTCTTGTTCTTCAAATATATGTAGAACCCATCAAACTCAGAGATAATCAGCTTTAGATGCTAACCACCATATGTATTTTCCCATAGCGTGTTCCATTGAATACAATTCTTGATGCCCAGACCCCCCATTTGCTTTAGGTTTGCAGACAAACTCACATGCATTAAGAGGTGTTCTGGATCTGTAAGATGTTTTAGTATTTTTTCTTGGATATGAAGAACACACTAACAATTTTAACTTGAAACTCCAAACTTAAAAAATATTTGCAAGTTATTAAGTCTCAACATTCCATCTAGCGAGCGAATTGGTGCGAGATATTCTACAATGTATAAGAATTAAGAGGAACTGCTAGAGGGTGATACCCACTAGAATGATCTGAACTATTTCCTTCTTAAGGGTTTCTTTCTAGGCTTGTGTTCACAGAAACTTCTATAGGACATTCTTCTGTAACTTTTGGTGAGACGGGAGTCACTTTTCAATGAAACAAGGGTCACTACTAGAGATGACACTGGGCACGGGTAGCACGAGGCACGACACGATGAGCATGCGTTTTACACGATACGACACGGGCACGGAGGAAGCACGGGCACGAATGACTGAGCCTGGGCTGGGTCCGAGCCTGAATTTTGAAAAGAAAGCACGGTGGGGCACGGTCAAGCACGTCAGGGCACGACGAAAATTTTAATATCATTTGAAAAAAGCATGAGTACGACACGCACGACACGAACACGACACGACACAAGTACGAGCACGGGCACGACCTGTGCCTACCTTTTGGAAGAGCAGACACGACACGAAGCACGACAACTATAAGCAAGACATGGCACAACACGACACTGTTACAAAACACGAAGGCACGACACAAGCACGGCCCGAGCACGACATGAAGCCATCTTTAATCACTACTCATTATAAGTGACTCCTACATTACTAAATAGTGACCCTATTATTTTTTGTTATGAGTTAGTCTCACACAAAACTTGTTGTCTTGTTTTAGCCTATCCTTTTTTTTTTCTGTCTCATTATTTTTAACCACTTTTTCCATTAGTTTATATACTATAATATTCAAAACTAGTGATCCACCTTTTATCAAATGTTGTATATTATTCAAGTCAAGTTATTATGCTTTTTCATTTGTCTTTGAGTTTCACTTGCATTCGATATTTTCAAATCTATACCTTAGTTTGTATTATCTACTATTATTTTTCAAAATACTCGTATAAGAAGTACCATTTTTCTTGTTGATGCATGCGAACAAACGGTAATAAAAAAGTAAGAAGATATGGGCATAAGCATACTAGAGACCCAAGTACTATCTTGGTCAACAATTAAGGAGTTCGAGCTGAGTCCAGTACCTCTTTGCTCGATTGTACTCAGCTCGTTTTTCAAAGGAGTATTATCAAATTGGTACTCTTGCTCTGCTTATTATTATCGAGTGAGTTTCGGCCGAGTTTTGACTAAGGAGTTCATGAGCACACTAGTTTGTTAGCTATTATAACATTTACTAATACTAACGAGTCAAGTATTGGGGTGCTCTTTCTCGACTCGTCTAGTAAATGAGTATCAAATTAGTGCTCGTTGTCGTCTAGTTTATTATTGAGTGAGCTTTGTAAGTTAGCGAGGTGCTAATTATTTACAGCCCTATCTGCAATTAAATGCGACAGATCCATTGCACGGATTAGTCTTTTTGCCATTAATCATTTGATCATGTATGTAAACTTTTGGGTCTAATATCACAAAGTACTTCGTAAAGATCTATATCTTTTAATTTCAAAAATGTTGTAATGGTGAAGCTTGAACTTATACACTTCTAATATGAATATGTCTAATGTCTTATTTCGTATGTACGTGTTTCTCAATATACTTTTATTGATAAATTTTGTTTCTTAGGCATCAAAATTCATATTCTGTTATTTCCTTACCTCCCTTCATTTGTTCATTTGTTCATTTGTTCAATACCTTCAATATATTGTTTTTCGGTTGGTGCAGGGTCAGAAACACAACTAGAGGAATGAAGATTCTGCAGGAAATGACCAGTATGGGCTTTAGCCCAGATAGTTTTACCTCACAACACTGCAAGCGACACTTTTCAAGCTCATGAGAACGAAAGGTTCTATCTCGTCTTCTCCTACTTCAAAAACTTATGCTATTATGATTTTGGCTTTTGCTAAAAATGATAGAATGGAGGATTGCTTTAGAGTTGTTGGCGATATGGTACAAAGTGGTTGTCTTCCTGATGCATCCACTTACAAGGACTTGATAGAAGGAATGTGCTTGGCTGCAAAAGGTAGAGGAAGCTAATAGGTTTTTGGAAGACATGGCAAAGAATGGTTTTCCTCCTGATATTGTCACATACAACTGTTTTCTCAAAGTTCTTTGTGACAATAAGATGGCTAGTGAAGCAATGTGGCTTTATCACAAAATGGTTGATGTGGGTTGTATGCGTAGTGTGCATACATTTAATATGCTGATTGAGATGTTCTTTTCTATGGATGATCCAGATGGATCATTTGAGGTTTGGGATGAAATGATTAAGGCAGGGTGCCATCAGGATACCAATACTTATTGTGTGATGATTGAAGGGCTTTTTGGATGTGACAAAAGTGATGATGCGGGTTTTCTCTTGGAAGAAGTTGTTAACAAGGGAATAAAATTACCCTATAAAAAGTTTGACTTATTTCTGATACATCTGTCAACGATTGGTAATCTCCGTGCAATTCACACTCTTTCTGAGCATATGAAAAGGTTCTACAATCCTGGTATGGCAAGGCGTTTTGCGGTGAGCCAAAAGAGAAAGTGCATGAGCTTGAGGGAGAATTAACTGGTTGCTGCATGCAGGGTGTCGGTTTAACGAACAAGTATGTAAATTGTCTTTTGTGCCCTGTTCCCTCCTGTCCTCTTTTCAAAAGTTGATTGCCAAATTTGCTTGTGATTAGGATTAAACCATCTGATCCACTTATATCATCCTACATGGTTATGAGAACGAGAAGGTGTATGAATTCACAACGGCCTTGCAAATCAACTTTGCTTGAAATAAAGCCATGCGGTTTTAAATCACTCTCCCTTGTTTGTTTCTAGGATTTATGTTTTTGTTTCTTTCTTTGAATGACATCATGCATAATTTCTAGTTTCAACAATTATATCTTGTGGTCTTATTTAACAAGGGTTGTCTCAAGTTCTCAATTTCAGTTTGTTAACTACCAGTCAGCTTTGGCATCACTGTGTTTTCACTTGTTTGTTATTCTGCCGTGTTTTAATTTGTTTGAGCCAGTTAGATGGAGCTTTTCTGGGTTTCTGTTATTTTTGCCTGCTGTTTTTGATGTGTGAGACTGTTGTAGATTCATATCCTGAAACATGAAATATCATGTCGATTCTCCAGTATATTTAATGCTTCTGTAATCTGAAACGTTGAAACCTGCCATATTACTTTCTCATTTATTTATGAATGCATTGCCGTTTGCAGCAACTTGATTGAAGGGCTTCCAAAATCAGTTTATATATACATCCTTTTTCTTGGCAATTGGATGAGTACCAAGTTTGCAGTGGGTTAGTTCTTATTTATTTATTTATTATTATTACTGATGTTTGATGTTCTACATAAGTACATGTAATGCTTGCAAATTAATTCTTATATATGCTGGCAGTTTATTTTGGGCTACATCTGATCTGCTTATTGCTTAATCTGCAGCCCAGAAGCTGCCAATAAGCTAATGAAGGGTCTTCACTCTTCACATGGAAAATTCGTCTCAGGTGTGAGAAAATTGTGGTACACAGGAAGAGAATTATGCTAAGTCCATATCAGGCAGGATAAACACACATGGTATAGTTATTTTCTTTTTTCTTTTTTTTTTCCTGGTGCAGAACACACATGGTGAAGTGGTATGGTGGTTTCAGAAGCATTTTACTGGCACATGGACATGGTTAGCTTGTAGAAACCAGCTTTAGATCTTTTTCTTTCAAATGTGAGTTAACTCAAGGATCTCATCTTCCTTTTGTTGTGTTTCACGTAGCTTGTATAATTTGTTCAATGTGATCCCTCTTTCATCCCTGATCCCTCCCTTTCCTCACTGGTTGGTGTTCAATTGAATTAGTTACAGGCTCTTCTTCTTGCTCTTCTCATTCTTACATGGGTTCAGAATGCATTTTGATTTGCTCCCCTTTTCTCCTTTGTTGTCCTCTACTACTGAGTATTCACTTGGTGTTTATATTGAACCTCATTCCTGTATGCATAGTATTCTGTCAGTTCAGAGGGCCACTGTTTCACGTACCTATTGTTGACCCAACCAACTTGAGGTCTTTTTTTTATTGGGGGGTGAAATTACAAGGTAGCCATCCTCTTGACTCGATCACAGCTCGTTGCTGGGCAGGAGTGGGGGATGCGCCACTGCGCTATCCACCCCAAGCTCAATTGAGATCCTATGAATGAATTAGCCAAAGATCATTTTCCTTGTAGCCTTCTTCTGTACTTCCGCTTGTTCTTTCCTCCTTCTTTTAAGCTATAGCTACTACAAGTGTGAGGCCTTGCTATGCACTGAACTAGGTCTTGGTCCCTATTCCCTAAGCATTCTGATGCTGTTTTATCTTGTGGTTTTCATTCTGACTAGTATAATAATAGGGGGTAGCTAGCTCAGCTGGTAAGACCTCTGAGATGTATTCCAGAGGTTCTAGGTTTCCAGGGCCACTGGAGGTTTTCCTAGTCGTCATCTTCAAGGCTCATGGAATTAGTCAAGCAAAGCTTGGACACCCATGTTATCTAAAAAAATAATAGAAATTATTATAATGGTTGTTTGCAGTAAGCGTTCTCTAAATGGTCTTTTTCGCATTTAACCACGTTTTGTTAGTTCTTGGGCACTTTGTGAAGTGCCTGAAAACTTTACCAAATTACCAAGCACTAATCACAACGAGAGAAAGTCTCTCTCAAAGAAAAAAGAAGGAAAGGAAAAGGAAAGAAAGAAGATAAATGATGAGTCTTAGCCTGGTTCTTTAATATGACTATTTTTAGACTGTTTGTATTGTTTTAACTCCTGCAGTTTCTCGTGCGCAGTGCATTATTTGAATGCTAAAATGCTTGTACTTATTTCTCTTTTTTCAGAAGTCAGACGTGGTTTATTTGGAGCAGGAACCGTGATTTTTGGAGTTTACTCATCATTTTATGTTTGTTCTTTGTGGTGAGCATGGTCTGGTTTAGAAAAGCACCTAGTAACCAATATATTTCACTAATAAATGCGCATCTACATGATTTAGTAGAAACTTCTCTTTTCTTCCTCCCAGGGGCTAGGGGTGCTAATCGATAAAGCGGAGATTGAATTTAGCTGAGCTAGACTTGATCTCAACCTCAATAATGAGCTCGTTGTGGTCAACTCGAGCTTGAGTTGGTCGAGTTTGACCCTTTCCTAAAAGAAATTACCCTCTGAATTTGCAAATATGATAGGCAGCAACCTACTTTTCATTGATATATTTAGATGGTTCAGTTTAACTTTGCAGTCAGTGGATTTCTGATGGTTCATTGCACAGTTTAGTTGCTCAAGACTGTATCCAAAGAACCTGGGATTAGCAATTATAGTATGATAAGTACTTTCTTTTCCTATAAATAAGTACAATCTGAGAAGTTACCTGAGTGCAAGTCCACTCCCCTCCAATTACTTTCTGGGTTATATCTCTTGTCAGTCAGGCACTACGTTTGCTAATGCTGTTGCTATTTGGGTTCGCCTCACTCCTTTCTTCGATGATCAGGAGTCATCTGTTTTGCTCCTCGAAGCACCCTCTGTTTACTGCGATTTCGTCGGTGCTGCATATTATGGCTCTTGTCCTGTCTAGACAAGTCTGGAGAAGTCAAAACTTCTGCATCCTTAACTCAACATGGAGTGTGCCTGCTCCTGAAACAAAATGACATTGGCACATTTCCTGTATGTAGATATTTTACAGAATCTTCCTCGCCTGGACAAGTATTTGTACTGTTTGCTCTTTTACTGACACCGACTTTATTGGCTTCATATCTGTACTACCAAACTAATGCAAGTTCCTGTAATAATATTACAGTAATAGTTGTTTTGTAAATACAGTTATGCTGTAATTATTTAAAATTTTCTCGTAAAGAGAAAAATAAATTGTAAGGGCATCTATAAAATTGTGCTATTTTCCGCATCTTGAATTAGAATATCAATACAATATTGGTTACATACTTACATTACACCTTAGATCTTTTATAAGTGTCAAATATGTGTATTGCATCATTGACTTTCATACAAACTGTTTTCATTCATACTGCAGATGGAAATTCCATCAATTTACAAGTATCTTCAACTCTCATAATACATAAACTGTTTACATCAGTTTACAACACAATTAGCGACTTAGCGTTGTTAAGATTCAATTCTTGACCCATTGTGTGTATAATAAGTATCATGCCAATTGTGTTGACAATTTCACCCTATTGATAGGGATGTAAATTGATCTATAATCCGTGGATGTTTGATCCATCCGAACTGACTACATGAATAGTAACCCGAATAAATGGATTCTTTTATGGATAACAAACGAAGCGGGTGACGAATTGAGTTGAATATGGGTGGAAACTTCTCACCCGCTAACCCGCTGTACGGAACCATATACCATCCATTTAGTGAAAAATATAAAAAGAAAAACAAATTATACTTTATATGATTGCAAGGTTTTGATGTATGTTACTTGTATTTGATAGTTATTTATTCCATATATTTGGTTGTATAGACCTTTTATGCATGATGTTTGGGAAATTGTTTTCAATGAGTACGTTGTTATTAAATATCACACTTGATTAATCCATTTACCATCCAAGTCATTAGTTAATCTGAGGGTTACGGATGAAACAGACTGGGGTTGGATGACTCCCGATTGACGGATGAAGCAAACGGATTTCGCTTATCGAGAGGATTATGGTTTTTCCGCCCCGAATTCAATTTATTTGCATCGTTATTCTTACTCATTATCCAATTCGAGAACGTTAGATTGGCCCAATAAATAAATTAGCAACCCACATCATACGGATTCGATTACTTAGTGAGACTTTAATTTGGTCCAACTATAAGTATATAGCAACATCTAATAGATTTTCATGGGTTACAAATCCAACAACTAAACTCAACATTTCTCTATATTTTGTACGGAGTATTAGTGTAATTTACTAAAAAAAAATGAACTCAATGGCATAGCCCTTAGTAACATACAGTTTGAAATAATCAAGGCCAAACTAAACCTTTCAAGGGAACCGAGAGATAATTGGTTTGTCAACCATTATTATTTAAATTCAGATGAGTCACAAGGTGACACCATCGAGTATCAACAAAATAATTGACAAATTTATCATTCATTGAACTCCAAAAAATATGTGATTTTTCTCTGTCATCTAGCGTGCTTGCTTTGTAGATTCATACATTATTGATGCAATGTACAACCAGGCTTAACTAAGTTTTCAGATTTTTAAATTCATTTGTCTTGTTTTTTTTTTTTTTTTTTTTTTTTTTTTTGGGTCTGATGTCATGTTGGTTTGTTGAGACTCCGTATATGTATGCATACAATATAGGTTTTGAGTAAGACTTGTGAATGAGTGTTGCCTCCCCTACCTGAATATTCTGCAAAAATGTTGAGCTAATCAAAACTTACATGGTAAGAATGCCCCCCTCACTCCTCAATCATTGTCAAACTAGCGATTTCAGTTTTTTTCACAATGGTATAAGGTACTAGATTAGGTGATTCCCCTCCACAATTTATTATTATTATTATTATTATTATTATTATTATTATTATTATTATTATTATTATTATTATTATTATTATTATTATTATTATTATTATTATTATATTAAGGTTGCCTATGCGATACACAAAAATTCAAACGACGCAGTCTTATACATGAGGCGTGATACACGTGAGTAAAAGAATTACACCATCGTACATGAAAAGTGATAACTCATGCATGAGGCCGTGTAGTATGGCTTTACTGTTTTTCCAGCTTATTAAACCAGTGTTATTACTTTTTGGTTTCCTAGCTAGTGCCACTTTTATAATTTTTAGTGTCACTTATTTATTTATATGGTGTCCCTTTCTTAAGCACCATTTTAATTCATTTTTGTGCAATTAAGTTCAATGAAAAAAATACAATAAAAATCAGGCTTAATTTTCAATCAGGAGCCAAATACATGCATACACAACACCTAAAGTTAGTATATTTATTTTTGTAAACTATTTTTTATGTGTTTGTTTATACTCTATATTCATTTCAGTTTTCACCTATTTGCCCATTCAATAATTCATTTATTAGTTTTATGCTCATTCTTGCAATCATCCAAAATTCTGTAATTAGTTTTCAATTGTATTTAAAGAAGTCTAAATTTCTTTTTGTATGTCTATATGAAATAGTCTCTATATTAGGTGACTAGTGAGGGGTGTAAGGCACATACATTATTTCAACATCTCTAAAGCCTCACCATCGAATTCGATGGAATACTTTGTTGTAGTTGTTCCTTTTTCCGACTAGCTATTTCATCACTAATTTAGGTTTAGTTCAGTGGCGGAGTCAGAAAGCAATTCAAGTGGCCCGATTCACTCCCGTGTATCATATAGGACAATTCTTAAATATTATACAAAAAGATGATTTTATTAAGGATTTTTTAAATAAAAATTTCAAGTGGGTTCAAGTGAATACTCAACCTATTGAATAGGTCCGCCACTAACTTAGTTTCTAATTGTTACATGGTAAACAATTTGATAGAAAGTAAAAATGGCAAGCGTAATATAAACTGATTATTTTGAATTGAGAATACCTCATGGAAAGAAAACATCACTATCAAGTGAATCAACAAATCACAATGGTACTTCTTTAGTTTTTTGAGGGGACTAAATTTTAAATAATTGTATGTTCATTAAAAATATAAATGAGAATGTTTTGTACGAAGGGACAAAAATGACAATGGTAAGATATTTAAATGACTTGTACATCTTTTTTTTTTTGATAGGAGTGACTTGTACATCTTGCATAAGTGGAAGAGAGTAAAAGAGATATTCCAATTGTTAAGAGTATTGTTTTCAAATTATAAGGTTGAGGCTTTAATGTTTTGTATGCCTTTCCTAAAAGCAGAAAAAAAAAAAAAAAAAACAAACGAAAAGTAAAAGTTTATTCTAACCGAAATTGAAACTGGGCTTTTCAATTTTTAAGATGTTGTTGTTGTTGTTAAAAAAAATAAAATAAAAATAAAAATAAAAATAATATTATTATTTCGAAAAAACAAACAATGGTCACTGCTCACCAAAAGTGACCCCCTGCATTTCTTTTTTTTTTGAACTCAAGCCGCTCCCGCGGTTCTAGCTTTCGATTAACTGATCAACATCTGCCAACACAGCACTAGCGACATTGCTAGGCAACTCAGCGTTCCAAAAACGACAATCTACCTTCCAAGGCTGCACATGCGCTAGGTCATGGGCTATTCTATTACCCTCCCTACGAACAAAAGACCAAGAAACAGACACAAACTGAGACACAAACACTAAAATATCGTCTAAAACTAAATGTAAATGACTCGACCCTAAACTTCTTGCTTTTAAAGCAGAAATAACACATACCCATTTAAAGCAAAAATATAAATGTCTCACACAAGATTTGCTGATAATTATTTATTATTTAATCACTCTAAAAAAATATTTATTATTTAATATTAATATTTATTTCTTATTTCTTATTTCTTATTTCTTATTTATTTACTTTAATTAAAGAGTTTGGGAGAGAGAAAAAGTAGTAAAGCCGGAAAGGGGAGAGCAAAAGAAAGTAATCCCACGAAAGTCGAACAAGTTGTACTAGTTGAATTTAACCAAGTGACCAACCATTGTACATTTTGTACCTACTAAAAAGATAAGCACTCTCACCGAGGAAAAAGAGCTTTCACCTATCACAACAAAAGTGTCCTTTCAGCATAGCGATTCTTCAAGAGATTCTTCCCCTCATTGCTATCTCTCTTTTTCTTTTTTTTTTTTTTTTTTTTTTGGTGGTGGGGGGCTAACTGGCCCCGCCAGCTATATTAGTCGTACAAAGAAAAGGGGGATAACGAGAATCGATTCCGGGCTGAAGCCACGAAATCGGGAGGTCGTGTCACTGCGCTGCACCTCACTTCCCTTGCTATTTCTCTCTCTATTTCCCTATTCACTCATTTATTATTTTAATAATTTTATTATTATTATTATTAGTATTTATTTTATCACAAAAACTTGTTTAAAATGGTACTTAGTACAACTTTTGTTAAGATGAAAATCACTTTTTAATGAAATATTGGTCACTACTCATAATAAGTGATCCCTACATTTATGAATAGTGATCCTATTTTAATGTGAATTGGTTTCAAACCAGACTTACTTTTATTTTATTTCAATCAATTCCCACATTCGACCTTTATTTCGTTTTTGTCGTTTATTCTAATAATTCATTGCTTACTTTAATTATTTTAACGAAAGTCTCCTGTCCCTTGTTAGTTGCTACATACTTACATGCATCCTTCGTCACCTAACACCCAAAAGTGCGTAATCCATCACATTTGACATTTGTGGTCCAATTGCCATTGTTTTCCTTTCTTTAGGGTTTTCCTTATTTTTTTTTTTTTTTTTTTTTACAATCCGTGAACCAATCATATGTCTTTTCGTGCAAGTCTTATATGACACTAACTCATATTAAGGGTGCGTTTGTTAGAACTTACACGTTCATTTCAGTTCAGTTCAGCTGTCAATTTAGTGATTTTCAATTTAGTTAAATGATTTTCAGTTCCGTTCAATGGTGTTGAGTTCAGAATCATTTTTTTCATCTCACATATCAAGTTCTGTTCAATTCAGTTAGTGGTGTCTAGTTCAATTCAGTGGTATTTAGTTTAGTGATGTTGAATTCAGTTCAGTTCTGATAAGTTCAGCTCTAACAAACGCACCCTAAATAGACCACTATATAGAAATATAGGGGTAACTAAAATATGAACGTCACCCTTATATTTCATTGAAAGTGATCATAATCTTACTGAAAGTTACGATAAAATCGCTACATTGATTTTGTGATTTCGTACGGATTCTTTTCATTTCTTTTTCGGATATAAACAAAATTTATCACACCCTCAATTAATTTTTAAAAAATGATAGAGTACAAAATAAATTTATATTAGGCTTTGACAATTTTTCATAGAATTTGCACAATAAAACATAAAAACATTTTTAATTAATATGTAAAATGTGTATTTCACTCTCTGAGGTACTTTGTGTCTCAAATTCGATTCACCTTTCCTTTCATTGTATGATTATGTATTATGATGTCATTCCTGAATCTTTTCATTTTCTTTGATCACAAAACTTGTATGTCTATGTAAACTGGTTACACACTCAAGTCTTGATCCATTTCATAGATTACTAGAATCTTATACTATTCCATTAAAATTAATAATTCTCATTTTATTCCATCAATAGGCCCTTTTCTCAAACCAATTATTTGACTTGGCCAGGGAAAAATGAAAATACAAAAAAAAAAAAGATTTTTATTTTATTTTATTTATTTATTTTGGGTGTTTTTGCAAGACACACATTATTGAATCTTCAGTGTTTGTTTAGTCTATAAATACAAAGGATTCCCACCTTCAATTGTGCACGTCTCCTATATTCTATTCTATTCTATTCTCAAAACACCACTTTGAAACAGAGAGAAAAACCCAAGCTCAGGCAAAAGCTTTATCACACCTAACCATGTCGCTTCTTTCAGATCTCCAAAACCTTAACCTTTCCGAAGTCACTGAGAAGATTATTGCTGAATACATATGGTGAGTATTTTCTCTAGTGCACACCATGTTTTCGACATAATGTCTAAATGAAAGTTTTCTATTTAATTTTTTCAATCTTTCTGCTTTTGGGTTTTCATATATTTATTGTCATTTTTTGTTTTCTCATGTTCCATTGTTGCTTTAAGATACCGCCAAATCCATAAACCATTAGTGAATCTTTCACAAAACATATGTTAATTGTTCTTAAAGTTTTGTTGATGTTTTTACTTTATGTTAGTCTTTTTCTGTAAGATCCCTGCTTTGTTGTTCCTTGTTTATGCTGCTTTCTGGTACTTTTGTTTATTAGACATTCTATATTATAGATTGCTATACTCAGAAATACAGAGGAAAAAAATCATGGGTTTTCTTGCTAAAAGGATTGACATACTTGTTTTTGTTGCTAATCAAGTCTTGTTGACTTTACCGTTGACTTTAAAAGCATTAGTGTTTTCTGGGGTTCTATGAAAAACAGTCCTGAGCATAGTAAGGCAGGATCCACAGTGAGTGTTGTTGTTTATATCATTTTGATGGTCATAGTAATTGTATCTTTGTATATTTATGCACTTTGATGATATATGGTGTTGTGAATCTTAAACAGGATTGGTGGATCTGGTATGGACATCAGAAGCAAAGCAAGGGTAAGAAAAATCACTCAAAAAGAAAACAAAGAACCTTTTCTTCTACCAGATTTGGCTAAAAGTCATTATACTAATTGGTTGGTTTTTATTATTTAGACACTAAATGGACCAGTTGATGATCCCAAAAAGCTTCCAAAGTGGAATTATGATGGATCCAGTACTGGTCAGGCTCCTGGTCAAGACAGTGAAGTCATTCTCTAGTATGTCTTTACTTGCTTCACTCTGTTTCTTTCCTTCTTATAATGAATAAAAAGCTTTAGTTGTTGCTTCACTCATTTGTATTACCATTTAATGAAGAATTGATTTGGTTTATTCTAGGAAAAGAAAACACTATATGATATATCTGATACAATAGTTAGTTATGTTTATCAAAGATTAATAAGCATTTAATTGCTGGTATGATTGGAAATTTGGACCCATTTAAGCTAACTTAAACTGGGATCATACATCATTTACTCTTCATCCTTGTGGTCCATAAGTCAAATTGGTTGTTTTCATAAGACTGAGAGTATGGTTTTATTAATTTCCTTATTTTAGATTCCATATTTGTCAAAGAGAATATGTGAGCTTTAAAATCAATCTAAGATGGACAAAAGGACAAAAGGACAATAATATGGCCCTCCATTATTAATACGATGGAGAAGTAATGGAGGGTCATTTTTCTTCCCTGCGAAAAGTATTTTCTAGGAACTATTTTTCTTCCCTGATAAAGAAGTCAGGCTTACAGTTTAAAATTTCCATCCTGTTTGACTTAAATTTGTATATTTAAAAATTTCCCTATATTAATTTTAATGTTAACTTGTTGTAAATTTTTTGTTTATTGTTGAAACAGCCCACAAGCTATCTTCAGAGACCCATTCAGGAGGGGCAATAACATTCTTGTAAGTTCTTCATTGTGAATATTACCTTTTCAGCATGTTTGCTATTTAACAAGGTCGGTTACTGTAGTGAGTATAATTTCCAAATCTTTGGTGAATTTTGTTTCTTTCTCAATTTATGCAGGTTATGTGTGATGCCTATACTCCACAAGGTGAGCCAATCCCTACAAACAAGAGACACAATGCCGAGAAGATCTTCAGTCACCCTGATGTTGTCGTTGAGGAGCCTTGGTAAACTGTTAGGCTTTACTACTGGAGTCATTGTCGTCTATTTTGATCATTTTGCTAATGTTTAACTTGTGAAATGCACAGGTACGGTATTGAGCAAGAGTACACCTTGCTGCAAAAGAGCAACTGGCCCCTTGGCTGGCCACAAGGAGGCTTTCCTGGTCCACAGGTAGGTCACTTACCCTGCTATTAAATTCTGTTCGCAAAACTGTCCATCAGGTTGTCTGCTGGGACTGTAAATTTTAACTTTAGGTACATGGGGGCGAGGAGAGAGTTGTACGGAAAGTATTACATAACATGAAATAGATAAATGAGAGGCATATGGAGAGGGAATTTGCAGAGGATAACATATAATGATCAAGTATTGTTCAACTCTTTGGGGACATCTGAGGAATCTGGACGAAATGGGCTTCAACACTGGTTTTCTGAGATTACAATGCTGTTTTCCATGCTTCATTAGTGTGCCAAAACTAGAGAAAATTGCGATTCTTTTTTGTTGTTAAAACACACTTGGTTCTTTTATTCTCATACAGGTTATGATCAGTTTTCTTGCATGGACTTCATTGTCTCTATTAGTGTATGCTCTTATAATTTTGCTTGTTTATCATAACTTGAAACAAAACTTGATGTTGATGTAGCTCCTTCTCATCTGTTTGCCACAAATAACAGGGACCCTACTATTGTGGTGTTGGTGCTGACAAAGCTTTTGGAAGGGACATTGTTGATGCCCACTACAAGGCTTGTCTTTATGCAGGAGTAAACATTAGTGGGACTAATGGAGAAGTGATGCCAGGCCAGGTAAATTGGAGAATTATTGTTAACTTGCACCACCAATAAATCCGGTTTATCTACCTTTACTGTGCGTGGTAGGTTCCGTGCTTGAATTTCATCCTTCTGTTTTTGTAGTGGGAGTTTCAAGTTGGTCCTGCTGTTGGAATCTCTGCCGGAGATGAGGTGTGGATAGCTCGTTACATTTTGGAGGTAACTAAACTTTATCCTGCAACCAAATTCATACATTTCCTTAAATGATAAGTTTGTGAGTATAAATGAAAAGATCAATGTCTCTTCCCGAGATTATGAAATACTCCGTATGTATCTATTTCAAAAGAAAAGAAGAAAACTGTACTCACTATGTTTGTTTGTTTGTTGACAGAGGATCACTGAGGCTGCTGGAGTTGTTCTTTCCTTTGATCCAAAGCCTATTCCTGGTGACTGGAATGGTGCTGGTGCTCACTCAAACTACAGGTACTTGATTTTGGTCTATTTCTTTCCAGATAGAATTACTAGTTATACTAAACAAAACCTCTTCTTGACGACTTTAGCACAAAGTCCATGAGGGAAGATGGTGGCTATGAGGTCATTAAGAAGGCTATTGAGAAGCTTGGGTTGAGACACAAAGAGCACATTGCTGCTTATGGTGAAGGAAACGAACGCAGACTTACTGGAAAGCACGAAACAGCCAACATCGAAACCTTCCTATGGGTGAGCAATTCTTTTGTAACACAAATTTTCCATCACTTTTTAGGATTTTGCGTGCTCAAAATTTTAACCTTCTAGGTTTCTTATAAGGGTGATTTTTCTTTTGGTACAAATGATTGACTTATGTGCCGCAGAGTTTAGTTTGTCTCTTAAATTTTGTTATATCTTGACATACAGTTGGCATATCAATTTGAATGGACTTTTCTTTTGGTATCAAAGTTTCTGTTGTAGCAGAGTACATTGATTGTAGACTAGTCCATATATTGATAAAAAAACTTCTCTTATGTTTGCATCCTTGGCCTTCCACAGGGAGTTGCTAACCGAGGTGCATCAGTTCGTGTTGGCCGTGATACCGAGAAAGACGGAAAAGGATACTTCGAGGACAGGAGGCCTGCTTCCAACATGGATCCTTACGTCGTCACTTCCATGATTGCTGAGACTACCATTCTGTGGAAGCCATAAGAGTGCTAAAGCTATGACCTTTGGCTGGCTTTCAGATTCGTTGTTTGCTTCTCTCTGTCAGCCAGAACTATTGCAGTAACAAAGAAAGTGTTAAACTGCTTTGTCCATTGTATATCTGTCATTCCACGGAATAGCCATGTCTTATAGCTCATGGTGTTTCGGCTTTGGTGTCTCCATTGATTTGCTTGTGGTTTGTTCTTCCAGTCTTGTCATATCAACAACTCTTCCACATTAATAAAATTTTCTGATGGGCTATTTATTTATTTCTGATGGCCTACTAAGATGGCGTTGTTGTCCTGGTTACGGCTCCGTCGTCGAAAACGATGACGTGAATGATATTCAGGGTATATGTTTTGAGTTGGGCATATTCTCATAAGGTTTTTAGTTAAAAACCGTCCATAAGGAAATCACACTATTTATTTCTGCGGTTGTGTTTGGAGTTTTAGATACTTCTTCTTCTTTCTTTTTTTTGGGTTTATTTATTTATTTATTTTAGATGTCGTAGGACCATTATTGACCAAACCGAGAGAATCTTTTCATGGGAAAATATTGGCTATACGTCGATAATTTTAGCTCTTAAAGTGCATTGTTTAAAACATTGCATGAATTTTGAGAAATAATGGAGAGATTCTTCGGTACCTTGAAACTAGATATGAAGCTCGTGCGATGCACGGGTTGAATTTTCCATTCTATTTTATAAAATATAAATTTAAAATATAAATAAATAAAATAAATTCATTTGCACCCAAAAAGAATAGTAATTTTAATGTCAATTCTTGATATTGAAGAATATCTATTAGCAATTTCAATTCGTTCTCGTGTATTGCAGAGTTTGTGTTTATATTATGAAATAATGCGATGTGATTAAATCTCCTAGAGAAACAAAAAGGTTAGTTGTCAAATTTGGAAAAATTATTAGCAATTTAATATTATCAAATTATATAATAAGATTATTACGTATCTTGTATACTTTTAACTCTTATTATAAGTATCAATTATTAGTTTTTTTTTTTTTGCATTATTTACTCCCATGTGTTGTATATGATATAACATGAAGTTATTGTTTCAAGTATTTCTATTTATACAATTTAATGTGAAATAATCATTTAATAATATCCTTCATGCCTGTTTAATTGAAATAATCCATAAAGTCTACAAACAAATTAATAAGAATTTATATAAGAATAATTATAATATCAATCTAGAATCAATTATTTATATGAAACTAATTTACATAACTTATTGCTATCCTCAAATGTAAATCACATACTAAAATTGCTTATGTAAGTATGATAACATTATAATGTATCTTATCATGGTCGTGTAAGGCGGGAATGACCATCACATATTTTATTCCGTTTTGCACTACACTACCTTTGATTTATCAATCAAAAGAAGTTACTTTTAAAAGTGATGTTGGATATTGTCATTTTTTAATTGTAAGGAGCTTGTTTCCGTTGCACAACTCTAAAAGTCTTGCTAAGGGTAAAAAAAGTGATATTTTAAACCTCATTATCCATGCAATAGATTGATATTCAGAAATTTTACATCAAATCATTATACCATAATAGTCAAATAAACATCTTCACGGTGGAAATAAACAGTGAAGATTATTGTAAGAGTTAATTGAAACTCGATCCTAGGTCTTGCCAATTGGTTAATCAACCTATTGTCAATTTGTCTCCCTTTTTTTTGAGGTGTCTTACATGTACTCACTTGATTAAAGCCCAACAGTGGTGGATCCAGAAAATTTAAAGTATGGGTGCAAAGTAAAAATGAGAAAAATATTCAAAATAAGGGGTGTCAATTTTACCCGTGACGGCGACTTCGAATAATTAACCTTTGAAATTAGGAATTTTGGGTTTAACAATAGATGAGTGGGGTTTTAGATTAGAAATTCAAAATTACCACAACAAATTAATGTAACTATTTGATCTTGGCATGAACTCCTCTCCATGGTGGCTTCAATTAATAAGCAACAATATTTCAAATTAAAGCCCTAATTTCCATTATTATCAACCCAAAATTGGCGTCTCCTTTTTTTTTTTTTTTTTTGGTGCAGATGAGGGGACAAGCCCCAATTACAAAGCTAAAGACATTAACTAAAAGGAACAAAGACTCAAAATAAACTAGACACAACCAAAATAAAGACGGAAAACAAAACTGACGGAGAAAACAAAGCACAAAAATAAAAGACAACAAAAACAAAGGACCAAAGAAAACTCAGGCCCTCACTACTCTTGGCCAGGCAACACCACGGAGATCTTCAGCTAGCAGGTGACATAAATCTGCAGGAGGAACATCAAATATCATCAGAGGTTGAGCCAAATTGACCCCTAAATTCGCAAGCCAGTCTGCAGCTTTGTTACTCTCTCGATAACAGTGAGATAAACGGATCACCCATCCTTCTCTAGAAATGAGATCAAAGCATTGTTTGAGAAGATGGTAGTTCGAATTGGCATGGATGGTGGTGGCGGTGAGCAGATCCACAGCAAGCTTTGAGTCTACCTTCACATGAACTCGACGAAATCCCAAAGTCCAAGCTAATTGCAACCCTTTAAAAATGGCGAGAAGTTTCGCTCTCAAAGAATTACAGATACCAAGTTTAGCTGCGAAAGCTCCCTTAAAACTTCCCAGGTGGCCACCCAAGAGTCCTCCGCCACCCGCAAGCCTTGGGTTGCCTCGTGAAGCCCCATCAGTGTTGAGGCACACCCAACCCTCTAGAGGAGCAATCCATCTTATGAGAATTTCACTTTTGGGTTTTTTGTGAATTTGATCTGAAACAAGACCATGGTCAAGGGCTTTTTTGATTTCTTCAACTCTGCAATTGATAAATTTAATTTTGTTGATTGGAAGAGAGGGGTTAGCCTCCAAAATGGCAATGTTGCGCCACCTCCAAAGCCACCATAAAGAGACCGCAAAAGTTCTGGGCCAATTCTCATTAGACCCACAATTGGGGTTGAGATTGATGTTCAACCAGTTCTTCAGTGGACTAGTGAAAAAAGAGCTGTTGGGATTTACCCCCAGATTATGCCAGACTTGATGAGCTGTTGTGCAGTCACGGACAATGTGAATTGTTGTCTCCTCACGAGCTCCACACAGCACACAAGCAGGATCAGTTGAGAGGTGGCGAACGACTCGATTCACGTTGCTCAGTATCTTATCATTCATTAGCAACCAGAGGAACATACGAATTCGTTGAGGCACAGGAGCATGCCAAACTTATTCCCATTCTTTTGCATGAGGTAAATTTTCTTCTTTTCTAATGATTTGTAAAGCAGATTTGATGCTAAAACCTCCCTTTATAGCTCCATTCTAGTACAATTTATAAGCTGCATCATTACCATCTATGAGTTCTAGCGACTCAATCTTTTTCAGAATTGAAATAGGAAGAAGGTCCCCAATTAATTCCCAATGCCATCCCGTACTGGCGTCCCAAAGATCTTCCACTGTGGCGTTTAAAATATTTCCAGGAATGTCCACAATGTTGACAGAGAACAGTGGTTGATCAAGCACCCAATTGTGGTGCCAAAAAAGAGTAGATCGCCGATTACCAACCGCAGCGCAGGTTCCTTTACGAATAGTATCCACGTTTTCCAAGATGCCTTTCCATGAGTTAGAGGCATCTCGTTTCTCTTTGAACATATCAATGTCACATCGATTGTTGCAATACTTGCTTCGTGGAACCCTTGACCAAAGAGTATTAGGCTCAACAAGTACTCTCCAACCCAACTTCGTCATGAAAGTAGCATTAGATTGTCTCATGGAGTGTAAACCCAAGCCCCCTGATTCTTTTGGTTGCGTGACTTGGTTCTAAGAAACCAAGTGAATCTTACGTTGATCATTAGTCCCTCCCCAAATAAATATTCTCATTTTCTTGTCTATATCATCACAAACTGAGCGAGAGATGCATGCTGTCTGTAACTAGTAGAAAGGAATTGAATTAAGAGAGGATTGGACCAAGGTAGTTCTTCCTGCCAAAGATAGGCAATGTGATTTCCAACCAGCCAATTTGGAATTCATTCTCCCTAAAATATACTGATAAGTATCTTTTGTGATACTACCATTAATGGTAGGCACCCCCAAGTAGCGATCAAGATCGTCAGTTTCTTCCATTCCCAGCTCTTTACATATTGCTTCATGAAGATAAGTGTGTGTATTTTGTGACAAGAATACACGACATTTAGGCAAACTCACTTTTTCACCCGATGCTCTGTAAAATTGATCCAAGCAAGATTTAAAAATACGTGCTTGATCAATAGAAGCTTCTTTAAGCAAAATGACATCATCAACAAAAGACAAAGATGACAGGGGAGGTCCATTTCGACTAGCGCGAACTGATTTCCAAATCCCATTTGCAACGAGCAAATCTACCAATTGTGTCAATCGGTCCATGCACATAACAAAGAGGTAGGGTGAGAGCGGATCTCCTTGCCTCACTCCTCGTGTTGCTTCAAATTATTTAGTTGCTTCACTGTTCCACAGTATTTGCAAACCCATAGTGTAGACACCCAATGTGTCCTCCCTGGCGTAACGCCCAATGATGATAACCTATAATCATGTTAGAGAAACGAATGTCACTACTCGAAGTATTTATGCTCATTTGAACCCCATTATCCATCCTCACTCAGGATCTCATAAGTTTTTACACCCACAAATAGCTCTTTCCATCATCTTTCCAACGCCATGTCATTTGTCCCAATCGCACACCGGAGTCAAAAGTTATGATTTAATGAACATATGGGCTAAAAACGATGTTCTCATATCTGCATATCACTGTTCAAAACTGATTTTTAGCCATGCAATGATTAATTGGAGTATTATCCCACTAGACTTGTATTCCCCATTGAATTATCTTTCCAATGATGTATTATGGGCCAAAATCCCATTAGCAACGAATGAGATATGATCCGATCATTGATTAATGCGCTGAAACAAACACCTCTCTAGTGTTTGGGCCATAACTCGTGATATACTTGTGCTACATGAGCCCACAATATATCAAATGAAAGCCCTTTGAACAAGGAATCCAACGCATCAAAAATCCGGAAAATCAAAGATCAAACAAGCGCTCCAGAGGCATTTTCGTGGCAACGGCGGCCAATTTTCCCGCCTCCGGGCCCAGCGGCGTGCCGCCAGAGCCCCAGCGGCAGCCGCTGGAGCTTATGCGGCACTGTCAGGGCCGCTGAGCCTTCAGCAGCGCTCCGGGGTGCTGCTGGGCACCATTTTTGGCCCGAGAATCCTAATTTGACCTCTTTTTCGGCCCAATCCCCATAAATACCCCTCTAAACTCCGTTTTTTGGGACCAACACTCATTATTACGAAATTTCTCTCAAAAGAACCCTAATCCTTCTCTCTCTCCTCTCTCTCATGGAAACCTAATCAATCAATTCAAGCCTCATTCAAGAGCAACTTCACAAGCAAGAGCAAACCAAATACAAGAGCAATTGACATTCAATTCTAGTGCAACAAAAGGTTAACCTGAGGGCAATTTTCTCAATCTTTCAAAACTCTTTTAGCAATCATATTTTACTTCGATTATGATTATGGTTGATTTGTATATCATGTTTTGATTGTTTTAATTTTGTTATTAATAATATTCATGTGTAGGTAATTGATTTGCATGTTTTAACTTGTTCATTGCATGGTTAGTATACATATTGCATCTTTGCATGATTAACATATTTAATTAGTGTATCCACAGAGGTTTTGGCTCAGGTAAGGTGTTGGCTACAAGTGTCAGCAAAAGCAAATACAGTCCAAGGCATACTTAACTGGATAAGCAGGCAAAAATGTTCAAGATTCAGGAAAGAAGTCTATGCAGCAGGGCTTGCGGCAGCAGTTTACTGGATATGGAGATGCAGGAACATTCAATGTTTTGAGGGGAGCAGAATGCCCCTGTCGCATATCATGCAACAGATTCAGCAGGTGATCAAAATCAGAATACAACACTTCAGCATCAAGAGGAAGATCAACAGCAAGGATAAGAGATGGATAGGGATTTTGTAATCTGTTATTATTACTGTGTTTTGTAATTGCTGTAAGTAGGAAATGGGTGTTTTTGTTTCAATTATGGTGAACTACTGGTTGTAGTGTGCTGGTCCTAGTAATGTCAGGTTTGTTTGGTTGTTAGGGGATGTAGATCCTAAAGAACCTTACCTAGTAGGTGGCCTTGAATTTACATTGCCCTATAGGTTGTAATCTTGCTACATTACAGCTTTTATTAATACAGTTTCTGATTTGCACCAAAAAAAAAAACATATTTAATTAGCATATTAGCATATAATTAGGGGTTTTGCATATACTTAGCCCTAAATTGCATATTAGCATATTTTTATTATTTTTTTTATATTTATTATTTTACTTCCATTGAAGTTGCTAACAATCTCATTGATGTGCATATGCAATTTGGCGCGTTTAGCAAGAAAGGTAATGTGGAGATTTATTTCTTTTATCTTATTATTGGTTTGGTTTATGCTTATTAATTAATGCATGTAATTGGATAATATGTGCAAAGTGATCACTTTAATAATTTGGTGTTCAAGCCACCTAGTTAATTTAGCATCTTGGACGACCGGATTTGTTTGGAACCTTGCGATATGAATTATGAATCCACATGGATGAGATTAGTAGAGGCCTTTAATTCGGGTGTTTTAGATAGGATTCGTTTTATCTTTTTCGTAACCACACTTTTGAACTTTATCTTTGGCCCCTTTTGGGTATGAGTCAATTCCCAATAGGAATTGGGTGTACTTTTGTTGGTTTCCAATTGTTTTCTTAAAAATTGGTGGCGACTTCGCTATTTGCTAATTATTATTTCCCCTAACAAAATTAATCAAATTGCATATGACGTATTATTTAAGAACCATTAATTCCAACTAAATATTTCAATTAGCACTGAAAGGCGAGGGTTCTTATAGTGGCGACTTCACTGGGGATTTAATAAGAGGGTGTAATTCGAAAGTTTATCCATGTTGATTATTAATTCATGTTTCTTGGTTCAAGGCCTTTATGTGTTCATTCTTCGCTTTGCATTCATATCGTTCATATTGCATGCGTTATCATCGCAAGATGTCGAAAGACATCACCACACCATTACAGGATTTACCCTTTGGAGCATTGTCTATGACTTAGGCTGGTGACCCACTAGGTCCGAATTACCTTTGCACATAGTCGTGTTCCACCTCATGACATTTACATGTTTCCATTCGAGATATGTAAAACGGTACGTCTAGTTTTATTATGCGTACCATAGATGACGCAACGCATCCGGTCGTGGGTTACCATATCCAACCATAGATTGTGTCAACCATTGCATTAGTCTCATGGTCCATTCAAGGTGCTTAATTAATTGCTTGTCTTTTTGTGATTGATTGTTTCCTTGTTATGTGATTTGTTTCCTTAGATTGCTAGATTAGGTCCTCTTCAGGATCTTAGTGGTCTAGAGTATAAGAAGTTTCCTATTTGTGTATGTGACTAACTTTGTAAACTAACTTAACATCGAGTCTAGAATCTTTTCTTTTTAGGAAGTAAGATCCATGAATCTTCCCGACGATGCTAGTAACCATATTAAGGAACTTATTTACCAAGAAAATCAATCTCGAGCAAGTAATATATTTCGACCAATGATCTTTCCCAAAAATAAAAAAGAGTCTTATTTCTTTCCTTAAGCAAGTCAATAGTATATTTTCCTTTTCTTGAGTCCGGAATATATTTTTCATATATAAGTCAAGAGTTTTATGGCAAGTCAAGAGTGCGTCTTTATACTTTCCATTGTAAGTCAAGAGTATCTTTCCCCTTTCCCAAGTCTAAAAAAGTCTTGTTCCCATAGTAAGTCAAGAGTAACATTTTTTCTTTCTTGAGTCCAGAGTATTTTTGCTTTTTCTTTTTAATAAAAAGTCGAAAGCTCATTGGTTAAAATACGTAACTTGCATCGGCAATATTTCCAAAAAATTGGGTCTCCTTGAGAAGTTACCATGTTGAAAAATTATTCTAGATTCTTTTCCCATCTTTTTTCTAACTAAAAAAAATAAAAAAAATTGCATTGCATTTCATTTTTAGAAGCTCCATGCTAGGACATATAGAATCATTTTAGATTGCATCGCATATCATTTTGCATCATCTTAGAACATTGCATACACCCACTTGCCATAGGTGGGTAGCTTCATCATGCATTTCATACTAGATAATTTTTGCATACATATAGGACATCGAATATTGCATTGCATGTCATTCTAGGACATTCTAGATTTTCCCATATCATTTGCATGTAAATCATTTTAGGCATGTCTAGGACACTATAGAGTGTTGCATCACAATCGCTTACCTCATATAGTTGCATTCATCGAGTCATAGGCGACAAAGCATCTAGAACGAGTCATCATTTTATGTTCATGTCAAGCTTGCATATAGAAATCCCATCCTTGGACTTCGAGGGTTAATATAAGAGTCTATCTTCTTCTAAAAGCATGTTCGAATTTCCCTCCTTAAGTGTCCCTTACTAAGTTGAGAATTGCATCCAAGATCGAAAATGTCAAGTTTACTTGAAGGAACCTAAGCCCAATATGACTTGAGAAGGTGAGAAAACCCAAGCCCAAATGATGGCGAAACTTTTGACCCAAATGACCGCCATGAATGCTAGGTTCATTGAATTAGAAGCCAAGATTGCTAAACTTGATCCTCACACCAAGGATCTCGAAGAGCCCATTTCGAATGATGATAAGCCCAAACCTCCCACTAAAGATGTCCAAGAACTTCAAGCTAAGATAAATAGGCTCGAGTCCATTTTAAGCAAAAGTCTCATCTTTAACGACATGATAATCAATTCTGAAGGCTTTTCTCCCCACATTAAGGGAAAATTGCCCACCAAGTTCTCCATGCCTGAAGTTCCCATCTTTAAAGGAACTGATGATCCACAAGATTACATTATAGCTTTCACTACTGCATTGGGCCTTAGAGGGATTGAACACAATCCGTATGTTCACCTCTTTCCCCAAACCTTGGACCCCGCTGTACGGGCCTGGTTTTTCAAGTTGTCCATCTCAAAAGATCCAAAAGTGGGGAGACTTATCCACCTTATTTCTAGAGAGATACACTGACAATGTCTTGTCACCCATGACATTGAGAGAGTTAGATATAACCAAGCAAGGTGACGATGAAGAAGGATTTACCAACTTTGTGAGAAGATGGAAAACCAAGGTTGCCGAAATGATTGATCGCCCATCTGAAAGGGATCAAATTAGAATGCTCGTCCACAACTTGGCACCCAACTATCTTGAGCACATGAAATTCCAGCCGATCACTACTTATGCCCAACTAGTTGAAGTTGACATGGCCATTGAAGATGAACACCTCACCCAATTAAGAAACAAGCAAGGCAAGCATGGTTCTAAAGGAAATGAAGTCAATGTCATTGTAAGTAGGCATAAAAGAGTATACACACCTCTTAGCATGACACAAGATGAAGCATTCGACAAACTCTCGAAGAAAGCTATATTTCAGTAATCAGTCCCACACTGGACCTAGAGCCCAACAAGAGAGGCAAGGACCGGAATCCTAATGCCTACTGCAAGTATCATCAAGGAAATGGTCATATGACTGAAGAATGCATGCACCTGAAGCGCGAGATCCAAGATTTGATCGAATGAGGCAATGGATGCACCATGAACCTAAGAGTTTGAATTGGACGCCTAGCCCAGTCGCGAAGCCCAAGCTCAAATATCATAGAGTCATAGTCTAGTTGGAGGATTTCTTTTCCCCTTTCTTTCTTGGTCGAGTCCAAGTCTTGTCTTAGGATTTTCCTTAAAGCATTGTATTGCTTTTTTTTTTATTGAATAAAATAGGCCTGCATTTCTTTCCTCATTCATGGACTTCTTATAATTGCAAACCCAATGATGAATCTGAGTTGCCAAACTTAATCAAAGCAAGGACCTTAACTATTGAGAAGAGGACCCGAAAAGAAAAGAAATAAAAAGGAAAAAGAAAAGCAAAGGGACACACATCCTGTAAGTCATACCAAGGACATGAAGTGTTCATTTGACACCCTTCATTATTATCCTTTCACCCACAATGCAAATTACCACTTGGATCCCATTTGAGCCATCAAACACAATAAGCCACTTTCTTTCTTAAATCACATTATCCTAACCCGGGAAATGGAAAGTGTGCAAAAATGTTTAAGTATCACCAAATCTCAAGCAAGGCGTGAGAAACTCCAATAAGAGTTCCAAAAAAAAAATAATAAAAAGAGCAAATGTCGAAAATTCAAAAGAAAAAAGAAGTTCCAAATGCATATAGAGAGCACCAAATATCAAGAGAGTTTCCTCACCTCGAAATATCAAGTGACACCCAACACACTAGGGGCTTTTATGGAATTTGAGCCTTATTATCCATTCTTTGGCAACCCGCACATTGGCCTAACATTACAACCCAAAAGACCTCTTAGAGGTATGAATCTTAAAAGATGTGTGTGCACCATATAAACTTAAAAAAAAAGAGCCCGCTAGGTTGAAAACCCGAAAGGGTGACCTAGGCAAAAGTTAGGACATAATCATTTCAAAGCCCGCTAAGTCTTTTCATTCAGTGACTTAGGCAAAAATGGCAAGCCCGTTGGATCGATCATCCAAGACAATGATCCAGACAAAAGTTAGGGTACTAAAAATTAAAGGTCCTCGAACTACGTTTTGGCCTGATTCCTCTGTGGATACATAGGTAACCTCTTTGCATTGAGGCCCGGTCGTACTCTAATATTTCTCAATATCAAGACCCATTTTTCAATTACTAATGGGATTCATCAAAAGGTCCTAACTTAATACTATCACTTCATCAATGGCAACTCAAAATCTAAGGGTTTCAAATTTCCGTGATTTTCCCCTTTTAGAGCCTAAGATCACTTGGATTCGAGTTTGTTCAAGGTCCGTCCTTTTAGGTCCGTCCCGTTGCATTGCACAAGGTCCGTCCTTTTGGATCCGTCCCGTCGCATTTAGTAGGTTTGTCCTTTTGGGTCCGTCCCTTTGCTTTGAGCAAGGTCCATCCTTTTGGGTCCATCCCGTTGCATTTTGCAGGTTCGTCCTTTTGGGTCCGTCCCGTTGCATTGAGCAAGGTCCGTCTTTTTGGGTCCGTCCCATTGCATTGAGTAAGGTCCGTCCTTTTGGGTCTGTCCCGTTGCATTGAGTAAGGTCCGTCCTTTTGGGTCCATCCCGTTGCATTTAGCAAGGTCCGTCCTTTCGGGTCCGTCCCGTCGCATTGAGTAAGGTCCGTCCCGTTGCATTGAGTAAGGTCCATCGTTTTGGGTCCGTCCCGTTGCATTGAGCAAGGTCCGTCCTTTTAGGTCCGTCCCATTGCAATGAGTAAGGTCCGTCCTTTTGGGCCCGTCCCGTTGCATTGAGCAAGGTCCGTTCTTTTGGGTCCGTCCTGTCGCATTTAGCAAGGTCCATCCTTTGGGTCCGTCCAGTTGCATTAAGCAAGGTCGTATGTCTTAGGGTCCGTCCTATAGCATCCACCTACTCTCAATGTCTTCATATTTGATTGAACTAACCTGCAGGTTACAAAACAAAGAAAAAGCATTATCTTTAGCAAAGCAAAACAAGGCACGAGAGCGACGTAAAGCTCTTCGACGATGGGTTATTATAATTAGCACCACGTCAGCAAAGCAAAATAAGGCACGGGAGCGACGCAAAGCTCTCTGACGATGGGCTATTACAATTAGCACCGCGTCTGCAAAGCAAGGCACTAGAGTGCAGCAATGCTCTTCGACGTATGGACTATCACAAATAGCATAGCGTCTGCATTCGCAAAGCAGGTAACCTTCACCACATGCGGTCAGGATTTACTTTTATCGCATCTTTTTCTAACATAAAGCATTTTCAAAGCATTGCAGGCATTTTTGGCAAATACTTTGACCGTCGCTTTTCCAAAACTCGGCCAAAGTGGGGGCTTCTGTAGACACCGAAATGTGTCCCCCCTAGCGTAACACCCAATGATGATAACCTATAATCATGTTAAAGAAACGAATGTCAATGCTCGACGTAATTATGCTCATTTGAAACCCTTTATCCATCCTCACTCAGGATTTCAATAATTTTCATTCCAACAAATATTTCTTTTCATAAGCTTTCCAACGCCATTTTATTTGTCCCAATCGGACACCGGAGTCAAAAGTTATGATTTAATGAAGTTATGAGCTAAAAACGATGTTCTCATACCCGCATATCACGGTTCAAGACTGATTTTTTGTCATGCAATGATTAATTGGATTATGATCCTGCTAGGCTTGTATTCCCCTTTGAATTTGATTTCCAATGATGTATTATGGGCCAAAATCCCATTAACAACGAAAAAGATATGATCAGTTCATTGATTAATATGCTCAAACAGATACTTCTCTAGTGTTTGGGCCATAACTCATAGGATACTTGTTCTACTCGAGTGCACAATATGTCAAACGAAAGCCCTTTGAACAAGGAATTCAAAGCACCAAGAATCAGGCCAATCAGAGCTCAAACAAGCACCCCAGCGGCATTTTCGTGGCAGTGGCGGCCAATTTCCCAGCCGCTGGAACTCATGCGGCATTGTCGGGGCCGCTGACCCTTCAGTTGCACTCCGGGGGGACGTTGGGCACCCTTTTTGGCCCGGGTACCCTAATTTGGCCTCCTTTTCGGCCCACTCCGTATAAATACCCCTCTAAACTCCGTTTCTCGGGACCAACACTCATTATTACGGGATTAAACTCAAGAGGACCCTAATCTCTCTCTCTCTCCTCTCTCTCATGCAACCCTAATCACATTCATTCAACCATTCATCAAGCCTCTTTCAAGAGCAACTTCATACACAAGAGCAAAGCAAATACAAGAGCAATTGACATTCAATTCTAGTGCAACAAAAAGTTAACCTGAGGGCAATTTTCTAAATCTTTCAAAAAATCTTTTTCAAACCATGTTTTACTTTGATTATGATTATGGTTGATTTGTATATCATGTCTTGATTGTTTTAGTTTTGTTATTAATCATATTCATGTCTAGATTATTAATTTGCATGTTTTAATTAGTTTAATGCGTCATAAGTATAAATATTGCATCTTTGCATGATTAGCATATTTATTAAGTATATTAGCATATAATTAGGGTTTTGCATATACTTAGCCCTAAATTGCATATTAGCATATTTTTACTATTTTTGTTTATAGTTCTTAGTTTACTTCTATTGAAGTTGCTAACAGTCTTGTTGGTGTGCATATGCAATTTGGCGCGTTTAGCAAGAATGGTAAGGTGGAGATTTATTTCAGTTATCTTAATATTGGTTTGGTTATGCTTGTTAATATGCATGCAATTGGATAATATGTGCAAAGTGATCACTTTAGGTAATTTGGTTTGTTCAACTCACCTAATTAATTTAGGATATTGGACGACCAGATTTGTATGGAGCCTTGGGATATGAATTATGAATCAACATGGATGAGATTAGTAGAGACCGTTAACTCGGGAGAATTAGATAGGATTCATTTTATCTTTTTCGTACCACACCTCCGAACTCAATCTTTGGCCCCTTTTGGGTATGAGTCAATTTCTAATAGGAATTGGGTGCACTTTTGATGGTTTTCAATTGTTTCCTTAAAAATTGGTGGCGACTTCACTATTTTCTTATTATTTCCCCTAGCACAATTAATCGTGTTGCATATGACGTATTATTTAAGAACCATTAATTCCAACTAAATATTTCAATTAGCGCCGAAAGTCGAGGGTTCTTACAGTTTGATTGTAAAATTAATGTCAAGAACTTTCGAGTTTCTTCATTGGTCCAAGAAGTTCTCTCGTTGTTGGTAGACATTGCAAGCTAAGTCGGCCAAACTTATTAGAATTTGAAACCCAAAATAAACTACAAAAATACTACTTTGGCACATTTTTTGGAGTTGCACAGAAATTAAAAAGTATGATCGTAAAACCGTAATTCGAAACAACAGTGATTCATAACCATTAGTGACATTTAAGTTAATAATAATAATAATAATAATAATAATAATAATAATAATAATAATACTAATAATAATAATAATAATAATAATAATAATAATAATAATAATAATAATAATAATAATAATAATAATAATAATAACATTTAATTTATTTTAACCAAACAAATAAGCAGATCTATGTCTATAAAATCATGTAAAAGCAATATGCTTCATAATCAGTAAATGAGAAATGTAAAAAAGTACAAAAACTTCAAAGAGGCATCAAAAAACAATTTAAGCTCTCATAACCAAACAAATAAGCAGATTAAACAAAATCATGTAAAGAGTTACATAAAATAGAACTTATTCAAGACACACCTGGAATTTTGGTGATGAAATTGAAAATTCAGACAATTAATCACCCCTCCAGCAATCGTCAATTGGGATCGACTTCTTAGAGTGTGGTGATGAAGAGGAGAAGATGAATTTTCTTTCAGATCTGGTAGTCTGCTAAAATAAAGAGCTTGAAGTGAAAGTACCCATGGAGTGAGGATCAGAGCTCTATATAGGAATATGTGAGAAGCAGGTGGGTGAGACCTCTTTAAGGCTCATAAATTTCAAACTACAGTAGTCGTTCAATGATTATGAGAAAATATGGGGATAGATATATTTATGAGACTTCTTTTAGGCTCATAAATTTCAAACTACCGAGATATTATTGGGGCTTCCACAACAAGGGGACTGAGGTTTCAAGGAATTTGGTCTAGATTTCCGAGCAATGTCCTTTTCTACTTACGTCCATGTTAATCCATTACCATCATCATCGGGCGTTGCGGTGCCAGGGGATGAGAACCGATTAGGGTGTCTGCAGAAGCCCCCACTTTGGCCGAGCTTGTGAAAGCGAAGGTAAAAGTATTTGCTAAAAATGCCTGCAGTGTTTTTGAAAAATGCTTTATGTTAGAAAGAAAGGAGGGGTAGACCCCTGACCGCCTGTGGTCAGGGTTACCTGCTTTGCGGGTGCCGACGCGATGCTAATTTTAATAGCCTCGTCGTCGAAGAGCGTTGCATAGCTATGCTTGCGGGTGCCAACGTGACGCTAATTTTAATAGCCTCAACAGCGAAGAGCGTTGCATAGCACTGTTTTGCGGGTGCCAACGTGACGCTAATTTTAGTAGCCTCAACATCGTAGAGCGTTGCGTAGCTCTGCTTCAGTAATGCTCGTGTCTTGGAAAACTGTGCGTGCAAAAGATAGATAAAGTGCCTGTGCCTGCGAAAATTAGATTAAGTGCCTGTGCCTGCGAAAATGAGATGATACCGGGTCCCTAAGATAGGAAACCAAGTTGCAGGGGCAAAAGAGTCATTTTGAGTGACATGCCCGAATCTCCCGGACCTCTAATGGTCGAGAAATGCAATCCCGCGCGGGATTTGAACTTGCGGGCCCGCCCCGTGAGAGGCGGAAGAGAAAAAGGGGCTCATCGGCCATGCGCAGGGCCGCCGAACGCTGGGCGGCGTTATCGGGCCTGCTCCGCGGCTCAGTTGATAGAGCGGCGGTGCTTAACGGGGCCGCCCGGCCTGGCTGCCAGGGCCAGCAACTGGGCCGCCGAGCCTGGGCAGCCCTGAACCGGGCCGCTGGGCCGGTTCAGAGGCGCGGATGGGGTTTTAATTTAGGGGAGAGCCGATTTTTTGGTCATTCTTCCCCAAATTTTCGAGACTATTTCTCTCTACCTCCATTGTTGCCCAAACTTCATTTCTTGCTAAAATTTACTCCTTTTTGCTTGCATTTGCTTGCTTTTGCATAATTTGAAGTTTATTTGTGATTTCTCACAAATTTGGGGTGAATTTGAGAGTGGGTTTTTGAAACCCTTGGAGAGAGAAAATCCCCACTTCTCCATTTTTTCTTGTTGTTCTTGCTAGCTTTGCTCATCCTTTCTCATGGCTCCACAATTGGCAAGGTAGAGGAGTTGGAGGACCGAGGTGCGGGAGGAGGTCGAAGAAATTGACATTTTTACCAAGGCTTTTCCTTCTCTTGTGAAGCCTTCAAAGAGGAAGCCCAATGTGGCTTTTCCTCAAGATCGTTACACTCGGTCTGATAGGGTGCCCGACATTGATTGGGATCGATCGGAGTTTCTTTTCCGACCGACGACTCATTTGAGCTTTCGGGCCTCCAAGTTCGTGGTAAGCCTCAAACTTTGAATTCCTAGTTTTATGCATTGAATTTAAGTTTATATGTTTTTCCTTGAGTAGAATTTGTGTACAGATTGTATGCAATTTTCAAGTTTGTAGCGCATGTGATCTTGCGCGGCTTGAACGAACTTAGAAACAATGCTTAGGATTGAACATTTGATTGAAATGTGAACTTAAGGGGTTGCGAATTGAATCATAGGAACCCGATGGGAATTTGAAGGCCCATGACAACTATGGCTCTTTAGTGAGACTATATAAAATCTTGCCCAAGGAGGTGCAGGATGCTGTTTTGAATGAGGGGTTTGGGCCCCTTGTAAAAGTGGCGGACTCCGTTGAGCGAGTCAAGAGGTGTATTGTACGCTTGTCTTTTTGCGCAGCTTGAACGAACTTCGAAACATGCTTAGGATTGAACATTTGATTGAAATGTGAACTTAAGGGGTTGCGAATTGAATCATAGGAACCCGATGGGAATTTGAAGGCCCATGGCAACTATGGCTCTTTAGTGAGACTTTATAAAATCTTGCCCAAGGAGGTCCAAGATGCGGTTTTGAATGAGGGGTTTGGGCCCCTTGTAAAAGTGGCGGACTCCGTTGAGCGAGTCAAGAGGTGTATTGTACGCTTGTCTTTGGAGCTTTTTTTGGACACTACGAACACATTCCATTGCCCTAATGGGGAGATGATGATCACTCCTTTTGAGTTTTCTATGTTGACTGGGGTACCTTGCGTGGGTACACCCATTGTTTATGACGTTTCCATTTGGAAGCGTAAGGCGGAGATGGTGGAGTTGTTCGGCCGCTGGGGGAACACTTGGGGTCACCATTACCGTTCCTATAGCGAGCTTTTCGCTACTTTGAAGGACCAGAGGTATAAGAGAAATACCTCGGTAGAGAAAAAGGCGAGGATGTTCATCGCCTACCTCCTTGCCACTACTATCTTTAGTGACAAGGGGGAGCGTATTCATGCTGTTTACCTCCCGAGCTTATTGGATTGGGAGAGAGTGAGAGAGTACAACTGGGGGTTGCCGGGCTACGCCAACCTCTTGAGATGCATGCGGTTTGCCTTCCGCGTGAATGACGAGGGATGCAAGCAGTCGACTCTTCCTCCAGTGAGCTTGTGCGGTTTTTGGACGGTCTTGCAGGTGCGTTCGCTTTTTGTATCTGTTTTTCATGATTTACATGATTTAAGTGTGCGGTGCTTAATTTCATGTTTTGATGTAGCCTTGGTTTTTTGAGTATTTCCCGGACATGGCGCCTACGGGCTGGGAGTTAGACTTTCCGGTTTGTAGAGCCTGGCGTCATAGGGGTCCCGCGCCTCTGCAGACTCTTTAGCAGTATAGGGAGGCCCTCCTGCGCCTAGACTGACACAAGGTATTGTAATTTCCCTTTTTGTTGCATGGATTGTATTTCTTGGTGTGGAAATATCTTATGTTGCATGCTTGCGTAGATCGAGTACTTCCCATGGGCGAAGTATCATGGTTTGGCTTCGAATGCTATCCTTGCATGTAGGACGGTGGACTGCCAGAGGATCCTGATTGCGGGTCCGTTCTCTTTTGAGTGCTATCTAGGAGAGCGGATCTTTCGTTAAGTTTATTCCCTCGGATCCTCCCTCGACCATGTTCTTGGTGAGGTGCTTGTCTCGTGAGCAGGTTGAGGAGGCCATGGTGGGCTCAGATGCTATAAGGTATTTGAGGGAGCCGGCAGAGGACCTTGCGGGGCACTATGAGCAGTTCCGCTGTGATCACTTTATGCCTTCATTTGTGGGTTTGAAGGTAAGAATTTAATATTTGATATTCTATGCCTTTCTTGTTTTGTTTGATGCTAACCTACTTTGCTTTGTAGGAGCCTCGGGTTGACGCCATTGATGTGAATGTCCCGGACATGCGGGTCCGAGGTCGGGGTTATGGTGGGAAGGAGTGCTGGGGGGAAATCCTTATGACGGAGGACCTTGATGAGGACATCCAGGGCCTTCCTTTCCAGTTGGGCATCTAGGGGTAAATTCGTAACTTTACCAATGTGTGCGATACTTTGTTGTTTTGTATGCTGGTATTGACTTTTCTTTGTGTAGCTTGACCGTGAGCAGACCGGAAAGGTCTTCAAGATGATGCATGCCATGAAGTCCTGCATATCTCGGGCTCTTTCAAGGGGTACTTGCTCAAGAGTTGACTTAGAGAAGGTAAACTTGATTTTGCATTTTCAAAGTTACATGCTTTGAGAAATGTATCTTATATATTTTGGTGGGTTGCAGGTTGAGTACCATCGACCTCTTCCTCGTCGGTCACGACAGGTGGTGTTGTCGGATGATGAGGTCGTGAGCTCTCCTGAGCGTAGCCCTTCGCGCAAGAGGAGCCCTCGGAGGGAGTGTCCTAGGAGAGAGAGTGTGCCTGCACATCGGACAGACCGTCCTGATGGGAGTAGGATGACTCCTTTTGTGGAGCCTACTCCTATGCCTATGCCGATGTATCCTTCTTATCCGGGTATGCGGGATTTCCTTCATAAGTCGGTCTTTACTACCAGCCTCCGGTTCCTGCTCCTATGATGCCTACCATGCCTCCTCGTTCTTCGTGGGGGTATGATTCGAGTTATCCCGGAGAGGGGTGCTCATACCGGGAGCCTACTCGACATTCTTCCTTTGACCCTAGCCAGGTCGTGGCGTAGATCTTTGGTGACGAGCCGCGGAAGGTCGGAGGATCATTTTGAGGTGCTCCGTACGGATGCTGATGCGGGTGATGATTTTTATGATAACGTATTTGTGTGAAATACATTTTTGAATATTTGTGTTTAACAAACATTCAGACTTTGCTTGTAAATATTGCTTATTTATTGGTCCCTGCACGTAATTAGGCTAATGCAAATGCACAAGTAGTTAAGCAAAAGCGCAAGTAATAGCCATGTAGCAAAAAATGGTACAACCAAAAAGTTAAAATTGGGTGTACCCTATCCCTCCTAAAAAAAATGAAAAAAGGAAAGGGGTACAAAATAATAAGTGAAAAAGGATTAAAAAGAAGAAAAGATGGTAATCATCCAAAAAAGAAATAAGGAAATTGTGGAACTTCCCTAAATAATAAGAAAATAATAGAAAATAGAAATACTTGTGAAAATAGGAAATTGAGCCAAATTGGAGTCCAAAACGGTTAAGAAAAGTGTCCAAAACCGGAGAAAAGAGGGTTGTCTCGATAAAATAGCCTGACGGCCAAAGGGAGGCGTCCAGCGGCACACACGAAGGAGCGGGGGCGAAAATAGGGGCCGCCAGGCTCAGCGGCTATGCCGCTGGGGCTCGACGGCCTACCGTTGAAACTCAACGGCTGGGCCTGGGCTGCACTATCGGGGCCGCTGAGCCTTCAGCGGCTGTCCCAGGGGCCTCTGAAGCCCCTTTTTGACGGGTTGCCTTATTTTCGTCTTTTTCGTGCGAGCCCTATATAAGCCTTGGGTTAGTCCGGTTTTGGGACATCACCTTCATAATTTACTAGCAATAGAGAGCTTTTAGAGAGAGAAACCTCCCGATTAATTTAGATTTCAGCCATGACAAGCTTTGAAGTTAAATTTGACAAGTGTTTACAATCCATGACCCCCGAAGAGAGGATGAGACTTGTGCCTTTCCACTTGAATGCTCTCTTCCACTTGAAGCAAGTTTAAATCGTTTGGAACCTTCTTGAGCCTGCCATTGAATTTTGGGAATGACAAACTCCATGTTTTTAGATTTGGGTATAATGAATTGTGACCTCTTCCCGAAGAATTTGCCGCCATACTTGGATTCCCTCGTGATCAAGCTCCCACTACTCCATGGCTCGGGGCAAACCTTGAAGGCTACTATAAAAGGTATCTTGGCTTATCCCCAACACATACCTCCTCCGTTGCTAGGAGCCGTGAGCTAGACCTTAACGGTGTGATTGAAATCTTTTTCCCCAAGGTAAGGGATGATCACAATGAAACGTATTATAAACATGCTTTTATCTTGTGTCTCTTGCATAGGTACCTCTTTGTTTGTGGAGGTAATAATGGTAAAACTTGTATGCTTAGAATTGTTGAACAAATTCAAAACGATTTTACCCCTATGTCTCTTGTTCTTGGTGAAACTTTAATTTGCTTGGACCGCAAGAAACCAGAGCCGTCGCCTGGCGGATGGACAGGAAGCCCTCTTCTCCTTCAAATGAGTGCTTAAATAAATTGCTTTGAATAATTTGATAAAGTTCGAATCTTTAATGTATATCTAACTTTATGTTTTTGCCTTGTTGTTTCTTTTTGCATAGATATGGCCCCTGGAGCATATGTGCTTCATCGAGAGGCCTACTAATGCGCTCAAATATGAACCGAAGCAGTTTCCTGCTTGTCGGAGGCTTTATTATGAATCCACCATTGATGAATGGCGCGGGTACCTTAAAGCTTGTCCTTTGCTAAGATGGATTGTCAAGTGGTGGGGCTTAAAATCCGCAATCGGATATAGCAAGGAAACGGGATATTACCAAGTCCTTGGCCTTCATAACTTGACTTACATATTTCCTAGCCGTATCATGCGGCAATATGGGAAACACCAAATTATCCCACAAAAGGATAGTGTTGCTCCTGCTACACGGGCTTTGACAATTAGCATGGTGAGATCCTAGGAGTGTGCATGGCATCGTCGCCCTAAGTGCGTGGACTATTCCTCACATCAAGGCCCCTACGGCCATATCCTCGGCCTATGAAGCTTGGATGGACTGCAAGACTGCGGAGGGTTGTCGTGCATGCAGGAAATTCGAACAAGGCGATCATAAGGCCCAGTCGGTCAAAGCTAGCTTAAGGCTTTCAAACCCTAATGACCTAAAAGGGAAGGGTAAGCAAAAGGGAGTCAAGCATGTGAAAAGTGTCCTTAACCCGAAGGCAAAGAAAGCTTTAGCAAAGATTACTACCAAACCGCAAGCGGGGCCCCAAATCCGGGCCAATGATCTTGAGGCCTCCTCAAGCATCCCTCTAATGGAGGTCTAAAAAGAAGTGCCTTTGGTTCGAGAGAGATGGGCTCCCAAGGAATGCGATGTGGAACGCCCAAAGGTGGATGCGCCCATGGAGGATGCAGTCCCTTCTACCGAAGCTACGGAGTATTTTATTAAGGAAATACTCTTTTGGAGCATGTCTAGCTTAGGATTGCCTTTTATTTTGCTTTAAATTCAATAGGGGTGATGTGCCCTTTTTTTTATTTTAGATTTATCTTTTGCCTTAATATTTGGGAATTGCCAAGTCTTTGTAATGGACTTTATTATTATTTATGGAGACATGCTGATTTTAATATTGTAACTTTGTGTTCATTATAGGCACATATTTTAACAACTTTTGAACACGAATATGATGAAGGGGCCAGGCCCAATTGCAATTGGGTTGTCATACGTATCCTTTAGGGGAATCAAGCCGCTCGTAGTTCTTTTCCCTTTTTTTTTAACAGTAAATCCCTTTTTTTTTTTTTTTTTCTTTTTTTTTCGGGATTAGGTAGCTTTGTATGGGCCTCTCGAAAGTGTTATATTGGGTGTCTTGCCTAAGCATAGAACCTCTTTAATTGATCCATGTTTAGCCACTGACTAAACTCGATCCCGTCCAAATCCGCCAAACTTGCGGCGCCACCCGTTAAGATCTTTGTAATAATAAACGGGCCTAGCCAGTTGGGTCTAAATTTCCCTCTTGGGTCAGTGACATTGGCCCTTACCTTTTTAAGTACTAAATCTCCAACTTTGAGGTCTCTCATTTTGAGCCTTTGGTTAAAATGCTTTGTTAGTCTCCTTTGATAGATTCTTACATTGTGCAAAGCCTGTAACCTTTTCCCATCTAGTAAAACTAATTAGTCATAGCGGGCTTGGACCCAATCGACTTCTGGAATTTGACTTTCTAAAACGATCCGTAGAGATGGGACCTCTAACTCAATTGGCAATACGGCTTCCATTCCGTAGACCAAAGAGTATGGTGTTGCTCCCGTCAATGCGCGGACTGATGTCTTGTAACCCCAAAGCGTGATGGCATCTTGTTAGACCAATCATAATAATTTTCGGACATTATTTCAATAATTTTCTTGATGTTTTTGTTAGCTGCTTCTACTGCGCCGTTAGTTTGCGGCCTGTAGGGAGACGACTTTCGATGCTGGATCTTAAAATGGGTTAAAAGCTCAATTACTTCCATCATGAAGTGTGACCATAATCACTGATGATTTCTTGGGGAACCCCATATCTAGCTATTATGTTATTCTTGATGAACTTAACCACATGTTTTGCTTTGAGCTTTGCATATGATTGCGCTTCGACCCATTTGGTGAAGTAGTCGATTGCTACTAGGATATATTCGTGACCCCCTTTTCCTGTTGGGGTTATATTGCCGATGATGTCTATTCCCCAAGCCGAGAAAGGCCAAGGTGAGGTGAAGGTGTACAATGGACTTGGTGGCAAATGTTGTAGATTCGCACGTGTCTGACACTGTACGTATCTTTTGACAAATTCACAAAAATCTTTTTCCATCGTGGTCCAATAATAACCAAGCCTTATTATTTTCCTAGATAGCATCATACCTTTCATGTGCGGTCCACAAACTCCTGCGTGTACATCTCTTAAGACCTTATAGGCCATCTCAGTGCCTAGGCATAGGAGATTGATTCCATTTAGGCTTTTCTTGTATATCTGACCCTGTACCTCTATGAATTGGGCTGCGAGCTTTCTGAGTACTTTTTGGGCTCTAGGACTAGAATCAGGGGGGTAAAGCTGATAAATGAGTAGATTCTTTACATCGGTGTACCACTCGTCTTCTTCGTCATGGAACACTTCCAAGGTGTCGCAATATGAAGGCTCGGATCTTCTTTGTACGCAGATGGGCATGATCCGAATAGTTTCGGGTATATTGATCATGCTTGGTAATTTAGCCAAAGTGTCTGCAAATTGATTATCTTCTCGTGGATGGTATGTAAAGTGTATTTGATTGAAATACACTATGATCTTATCTAAGTATTCCTAGTAGAGTGCCAAGGATTCGCTTTTAAGTTTCCATACTTTGGAAATTTGGTTAACTATGAGTGATGAGTCACCATAGACTCGTAGCGTCTTAATGCAAAGGCTTATGCGGATTGCAATCCTATTATGCAAGCTTTGTATTCTGAGCTATTGTTGGTGACTTCGTGGTCTAGTTTGACTGAAATAGGTGTATGTGCACCCTCGGGGTACACTATTAGTACTCCTACTCCAAAACCCTTTTGGTTAGATGCTCCATCAAAATAGAGTTTCCAAGTCTCGGTGTCTAAGGTCATAACCCCTTCGTCTGGAAAGTGGTAGCTTGTTCGGCTAGATACTCTGAGATGGCATGCCCTTTTATGGCTTTTTGGTGTTCAAATTTGAGGTCGAATTCTGAGAGGAGGACGGTCCTCCTGGCTATTCTACCGTTCAGTATGGGCTTTTCAAATATGTATTTCAAAGGATTTTCTCTCAATCTTATGTGGATTGTATGCTGGAGCATGTAAGGTCGCAGCATTTTAGTTGTTGCGACCAAAGCTAGGCATGTTTTCTCTAGAGAGGAATAGAGGGTTTCGTATTCTAAAAACTTCTTGCTCACATAGTAGATGGCCTTCTCTTCCTTGTCTATTTCTTGGGCTAGCATGGCCCCCATCGATGTTTCTGTGACTGTAAGATAGAGGATTAGAGGTATGCCTGGAGTGGGCAGTACCAGAACGGGTGGTGCGGACAAATAGGCCTTAATTTTGTCAAAGGCTTTTTGGCATTGTTTGTCCCATTCCGTCTTTACCTCTTTTTTGAGTTTCTTGAATATGGGCTCATAGGTGATAGTCAACTTGGAAATGAACCTGCTAATGTACTGGATTCTCCCTAAGAACCTTTTATTTCTTTTTCTGTTTTGGGAGGTGGCATGTCTATTATGGCCTTGATCATAGATGGATCAATCTCTATTCCTCTAGTTCTTATGACAAATCCTAAAAGTTTGCCGGATGTAACTCCAAATGCGCACTTTTTGGGATTAAGCCTCATATTGTACTTCCTAAGTCTGTCGAAAAACTTTTGAAGTGAGGGTACATGCCCTTCTCTATCTTTGGACTTTATATTCATGTCATCTACGTAGACTTCAGCCTCTTTATGCATCATATCATGGGGCAGGGTTGTCGCGGTTCTTTGGTACGTGGCTCCTGCATTCTTAAGCCCAAATGGCATTACTGTGTAGCAGTAAGTGCCCCATTGCGTGATAAAAGTGGTTTTCTCTTCATCCTCTTTGGCCATCAGGACCTGATTATATCCTACATACCCATCCATGAATGATAGGAGGGCGTGTCCAGCAGTATTGTCCACCAGTACATCTATATGGGGTAAAGGAAAGTCGTCTTTTGGGCTTGCCTTGTTCAAGTTCCTAAAATCTACACACATTCGGACTCGTCCATCCTTTTTTGGGACTGGGACGATGTTGGCTACCCAATCGGGGTAATTGGCCACTCTTATGAAGCCTGCATCAAGTTGTTTTTGGACATCCTCTTTGATCTTAAGAGCCCATTCTGGCTTCATTCTTCTTAACTCTTGCTTCACTGGTTTACAGTCGGGCTTTAGCGGGATGGTGTGCTGGGCAATGTTGCGGTCTATGCCGGGAATGTCCTTGTAGCACCAGGCGAAAACATCCGTAAATTCTTTAGGAGTGTTACGAATTGTTCGCGTTCATTAGATGTTAAAGACAAGCCTATTTGCACATGGCGAGGCTCGTCATTAGTTGCAATATTTATTGTCTCTGTTTCTTCGACTATTGAAGTCTTTTGCTCATGTTCGATTAATGCTCTAATGACTTCTTTTGGCAATTCCGTTATATCTTCTGAATTATTAGCAATGAGGCCATCCGAGTAAGCAAAATCGATACTCATAATATTAATAGAAGCGGACAATACATCAATGAGGTTATCACTAAGGACCTTAGTAATAGAAGGAATAGACTGGGGTGGACTACCCGACACTTCTAGGATAACAGACCTAGAATCAGACTCGGACTCAGAATCAGACTCAGAATCCGAATTTGGCCTCTCTGTAGGACTGTTGCAGATTGTGAACTTGTATTTGGCTCCCTCGACAGGAGTCCACCGCGTCTCGTGCTTCCAGGTGGTGCGGCCGGGCCCGATTGGGGCGTTCAGCTTGGACGGGTCGAACCTTTCGTTAAAAAGCACAGTAAGGGGAAGTTTGTTTGTTGCCTCGTTGTATTGGCGACATTCTTCGCCAAATAGTAGCCCAAAGTCGTTGGGTGCCGTGTCATTATCCCAATCTTTAGTGGATCGGTCCTCATTAGGAGGTATGGGTGTGTCTTCTCTCATGGTGAAGCAGTCTTGAAATGCCTCAAAGCCTGGAACTCGGATCCCATTGATCATGTATGGTTCGGGGAATCCGTAGTAAGGATATGGGTCGCCTTCTTGAAGCAATTGCCCATTGAGAGTGAGGGGATAAGGATCCATGCTATGTGGAATGGACTTGTTGGCCGCGCGGGCTCTTTTCCTAGCCATTTCCTTGGATATGTAAGCTCGGATTTCTTGACTTGTGGGCTTGTAGCCTAGCCCAAATAGATCATTTTTGATCTTGGTGTTCCAACAGGTTTGGCTACCTTGGGGTGAGGGCCCAAAGTGGTGCCTGGAAAGTGACATTGCTTTCTGAGTAGAGCGTTCACATTGAGTGTGGGTTCTATTGTTTCAATGAAGTCTATCTTCTTGAAGCCCCATAACTCTTCATCTTGCTCATTATGCTCTATCTTTAGGACTGGAGCTTTTTCTATTTGGGCTACCATAATATCAGCGCAGACTTCCAGCTTGGATCCTGCCAAGGATAACTTTACCTTTTGGTGCAGGGTTGAAGCTACAGCGTTTAGCCCATGTAACCAAGACCTTCCTAAGAGTAGGTTGAAGGTGGCTGGATTGTCAATTACATGAAACTGGACCAATTTCTCGATTTGCCCAATATTGATGTTCATGGAGAATGTGCCCAAGATGTTTCTTTTGGAATTATCGTAAGCTCTTAGCCCTTATGCAGAATGCGCGAGATTTTTGCAATCTATTTTGAGGTGTTCAGCGGTCCTCAAAGGGCACACATTTACAGCTGAGCCATTGTCGACTAAAGTCATAGGGACTTGTCTTTACTGACAAATTACGGTCAGATAAAGGGCTTTCTTGTGATGGATACCTTCAGGTGGAAGGTCTTTATCAGAAAAGGTGATGGGAGCGAATGACTTTCCTTGGACCAAGAGGTTAACTACCTCTTTAGGAGTGGCGTTTGGAGAAATGGTGGTTGCATTCAAGGCCTCTAGCACGACTCTTCTATGAGTGATAGAAGTGGTCAACAATTGCCAGATGGATATGTCAGCTTTTGTTTGTTGCAACTGTTTGAGAATGTTGGTCCCATCATCCTCTTTAGCTATTTCTCTTTGGGCCGGATCCCTATTGGAGATTGTTACAGGCTCTACGGGTTGGATTTGAGATGGGTCCATGCAGATATTTTCGGGCCTAAATTGGCGTCCTGATCTTGTGAGGTAGTTTAGAGCTTTATCATCTTCTTCTTTCTCATCATCGGAGATATCATACCAAGCTTTGCTATTAGCTATGTCATGGACTTGAGGAGTCAACACGTCTTCTGGATCAGTATAAGATCCATTATCCTCTTCATCACTATCCCGAAGGCCACAAATGTCTAGCGTGGGCCTTGGGCTTGGGTATGGTGGTATGACCTGCCCAACAGGAGTGATTAGATAGGATGGATCAAACCCTTCTATGTCAATGGCGAAAGAGTTCCCGAGAGGATTATTATTGTTACTGGGCGGCGGCGCATCCTTAGGCAATGGTATGGTGCCATTGTCGAACAGATCCTGATTTTCGCCTTGAGAGTGTAACACTTTTCGGTATCGTGTCCACGACCCCTATGGTATTTGCAGAATGCAGACTCGTTCCAATATGTTTATCTTTTCTCTACGGATGGATCGGGAGTAGGCCCAATCGGGTATAGATAGTCTCCTTTGACTAATTTGTCTAGGGCCTTAACGTAAGGCATCCCAAGTGGAGTAAACCTTCTTGGACGCCTGTCAGCAATGATGTTCACTTCATTTCCTCTACTTGTGGAGGCATGATTGGTATTGGTGTATTTCTTATCCTTGTAACCACTTGTGTTGTTGTTGTAAGTTACCTTGTTCTTTCCTCTTTGGAGTTAGTCATCTTCAATGGCCATGCCTACTTCAGTTAGTTGGTCATAAGTGGTTATGGGTTGAAACTTCATGTGCTCGCGGTACTCAGATGCCAAGTTTTGGACTAGCAGTCTAATTTGATCCCTTTCAGATGGGCGATCAATCATTTCAGCGATCTTAGTTCTCCATCTCCTCACAAAATTGGTGAACCCTTCTTTGTCACCTTGCTTGGTGATATCCACAATTCTCTCAATGTCATGGGAGGCAAGACATTGTAGACATCCCTCTGGAGGAACAAGGTGGATAAGTCCTCCCATTTTTGCAACTTTTGGGTGGGCAATTTGAAGAACCACGCCCTAACAGCAGGGTCCAAAGTTTGGGGAAAGAGGTGAACATACAGCTCTTGTTCAATGCCTCTAAGGCCCAATGCAAAAGGCTCTACTATGATCTTGTGGATCATCAGTTCCTTTGAACGTGGGAACTTCAGGCATGGAAAACTTAGTGGGCAAATTTTCCCTTGATGTGGGGAGCATAGCCCTCAGAATTGATGATCATGTCGTTGAAGGCACGACTTTTGCCTAAAAGAGACTCAAGCCTATTCAGTTTTGCTTGGAGTTTTTGGACCTCTTTAGTGGAGGGCTCAGTCTTATTTTCGTTGGGCTAGGGCTCATCGTCATCATCCCCAATAGGGGGATCCAACTTGGCGACACGGGTTTCCATATCAGTGAATCTAGCATTCATGGCGACCATTTGGGCTAAAAGGTCATCCATTTTTTGGTCGGCGGTTTTCTCAGCGTCTCTAGACATAGTGAACTTAGGTGAATTAGATGGTAAGGCTTGAGGTGACAATGGCGGTGTGCGAAGGTAATCGAGCCAAATGGGGCTGTAAGAACCCTTGCCTTTCGGCGCTTAATTGAGATATTTGGTTTGAATTAATGGTTCTTAAATATATGCATGCGATTCAAATTAATTATAAAGAACAATAATTTACAAATAAGAAGCTGCCACTAATTTTTAAGGAAACAATTGGAAACCATCAAAAGTGCACCCCAATTCCTATTGGGAATTGACTCATGCCCATGGGGACTAAGTATTGAATTCCGGGATGTAGGTACGAAATAAACAAAACGAATCTCATCTAAATCGCCCGTATTAACGGCCTCTACTAAGCTTATCCAAGTCAAATATTTATTTAGGCTAGATGGTTCCATACAAATCTGGTCGTCCAATAGTCCTAAATTAACGAGGCGGGTTAAGAGCAACCAAATTACCTACGTCATCACTTTGCACAATTTATATCCAATTTACATGCATACTATTAACAAGCATAAACATGATATAGAACACTAAATAACGCTCCAACCTACCAACTTTGCTAAACGCGCCAAATATTGCATATGCACATCAATAAAACCGTTAGTATCTTCAAAAGAATAATAAATAATGCGAAGATGCTAACTTTATGCTAAAATAAACCTAGGAGGCTACTATATGCATGCAAAAACTATAAAAAGATGCAAACTTGCATAAACTAATAAAAAGACTCAAACTTTATAATAACTAATCATGCATAATTATATACAAAATCAAAGGCATACAGATTTATTCAACCATAATCAAAAGCTAAATAAAACATGATGAATGAACGATAAAACAAGAGATTTAATAAAGAGTTAGGCCCTCAGGATGGTTAATCTGGACGTTCTATTCGAACGTGACTAGTAGAATTGGGATTGCTCTTCGATCTTGGGTGCTAGGCTAGGTGTATTGCTTGCTTGGATTTTCAGATTTCTGAATTTGGGGAAATATGTGTTCTCAATGCTCTCAAAATTGTGAACTGACTGACTTCCTCACAGAAGAGGGTGAAAGGGAGTATTTAGAGAGTAGGGGGACGAATTTAGGGACCTAGGGCCGAAAGCCCGGCGCCAAAACTTAGCCCAGTAAAAAATTGGGTTCAGCGGCCACACGGAGGGCAGTTGAGGCCCGCGGTGACCGCCGGGGCTCAGCGGTTGGCCGCTGGGGCCAGCGGCTGGCCAGACAGCCCCCGCTGTCACGGGCTGGCCTCGAGCAGCCTGCGAAGGCCGCCGGGCCAGACGGCGCGCGCTTGACTAGGGTTTTTGACTTTTTGTGCTATGTAAATTACGAAATTGCTCCTGGGGATGGCCCAAGGGGCCGGGATTGAGCAGTTTTGACCCAAATCTTCGAGACGCGATATCGCTTGATCCGGGAATCTGATTGAGGCAAGGTGAAAGGCGTTGGAATCCTTATAACAAGGGCTATCCAAAGACTGAGGTTTCAAGGAATTTGTTCTAGATTTCCGAGCAATGTCCTTTTCTACTTACGTCCATGCTAATCCATTACCATCATCATCGGGCGTTGCGGTGTCAGGGGATGAGAACCGATTAGGGTCTCTACAGAAGCCCCCACTTTGGCCGAGCTTGTAAAAGCGAAGGTCAAAGTATTTGCTAAAAATGCCTGCAATTTTATTTTTTTTGAAAATGCTTTATGTTAGAAAGAAGGAAAAGATATACTCCTGACCGCCTGTGGTCAGGGTTACCTGCTTTGTTTAAAGAGCGGTGCGTTGCTCTGCTTTGCGGATAGTGACGTGACGCTAATTTTGATAGCTTCATCGTCAAAGGGCGTTGCATTGCCCTGCTTAAATTGTTGCTAACGTGACGCTAATTTTGATAGCTTCAACGTCAAAGGGCGTTGCGTTGCCCTGCTTTAATTGTTGTTGACACGACGATAATTTTGATAGCCTCGTCGCCAAAGAGCGATATGTTGCTCTGCTTCAGTTGTGCCTGCAAAAAATAAAGTAAAGTGCCTGTGCTTGTAAAAAGTTAGATATAAGGCTCGCGCCTGCAAAAATAGATAATACCGGGTCCCTAGGATAGGTAACCAAACTGTGAGGGCAAAAGAGTCATTTCGGGTGACATGTTCAAATCTCCCGGGCTTCCAACGGTCAAGAAATGCAATTCCGCGCGGAATTCGAACTCGTGGGCCCACTTCGAGGGGGCAAACGGAAAAATTGGTTGGGCGGCCACACGGACGGCCGTCGAGTGCTGGGCGGCCTTTACGGGGTCGCTCGGCGGCTGAAATGGTCGTGCGAAGGCCCTGAGAGGGGCCGCCAGGTCGGGCGGCTGAGCCGCGGAGCCTGGGCGGCTCTGAACCAGGCCGCTGGGCCGGTTCAGAGGCAAAATCGGGTTTTTTGTGTGAGAGGGAGCCGAATTTTGGGTCATTCTTCCCCAAAATTTCGAGACTCTCTCTCTCTACCTCCATTGTTGCCCAATCTTCATCTCTTGCTCAAATTTGCTCAAATTTACTTCTTTTTGCTTGCATTTGCTTGGGTTTGCATAATCTTTGCATAATTTGAAGTTTATTTGTGTTTTCTCAGAAGTTTGGAGTGAACTTGTGAGTGGGTTTTTGAAACCCTTGGAGAGAGAAAATCCGAATTTCTCCATTTTTGCTTGTTTGTTCTTGCTAGCTTGTTCATCTTTCTTCATGGCTCCAAAATTGGCAAAGAAGAGGAGTAGAAGGGCCGAGGTTCGGGAGGAGGTTGAAGAAATCAATGCCTTCACCAAAGCTTTTCCCTCTCATGTCAAGCCTTCAAAGAGGAAGCCTAATGTGGCTTTCCCTCAAGATAGGTACACCCGATCGGATAGGAGGCCCGACATTGTTTGGGATCGGTCGGAGTTGCTCTTTGGACCGGGGACTCACTTGAGTTTTCGTGCTTCCATGTTTGTGGTAAGCCTTAATCCTTAAATTCGTAGTTTTTGTGCATTGAATTTAGTTTATATGCTATGCCTTGAGTAGAATTGTGTAGGATTGTATGCAATTGTCAAGCTTGTAGCGCATGTGATCTTGCGCGGCTTGAACGAACTTAGAAGCATGTTTAGGACTTGAACATTTTGGTTGAAATGTGAACCTAAGAGGTTGCAAATTTTATGATAGGAACCCGATGGTAATTTGAAGCCCCATGGCAATTATGGTTCATCGGTAAAGCTTTTTAAGACTTTGCCCAAAGAGGTGCAAAGTGCGGTTTTGGGTGCGGGGTTTGGGCCCCTTTTGAAAGCGGCGGACTCGGTTGAGTGAGTCAAAAGGTGCATAGTCCGCTTGTCTTTGATGTGTTTTTGGGATACAACCAACACGTTCCATTTCCCTAATGGGGAGATGATGATCACTCCATCGGAGTTTGCGATGTTGACTGAGGTGCCTTGTGTGGGTATGCCCATTATGTATGACGGTTCCATCTGGAGACGTAAGACTGAGATGGTGGAGTTGTTTGGCCCTTGGGGGAGTACATGGGGTCACCATTATCGTCCCTATAGCGAGCTCTATGCCGCTTTGACTGATGCGAGGTACAAGAGGTCTACCTCGGTTGAGCAGAAGGCGAGGAAGTTTATCGCCTATCTCCTTGCCACCACCATCTTTGGTGATAAGGGAGAGCGTATTCATGCTATTTACCTCCCCAGCTTGCTGGATTGGGAGAGGGTGAGAGAGTACAACTGGGGGTTGCCGGGCTACGCCAACCTCTTGAGGTGTATGCGGTTTGCTTGCCGCGTGAACGATGAGGGGTACAAGCAGACGACTCTTCCTCCTGTGAGCTTATGCGGCTTTTGGGAGGCCTTGCAGGTGCGTTTCTGCTTTTCTTTTGTATCCATTTTGGTGATTTGCATGCTTTAAGTGTATGGTACTTAGCCTCATTTTCGATGTAGCCTTGGTTCTTTGAGCGTTTCCCGGACCTGGCCCCCAAGGGCTGGGAATTGGATTTCCCGGTTTGTAAGGGGTGGCGTCATAGGGGTCCTGCGCCCTTTTCGACCCTCCAGCAGTATAGGGAGGCTCTCCTGCGCCTAGATTGGCACAAGGTAATGCAATTTTACTTTTTGTTTCATGTTTGTATTTCTTGCTGTGGAAATATCTTATATTGCATGCTTGTGTAGATTGACTACTTCCCTTGGGGGAAGTACCATGGATTGGCTCCGGATGCTGTTCTTTCGTCCAGGGGGTTAGACCGTCAGAGGATCCTGATTGCGGGCCCGTTTGCTTTTGAGTGGTACTTGGGAGAGCGGATCTTCCGTTAGGTTTACCCTGACGTGGCTGGCCCGAGGATTCCTTTGGATCCTCCCTCGACCATGTTCTTTGTGAGGTGCTTGTCTCGTGAGCAGGTTGCGGAGGCCATGGTAGGCTCGGATGCAGTGCGGTATTTGAGGGAGCTTGCGAAGGACCTTGCGGGGCACTACGAGCAGTTCCATCGTGATCACCTCATGCCTTTATTTATGGGTTTGAAGGTAAGAATTTTTATATTTGTTATTCTATGCCTTTCTTACTTTGTTGGTTACTAATCTCTTTTGACTTGTAGGAGCCTCGGGTTGATGATGTTGATGTGGATGTCCTGGATATGCGGGTCCGAGGTTGGGATTATGGCGGGAAGGAGTGCTGGGGAGAGATCCCGATGACGGAGGACCTTGATGAGGACATCCAGGGTCTTCCTCTTCCAGTTGGGCATCCAGGGGTAAATTTGTAATTTTACCTGTTGCATGTGATTTTCGCTGCTTTTATGCTTGTATTGACTTTTTCTCTGTGTAGCTTGATCGTGAGCAGATCGGGAAGGTCTTCAAGATGATGCATGCCATGAAGTCCTGGATTTCTCGAGCTCTCTCGAAGGGCACTTGCTCTAGAGCTGACTTGGATAAGGTAAACTTGTTTTGCATCTTCAAAGTTGTATGCTTTGAGAAATGTATCTTATATGTTTGGTGGGTTGCAGGTTGAGTATCGTCAACCCTTTCCTCGTCGATCACGATAGGTGGTTATGTCTGATGATGAGGTCGTGAGCTCGCGTGAGCGTAGTCCTTCCCATGAGAAGAGTCCTCGGAGGGAGAGTCCTCGGAGAGAGAGGGAGTATGTGCATCGGACGGATCGTCCTGGTGGGAGTAGGATGACTCAGTTCATGGATCCTACTCCTATGCCTATGCCGATGTATCCTTCTTATCCCGGGTATGCGGGATATGCTCCTTATGGTGGCCTTTACTACCAGCCCCCTGTCCCTGCTCCTATGATGCCTACCATGCCTCCTCGTTCTTCGTGGGGGTATAATTCGAGTTATGCTGGAGAGGGGTGCTCGTATCGGGAGCCTGCCTGTCATTCTTCTTTTGACCCTGGCCAGCTGGCGGCGTCGATCTTTGGTGATGAGCCTCAGAGGTCAGAGGATGACTTTGAGGTGCTCCGTTCAGATGCTGATGCGGGTGAAGACTTTTATGATAATGTATTTGTATAAGATACATTTCTGAACATTTGTGTTGAACAAAATATTCTGACTTTGCTTGTAATATATTGCTATTTTTATTGGTCCCTGCATACAATTGGGCTAAGGCAAATGCACAGGTAGTCAAACAAAAGCGCAAGTAATAGCCATGTAGCCAAAAAATGGTACAGCCAAAAGTCCAAATTGGGTGTACCCTATCCCCCCTAAAAAAAATGAAAAAAAGAAAGGGGTGCCAAAATGAAATAAAATTAATGAGTGTAAAAAGGTGTGAATAAAATAAAAAATGATAAACATCAAAAAAGAAATAAAGAAATAGTGGAGCTCCCATAAATAATTAAGGAAATAATAGAAAATAGTAATAATAGAGTCAATAGGAAACTGAGCCAAATCGGAGTCCAAAACCGGGTAGAAGAGTGCTGTCTCGAAAAGGAGGCTCGGCGGCCAAAGGGGGGCGTTCAGCGGCTGACACGAAGGAGCGGGGGTCAAAACAGGGGCCGCGGAGTAGGCATGGGCTGCCATAACGGGGCTGCTGAGCCTTCGGCGGATGCCCTATGGGCCGCTGAAGCTTGTTTTCCGATGGGTTGTCTTATTTTCGTCTTTTTGTTGTGCGAGCCCTATATAAGCCTTGGGTTAGTCCGGTTTTGGGACATCACCTTCATAATTCTATAGCAATAGAGAGCTTTTTAGAGAGAGAAACCTCCAAATAATTCAGAATTCAGTTATGGCAAGTTTTGATAAGTGGTTGCAATCTATGACCCCTGAGGAGAGGATGAGACTTGTGCCCTTTCACTTGAATGCTTTCTTCCATCTGAAGCAGGTTCAAGTTGTCTGGAACCTTCTTGAGGCTGTGGTTGATGTTTTGGATGATAAGCTTCATGTTTTTAGGTTCGGGTATAACGAACTATGCCCTCTTCCTGAAGAATTTGCTGCCATAATTGGGTTCCCTCATGATCAAGCTCCTGCAACTCCATGGCTCGGGGCCAACCTTGAAGGTTACTACAAAAGGTATCTTGGTTTATCTACAACACAAGCCTCTGCTGTGGCTAGAACCGGTGAGCTAAACCTTAACGGTGTGATTGATATCTTTTTCCCCAAGGTAAGGGACGATCATAACGAGACCTATTATAGGCGTGCTTTTATCTTATGTCTCTTACATAGGTACCTCTTTGTTGGTGGAGGTAATCATGGTAAAACTTGTATGCTTAGAATTGTTGAACAAATTCAAAACGATTTTACCCCTATGTCTCTTGTTCTTTGTGAAACCCTAATGTGCTTGGATCGCAAGAAGCAAGAACCAACTCATGGTGGATGGACGGAAAGCCCTCTTCTTCTTCAAGTGGGTGCTTGAATAATTGCTTCGGATATAAAATTTGAATCTTTAATGGATGTCTAACTTTAATTTTTATTTTGTTTGTTTGCTTTGTAGATATGGCTTTTGGAGCATATGTGCTTCATTGAAAGACCATCTAATGCACTTAAGTACCAACCAAAGCAGTTTCCTGCTCGCCGAAGGCTTTATTATGAATCCACCATTGATGAATGGCGTGGATACCTTAAAGCTTGCCCTTTGCTAAGATGGACTGTCAAGTAGTGGGGCTTAAAATCCGCAATCGGATGTAGCAAGGAGACTGGATATTATCAAGTCCTTGGTCTTCATAATTTGACTTATATATTTCCTGGCCGTATTATGCGGCAGTATGGGAAACGCCAAATCATCCCACAGAAGGATAGTGTTGCGCCCGCAACCCGGGTTTTGACTATTATTATGGTAAGATCATGGGAGTGTGCATGGGATCGTCGCCCTAAGTGGACTATTCCTCATATCAAAGCTCCGACGGTGATATCTTCAGCTTATGAGGGTTGGATGGATTGTAAGAATGCGGAAGGTCGTTGTGCATGCAGGAAATCCGAGCAAGATGATCTTAAGGCCCAGTCGGTCAAGGCCAGCTTGAGCCTTTCTAACCCTAATGGTCCTAATAGGAAGGGTAAGAAAAAGGGAGTCAAGCATGTGAAGAGTGTTCTTAACACGAAGGCCAAGAAAGCTTTAGCCAAGATTACTACTAAGCCAGAGGAGAAGCCCCAAATTCGGGCCAACGACCATGAGGCCTTTACAAGTGCTCCCCTAATGGAGGTTGAAAAGGAAGAAGAGCCTGTGGTTCGAGAGATATGGGCTCCCAAGGAACGCGAAGTGGAAGGCCAAAGGTTGATGAACCTATGGAAGATGTTGTCCCTACTACCGAAGCTACGGAGTAGTCTTATTAGGAAATACTCTTTTGGAGCATGTCTAGCTTAGGATTGCCTCTTATGCTTTAAATTCAATAAGGGTGATGTGGCCCCTCTTTTTTTTATTAGATTTAAACTTTTTTTTTTTTTTTTTTTTTTTTTTTTTTTTTTTTTTATGTTATGTTAGGAATTGCCGAGTCTTGTAATGGACTTTATTATTATTTATTTATATAGACATGCTCATTTTAATATTGCAACCTTGTGTTTATTATGTGCACAAATTTTTAACAACTTTTTTATGCGAATTTGATGAAGGGGCCGGGCCAAATTGTAATTAGGTTATCCTACGTATCCTTTTAGGGGAATCAGGCCACTCGTAGTTCTTATCCAGTTATTTTTTGTTTTTTTTTTTTATTTTTAATTTTGTTTTACGGGATTAGTTAGCCTCGTGTGGGCCTCTCGAAACTGTTACATTGGGTGTCTTGCCTAAGCATAAAACCTTTTTAATTGATCCATGTTTATCCATTAACTAAATTCAATCCCGTCTAAATCTGCCAATCTTGCAGCGCCACATGTTAAGATCTTTGTGATGATAAACGGGCCTAACCAGTGGGGTCGAAATTTGCCTCTTGGGTCAGTGACATTTTCCCTTACCTCTTTAAGTACTAAGTCTCCAACCTTAAGGTCCCTCATTTTGAGCCTTTGGTTAAAGTGTCTTGTTAGTCTGTTCGGATAGATTCTCACATTGTGCAAAGCTTGCAACCTTTTCTCATCCAGCAGGACTAACTGATCGTAGCAGGCTTGGACCCAATCTACTTTTGGGATTTGACTTTCTAACACGATCCTTAGAGATGGGATCTCCAATTCGATTGGTAATACGGCTTCCATTTCGTAAACCAGGGAGTACGGTGTCGCTCCCGTTGATGCGCGAACTGATGTCCTATAACCCCACAGTGCGAATGGTAGCTTGTCTGGCCAGTCATGATAATTTTCGGACATTCTTTCAATGATTTTCTTGATGTTTTTGTTGGCCGCTTCTACTGCACCGTTTGTTTGCGGTCTGTAGGGAGATGACTTTCGATGCAGAATCTTAAACTGGGCTAAAAGCTCGATTACTTCTTTCATGAAGTGTGACCCATTATCACTGATGATTTCTTGGGGAACTCCGTATCTAGCTACTATGTTATTCTTAATGAACTTTACCACATGCTTTGCTTTGAGCTTTGCGTATGATTGCGCCTCGACCCATTTGGTAAAGTAGTCGATTGCGACTAGGATATACTCGTGGCACCCTTTTCCTGTTGGGGTTATTTTGCCTATGATATCGATCCCCCAAGCTGAGAAAGGCCAAGGTGAGGTGAATGTATATAATGGGCTTGGTGGTAGGTGTTGTAGATTGGCATGGGTCTGGCATTGTATGCATCTTTTGACAAACTCACAACAATCTTTCTCCATCGTTGTCCAATAGTACCCGAGCCTTATTATCTTCCTAGATAGCATCATACCGTTCATGTGCGGTCCACTCACTCCTGCATGTACCTCCGTTAAGACTTTATGGGCCGTTTCGGTACCTAGGCAGCGGAGGTTGACTCCGTTTGGGCTTTTCTTGTATATTTCCCTCTGTACTTCCAGGAATTGGTCCGCGAGCCTTCTAAGTGCTTTTTGGGCTCTAGGGCTAGAATCAGGAGGATAGAGCTGGTAGACAAGTAGATTCTTTATATCGGTGTACCACTCATCCTCTTCGTCGTGGAACACTTCCAAGGCGTCGCAATATGAAGGCTCAGATCTCCTTTGTACGCAGATAGGCATCATCCGAATGGTTTCGGGTATGTTAACCATGCTTGCTAGCTTAGCCAAGGCGTCTGCGAATTGATTATCTTCTCATGGAAGGTACGTAAAGTGTATTTGATTGAAATACACTATGATCTTATCCAAGTACTCCTGGTAGAGTGCCAAGGTTTCACTTTTAACCCTCCATATTTTGGAGATTTGGTTAATTATGAGTGACGAGTCCCCATAGACTCGGAGTGTCTTAATGCCAAGGCTTATGGCGGATTGTAGTCCTATTATGCAAGCTTCATATTCGGCGCCATTATTTGTGACCTCGTAGTCCAACTTGACTGAAATGGGTGTGTGTGCACCTTCGGGGGATACTATCAGTATTCCTACTCCAAAACCCTTTTGGTTGGATGCTCCGTCGAAGTATAGCTGCCAAGTTTCGGTATCTAAGGTCATAACCCCTTCGTCTGGGAAGTGGTATTCGTCCTTGTGATCTGGTTCGTTTATGGCTTGGTCGGCCAGGTATTCTGAAATAGCATGTCCTTTTATGGCTTTTTGATGTTCAAATTTGAGGTCGAACTCTGAAAGGAGGACGGTCCACCTTGCTATTCTACCATTTAGTATGGGCTTCTCGAATATGTATTTCAAAGGGTTTTCTCTTGATCTGATGTGGATCGTGTGTTGGAGCATGTAATGTCGTAGGTTTTTGGTAGTTGCTACTAGAGCTAGACACGTCTTTTCCAGGGATGAGTAACGAGTTTCATATTCCAGAAACTTCTTGCTTACATAGTATATTGCCTTCTCCTCCTTATCTATTTCTTGGGCTAGCATGGCCCCCATTGACGTTTCTGTGACTGTAAGGTAGAGTATTAGAGGCATGCCTGGGATGAGCATACTTGAACGGGTGGTTCGGATAAATAGGCTTTAATTTTGTCAAAGGCCTTTTGGCATTGCTCGTCCCACTCCGTCTTTACCTCTTTTTTGAGTTTCTTGAATATGGGTTCACAAGTAATAGTTAACTTGGAAATGAACCTGCTAATGTACTGGATCCTTCCTAGGAAGCCTTTTATTTCTTTTTCCATTTTCGGAGGTGGCATGTCTATTATGGCTTTGATCTTGGATGGATCAATTTCTATCCCTCTGGTGCCTATGACAAATCCTAGAAGTTTGCCGGATGTAACTCCGAATGCGCACTTCTTGGGGTTAAGCCTCATATTGTACTTCCTAAGCCTGTCAAAGAACTTTTGAAGTGAGGGTAAGTACCCTTCTCTGTCTTTGGACTTTATGATCATATCATCTACATACACTTCAGCCTCTTTATGCATCATGTCATGGAGTAAGGTCGTAGCGGTTCTTTGGTGTGTGGCTCCCGCATTCTTAATTCCGAACGGCATTACCGTATAGGAATAAGTGCCCCACTGTGTGATGAAAGTGGTTTTCTCTTCGTCCTCTTTGGCCATTAGGACTTGGTTATATCCTGCGTACCCGTCCATGAATGATAGAAGGGCGTGTCCGGCGATGTTGTCTACCAAGACATCTATGGGAGGTAAGGGAAAGTCATCTTTTGGACTTGCTTTGTTTAGGTCCCTAAAATCTACACACATTCGGACCCGTCCGTCCTTTTTTGGGACTGGGACAATGTTGGCTACCCAATCGGGGTACTTGGCCACTCTTATGAAGCCAGCCTCTAGTTGTTTTTGGACTTCCTCCTTGATCTTAAGAACCCACTCTGGCTTCATTCTTCTTAGCTTTTGTTTGACTGGTTTGCAGTCGGGGTTTAATGGAATGGTATGCTGAGCAATTTGGCGGTCTATGCCTGGCATGTCCTTGTAGGACCAGGCGAACACATCCGTATAATTCTTTAGGAGTGTTACGAATTGTTCGTGTTCATTAGATGTTAAGGACAAGCCTATTTGCACGTGGCGAGGCTCATCATTGGTTGCAATGTTTATTGTCTCCGTTTCTTCAACTATTGAAGTCTTTTGCTCGTGTTCGATTAGTGCTTTAATAACTTCTTTCGGCAATTCCGTTATATATTCTGAATTATTAGCAGTGAGGCAATCCGAGTAAGAAAAATCGACGTTCATAATCTTAATAGAAGCGGACAATACATCAATGAGGTCATCGCTAGGGACCTTAGGAATAGACTGGGGTGGACTACCCCACACTTCTAGGATAACAAACTCAGAATCGGACTCGGAATCGGAATTGGGCCCTCTTGTAGGACCGTTGCGGATGGTGAACTTGTACTTGGCTCCCTTGACTGGAGTCCAATTCGTCTCGTGCTTCCAGGCGGTGCGGTCGGGCCCGATTGGGGCAATCAGCTTGGTTGGGTCGAATCCTTCATTGAAAAGCACAGTAAAGGGAAGTTTGGTAGTGGTCTCGTCGTACTGACGACGCTCTTCGCCAAATAAAAGCCCAAAGTCGTTGGGTGCCATGTCTTTAGCCCAATCTTTAGTGGATTGGCCCTCATTGGGAGGTATGGGTGTGTCTTCGCTCATGAGGAAGCAGTCTTGAAACGCCTCAAAGCCTGGCATTAGGATCCCGTTGATCGTGTATGGTTCAGGGAATCCATAATAAGGGTATGGGTCGCCTTCCTGAAGGAATTTCCCTTTGAGGGTGAGGGGATAAGGATCCATGTTATGTGTAATGGGTTTGTTAGCTGCAAGGGCCCTTTTCTTAGCCATCACTTTGGACATGTAGGTCCTAACTTCTTGCCTTGTGGGCTTGTAGCCTAGCCCAAATAAGTCATTTTTGACCTTGGTATTCCAAAAGGCTTGAGCTACCTTGGGATGAGGGCCCAAAGTGGTGCCTGGGAAATGCCCTTGCTTTCTGAGTAAAGCATTCACATTGAGTGTGGGCTCTATTGTTTCTATGAAGGCTATCTTCTCAAAACCCCATAGCTCTTCGTCTTGCTCATTATGTTCTATCTTTAGGACTGGAGCTTTCTCGATGTGGGCTATCATAGTGTCCGCGCAGACCTCCAAGGTGGATCCTTCCAAGGATAGTTTCACCTTTTGATGCAGAGTTGAGGCTACAGGATTTAAATCGTGTAACCAGGGCCTCCCCAAGAATAAGTTGAAAGTAGCTGGAATGTCTATCACATGGAATTGGACCATCTTCTCAATGGGCCCGATATTGATATTCATGGAGAAGGTACCCAATACATTTCTTTTGAATTTATCATAGGCCCTTAATCCTTGTGCGGAGTGCGCGAGGTTGTTGCAGTCTATTTTGAGGTGTTCAGCGGTCCTCAAGGGGCATACGTTTACAACCAAGCCATTATCGACCAAAGTCATAGGGACTTGCCTCTGTTGACAGATTATAATAAGGTAAAGGGCGTTGTTTTGGTGAATACCTTCGGGTGGAAGGTCTTTATCAGGAAAGGTGATGGGCGTGGATGACTTTCCTTGGATTAGGAGGTTGACTACCTCTTCAGGAGTGGCGTTTGGTGAAATGGTGGTTGCGTTCAAGGCCTCCAGCACGGCCCTTCTATGAGTGATAGAAGTGGTTAGTAGTTGCCATATGGATATGTCAGCTTTTGTTCTTTGCAGTTGCTTGAGGATATTGGTCCCGTCATCTTCTTTCGTCATTTCCTTTTGGGCTGAATCCCTATTGGGGATGGCTACAGGCTCTACGGGTTGGATTTGAGATGGATCCATATAGGTGTTTTCGGGCCTGAATTGACGTCCCGATCTCGTAAGATAATTCAGAGCTTTGTCATCTTCTTCATCGTCGGAGATATCATACCAGGCTTTGTCATTGGTTATGTCATGGACTTGAGGAGTCAACACATCTTCTGATCAGTATATGCCCCATTAACTTCCTCATCACTATCCCAAAGGCCGCAGACATCGAGCGTGGATCTTGGGCTTGGGTATGGTGGTATAGCCTGTCCAATAGGTGTGATCAAATAGGAGGGATCGAATCCTTCTTCTATGTCGATGGCAAAATAGTTACCAAGGGGGTTGTTGTTGTTACTGGGTTGTGGTGCATCTTTAGGCAATGGTATGGTGCCATTGTCAAACAGATCTTGGATTTTATCCTTAAGGGTGTAACACCTTTCAGTATCATGCCCACGCCCCCTGTGGTATTTGCAGAATGCAGACTCATTCCAATATGGTGACCTTTTCTCTACAGGTGGATCGGGGGTAGGCCCAATCGGGTGTAGATAATCTCCTTTGATCAACTTATCTAGAGCCTTGGCATAGGTCATCCCGAGGGGAGTATACCTTCTTGGACGCCTATCAGCTATGATTGGTGTTGGTGTATTTCTTGTCTCTATATCCACTTGTGTTGTTGTAAGTGACTTTGTTCTTCCCTCTTTGGAGTTGGTCATCTTCAATGGCCATGGCCACTTCATTTAATTGAGCATAGATGGTTATGGGTTGAAATTTCATGTGTTCACGGTATTCAGATGCCAAGTTCTGGACTAGCATGCGGATTTGATCCCTTTTAGATGGGCGATCAATCATCTCAGCGACCTTAGTCCTCCATCTTCTTACGAAGCTAGTGAATCCTTCTTTGTCTCCTTGCTTGGTAATGTCCAGTTCTCTTAACGTCATGGGTGGCAAGACATTGTCAGCATATCTCTAAAGGAACGGTGTGGAGAGATCTTCCCATTTTTCCAGCTTTTGGGTGGGCAGCTTGAAGAACCAGGCCCTGACAGCAGGATCCAAGATTTGGGGAAAGAGATGAACATACAGCTCTTGTTCAATGCCTCTAAGGCCCAATGCAGAAGTAAAAGCTCTAATGTGATCTTGTGGATCATTGGTTCCTTTGAATGTGGGAACTTCAGGCATGGAGAACTTGGTGGGCAATTTTCCCTTAATGTGGGGAGCATAGCCCTTAGAATTGATGATCATGTCGTTGAAGGCCCGACTCTTACCTAAGACGGATTCAAGCCTGCTTAACTTGGCTTGAAGCTCTTGCACCTCTTTAGTGGAGGGTTCGGGCTTTTCCCCATCGGGCTTGGACTCATCTTCATCTCTGTTAGGGGGGATCCAATTTGGCGACACGGACTTCGATATCAATTAATCTAGCATTCATGGCAACCATTTGGGCTAAAAGGTCATCCATCTTTTGGTCAACGGTTCTCTCGGCGTCTCCAGACATAACGGACTTAGGTGAATTGGATGACGAGGTTTGAGGTGACAGTGGCGGTGTGCGAAGGTAATCGAGCAAAACAGGGCCCACGAACTGTGCTTGTGGTGAAGGTTCAAACGACAATTTGCGGACTAACGTCTTGTTGGACTCGTCTCTCTCCCATTCCCTAGGACCAGGATCTCTACTTCTACCAATTATGGACATGAAAAAAGGCCCGTTTAAGAAGATAGAAAATAAATGGGAATCTCCACATAATAATAAAAGTTTTATTTTAAAACAAATGTGGGAAGAGAATCTAGTACTAATCCTCAGCATGGTGATCTTTTGGGTAAGACGCGATTTTATGTAAATAGCATATTCTAATCAATGATCTTTCGACTCTATTAGAATTATAAATACTCTTGGCTTGCTTATGGGGATGAAACTCCCTAATTTTAGAAAAAGAGAAATACTGTTGACTTGCATATGGAATTAAATTGGACTCTTTTTTTTTTGGTGAATGATCATTGACGGAAATATGTTATTTGCATGCAATCTAATTCTGATGGAAAGGAACGTCTTCCTAACATGGTCACTAGCATCGTCGGAGTCATAAAGGGATTCTACTTCCTAAAAAGATAAGATCCTAGACTCTATTTGAACAAGTAACAAAAGGGAAACCTTCCCTAACAAGGACTCAAAAAGAAAGAATCCTAAGGGGGGGATCTATTTCTAATATCCTATGAAAGTTAATCACATAGCAAAGAAATAATTAATAATATAGTAAATAAAGCAATTAGCACTTTGATATGGACTATGAGACATAATGCAGTGGTTTGACACAAACTGTGGTTGGATAAGGTAACCCACAACCGGATGCGTTTTGTCATCTATGGGGTGCATAGTAAGACTAGATGTACCATTTTACACATCTCGAATAGAAACATGTAAATGTCATGGCGTCAAACACGACTATGTGCAAAGGTAATTCGGACCGAGTGGGTCACTGGCCTAAGTCATAGACAATGTTCCAAAAAGTAGATCCTATAATGGTGTGGTGATGTCTTTCAACATCTTGCAAATATCATGCATGCAACATGAATGACATGGGTGTAAAAAAGGCAAAGAAAATAAGCACGTACGGTAATTGAACCAAATAGCTAAAAATAAATTATTGACATGGATAAGTGTTCGAATTACATCCTCTTATTAAGTCCCCAGTGAAGTCGCCACTGTAAGAACCCTCGCCTTTTGGCGCTTAATTGAGATATTTGGTTTGAATTAATGGTTCTTAAATATATGCATGCGATTCAAATTAATTATAAAGAACAATAATTTACAAATAAGAAGCCACCACCAATTTTTAAGGAAACCATCAAAAGTGCACCCCAATTCCTATTGGGAATTGACTCATGCCCATGGGGACTAAGTATTGAGTTCGGGGATGTAGGTACGAAATAAACAAAACGAATCTCATCTAAATCGCCCGTATTAACGGCCTCTACTAAGCTTATCCATGTCAAATATTTATTTATGCTAGATGGTTCCATACAAATCCGGTCGTCCAATAGTCCTAAATTAACTAGGCGGGTTAAGAGCAACCAAATTACCTACGTTATCACTTTGCATAATTTATATCCAATTTACATGCATACTATTAACAAGTATAAACATGATATAGAACATTAAATGACGCTCCAACCTACCAACTTTGCTAAACGCGCCAAATATTGCATATGCACGTCAATAAAGCCGTTAGTATCTTCAAAAGAATAATAAATAATGCGAAGATGCTAAGTTTATGCTAAAATAAATCTAGGAGGTTACTATATGCATGCAAAAACTATAAAAAGATGCAAACTTGCATAAACTAATAAAAAGACTCAAACTTTATATTAACTAATCATGCATAATTATATACAAAATCAAAGGCATACAGATTTATTCAACCATAATGAAAAGCTAAATAAAACATGATGAATGAACGATAAAACAAGAGATTTAATAAAGAGTTAGGCCCCCAGGATGGTTAACCTAGACGTTCTATTCGAACGGGACTAGTAGAATTGGGATTGCTCTTCGATCTTGGGTGCTAGGCTAGCTGTATTGTTTGCTTGGATTTTTAGATTTCTAAATTTGGGGAAATATGTGCTCTCAATACTCTCAAAATTGTGAACTGACTGACCTCCTCGCAGAAGAGGGTGAAAGGGAGTATTTATAGAGTAGGGGGACGGATTTAGGGACCTAGGGCCAAAAGCCCGGCGCCAAAACTCGGCCCAGTCAAAAATTGGGTTCAACAGCCATACAGAGGGCAGCTGAGGCCCGCGGTGGCCGCTGGGGCCAGCGGCTGGCCAGACAGCCCCCCGCTGTCACGCGCTGCCCGCTGAGCAGCCTGCGAAGGCCGCCGGGCCTAACTGCGCACACATGACTAGGGTTTTTGACTTTTTGTGCTCTGTAAATTACGAAATTTCCCCTGGGGCTGGCCCAAGGGGCCGGGATTGAGCGATTTTGACCCAAATCTTCGAGACGCGATATCTCTTGATCCGGGAACCTGATTGAGGCAAGGTCAAAGGCGTTGGAATCCTTATAATAAGGGCTATCCAAAGACTGAGGTTTCAAGGAATTTGGTCTAGATTTCCGAGCAATTTCCTTTTCTACTTACGTCCATGCTAATCCATTACCATCATCATCGGGCATTGCGGTGTCAGGGGATGAGAACCGATTAGGGTGTCTACAGGGGCCCACAAACTGTGCTTGCGGTGAAGGTTTGAACGACAACTTGCGGATCAATCTTTTGCTGGACTCGTCCCTCTCCCACTTCCTAGGACTGGGATCTTTACTCCTTCCAATTCTGCAAATAAAAAAGGCCCGTTTAAGAAAATAGGAAGCAAATGGAAAACTCCACAAAATAAAGATTTTATTTTAAAACAAATGTGGGAAGAGAATCTAGCACTAATCCTCAACATGGTGATCTTAGGGAAAGACGCGATTTTATGTAAATAGTATATTCTAGTCAATGATCTTTCGACTTTACTAGGATAAAAAGTACTCTTGACTTGCATGTGAGATGAAATTCCCTAATTGACGGGAATATACTATTTTCATGAAATCAAATTCACAGGGAAAGGAACGTCTTCCTAATATGGTCACTAGCGTCATTGGAGTTATACATGGATTCTACTTCCTAATAAGAAAAGATCCTAGACTCTATTTGTAAACTTGACAAAACGCACAAGCAAACAAAAGGGAAACCTTCCCTAACCAGGACTCAATAAAAAATCCTAAGGGGAGATCTAATTCTAATATTCTATGAAAACTAATCACATAGCAAGGAAACAATCAATCATAATATGACAAGTAAATCAATTAGCACCTTGATATGGACTATGAGACTAATGCAATATTTTGACACAATCTATGGTTGGATAAGGTAACTCACGACCGGATTTGTTTCGTCATCTATGGGGTGCATAGTAAAACTAAATGTACCGTTTCAAACATCTCGAATGGAAACATGTAAATTTCATGAGGTGGAACACGACTATGTGCAAAGGTAATTCGGACCTAGTGGGTCACCGGTCTAAATCATAGACAATGTTCGAACGAGTAATTCCTGTTTTTGGTGTGGTGATGTCTTTCGACATCTTGCGATGATAACGCATGCAATATGAATGATATGGATGCAAAGCAAAGAAAATAAACACTTACGGGAATTGAACCAAATAGCTAAAATAAATTGTTGACATGGATAGGTGTTCGAATTACACCCTCTTGTTAATTATCCGCAGTGAAGTCGCCACTGTAAGAACCCTCGCCTTTCCCGCGCTCGTGATCGAATTTAAGCTTTGGATTGGAATTAATGGTTCTTAAATAATACGTCAATATGCAATTTAAATTAATTATGGGGAATAACAATTTGCAAATAAAGAAGCCGCCACTAATTTTTAGGAAACAATTGGAAACCATCAAAAGTGCACCCAATTCCTATTGGGAATTGACTCATACCCATGGGGTAAAAATATTGAGTTCGGAGGTGTAGGTAAGAAATAAACAAAACGAATCTCATCTAAATCACCCGAATAAACGACCTCTACTAAGCCTATCCATGTCAAATATTTATTTACGCTATATGGTTCCAAATAAATCCGGTCGTCCAAGATCCTATATTTACTAGGCAGGTTAACGAAAATAAAATTACCTATGTTATCACTTTGCACAATTTATATCCAATTCACATGCATACTATTATCAAGCATAAACAAGATATAAGAGCAATAAATTAACGCTCCAACCTACCGTACTTTGACGGACGTTCTATTTGAACAGGACTAGTAGAATTGGAATTGCTCTTCAATCTTGGGTGCTAGGCTAGGTGCAATGCTTGCTTGAGTCTTCAAAATCTGAATTCTCTTTGATTTGGGGAAATATGTGCTCTCAATGCTCTCAAAATTATGAACTGACCAACCTCTCTTTGATTTGGGGAAATATGTGCTCTCAATGCTCTCAAAATTATGAAACTGTCCACTCTCTCTCAAAAGAGAGTGAAAATGAATATTTATAGAGTTAGGGGACGGAATTAGGGACCTAGGGTAATAAACCTGGCGCCAAAACTCGGCCCAGTCAAAAAACAGGCCCAGTGGCCATCCAGAAGGCAGCAGGGGCCATTGGCTGCATAGAGGGCCCCCGCTGTCACGCGTGTGCCGCCGGACTGACAGCGTCAGCCGCTGGGCCCGGAGGCACACACGTTTCTAGGGTTTTTTGACCTTTTGTGCTCAGTAAATTACGAAATTGCCCTTGGGCTGACCCAGGGGGTCGTGATTGAGCAGTTTTGACCCAAATCTTCGAGACGCAATATCTCTTGATCTCGGGAACCTGATTGAGGCAAGGTCAAAGGCGTTGGAATCCTTATAATAAGGGTTATCCAAAGACTGAGGTTTCAAGGAATTTGGTCTAGATTTCCGAGTAATGTCCTTCTCTACTTACGTCCATGTTAATCCATTACCATCATCATTGGGCGTTGCAGTGCCAGGGGATGAGAACCGATTAGGGTGTCTACAATGGGACCCTGTCCAATCTTCTTCGTTGCTCCGTCGATCCTGTTTATAGGAAAATAGGAGAGTACTTGCTCCTCTAGTAAGTAGTAACCGCTCATTATTCAATCATCGGTGGAGTGTAGTCAACCACTATCCCATATCCTTCATTGAATGATTAACACATTCACTTCATGGGTAGTGCTTAATTGGGTAGTTTTTGTAGGAAATAACTATCATGGCTAGTGTATTAGTGGGTAGTGGTAGGAGATAATGGAAGTTGTCCATTTCAACCACTATCTTTATTTGTAAGCAATAATATATTTTCGTAATATATTTTTATTCGAGTATCGGTTTATTCAAAATATCCCGGTAGATTATTTTCGAGTATAACAGGAGGATCAAAGTTTGCGTGTCTAGACTTTGGGACGTAACTAACTTCAAAACCTATGACAATCTAATAAGTCTTGATATGATACTCATTGATGAGGAGGTAAATCTTAAATAGTTTATTATGTCCCTTACAAAATCAGTCATCTATCAAGTGATACAATTTTGATAATTTTTTTTTATTGGTTTTAAATGCAGGGAGACTACATACATGCTACTATAAATTCAAATTAGGCTTAGAATTTCACCGCGAAATGAACTGAAAGAATTTTTTTTATCATCACGTTTCACTCCGCACGGGTTTTAAAAGTAGTTTATTAAAAAAACAAAAAAGAAAAAGGGAAAGAAAGTGGGTGCGACCACGTTCCATTAGCCAGTTTGCCAGCGTATGTCGAGGAAACAAAGCAAATAGAAGAACGGTAAATTTTTTTAACAAGTGCCATACGCTTTCGGCTTATGCGCGCGCGGACTGGGCTGGTCCAGCTAACTTGGCTAGACGCAGATCCATCTAATTAAAAATTAATTTCCAATAACCCACTTTGGCTTAAATGTTGGACGAGAGTTTTCTATTCCTAATCTGAGTAACACAGTTGGAAATTTCCCATAAACAAATCCGGCACACCCATCTAAAAAGCGATAACTGCAAACAATCAGCAGCACAAATGTCGTCAATCAAAGTTCGAAAAATGATAAACACGCAGGGTACTGAAAAACTACTTCTTAGATACAAAACGAGTTGTGTTTTGATTTTCTCAGAATTACATCAGTCAGAATCGAGAGCATTCATCATTGTTTCCCTGAAAATCGGTTGAAAATGAGAATCCTATTCAACAAGTATCTAATTTCTCCTTTCACTCTCTCTCCAAATTCTGAATTACATGTGCATATATTTATCAATGAGTTTCAGAAATGGTTGCAAATTCTAGAAAAGCAAGTGCTTACTGCAGCGAAAGCAGTAGAGGACAAACTAGATGAGGAAATCCAAGCCCTACATCACCTAGAAGATAACGATCTGGAGTTTAAGAGAGAGAAGGTTGCAACAAATGAAGAAAATAGCGGAAAAGCGTAGCCGTCGGATCTCCCTTGGCCATGGAGAATATTCTAATATCCCTTAGGAGAAGGATGTCTTCTCTGTTGTCAAATCTAGCGACCGTGTTGTCTGCTATTTTTATCGGGAAAATTGGCCTTGCAAGGTATTTTTGGTTTGTTTGTCTCTGCTATGCTAATTGTCCTTTTTTTTTTTCTGGAAGGGAAAACTTAGTTTTTTTCCTCTATGTTGTTGGTTTTATTTGCATAAGGAGAACTATTTATCACATCATATGATTATGCTAGGGGTTTTCATGAGGTACGCGAGATCTATGTATGGGGCCTTAGCCTAACACTGACAATTAGGGTACAGGGCATGTCTTGTTTCCTTCTTGGTCATTTTGTGCATTTTTGTGAACTAAATCTTCTTGTAGGGTAGTTGGATAAACGGTGAAATATTCACTATATGATGCATTTAGATAATAATCTTTTTAGTATAATCTATTGATCATGTTGAAATGAAGAGGAGTAGGTTGTCGGAAATTCACGAGCATTGCTCCCAATCCTTATCGCAAGGTGATTGATTGTGAAGTTTGTCAAAAATTGCATTCAAGTATCTCGACTATAGCTTTGGTGTCCTTTCCTTTTTTGATCTCAACAGAGAAGAAAATTAACGACCAGAAGCCTAATCTTGTCTCCCTATGCAAAATAGTATGAAATAGTCTTAGACGCAGGAATAATACTGTGGAGTTTGAATACCCCCAACGGGGAAAGTAGAGGATTCATTGATTAGCCGAAATTCCACCCCCCGTTTAAATTGATGAGTTTCTTGGGTTATGAAGGCTCTCTTTTAGGGCTAGTGGAAGGAAAATGTACGAAGTCATCCTTGGAGTTTAATAAATCTATGCACTTTGGTTGGAGAGTTGAAATCCTCTCCATTTCCTAAAATAAATGGAGGCTTCCATTTCCTAGATGGTGGGACATATCTATTTCTTTCATTTTGCTACAAGAGATCTGGCCTTCCATTTAGTAAATGGAAGTAAACTAAATTTGGCGGGATGAGAGTTGGGTAGGTGAATGTTGGGGACTTAACAGTTCTAGCATGAGAAAGGAAAGTCCCTGATATTCTCAAGATGTTTGCTTGGGCTCTGCAAAGGCATTTGGCATCTTTTCATAAATAAGGTTTTTTAGTTTTCGGCAATTGAATGAGGTACTTGACCTTTATCTAGAATAAATCAACAAATTGAGATGGTTGCATCCTTGTCAAAATTATAATGAGTCTACTGTCTATATCTATTATCATAAGTCTCTCTGCACAACAGGCCTGGTAATTACCTACGTAACTTTAGCCAGACTAATTGCTTTCATAATGTATACGTGTTCTTTAAATTAATTGGTTTGTAAACAGGAGTATGGAACTACATTTATACTCCATAGTAACTCTTCGCTAACCTTCGCTTAGATTTATTGCCTAATTGTGCCTCATTGACGGCCAGATTATGGCATAAAGTTGTTTGAAGAATGAGGTGTTGCCGCATTAGAAACATTGGAGACGTTGAGCATGACAGATGAACTTGACTAGGGAGTAGGGACTATTGTTTGAGGAGTATAATGACTCCTTGTATATTATAATAGCTCTTTTGTTGTGTTCGTCTTATTGTGATATGCACAATGCTCATTTGTGTATCTTAGTGTGGTTGAAATGATGTCAATGCATATAGGGTTCGACAGAATGAAAGAAAAAAGTAGAGCGTGAAGCTCATTTGGAAACAATATTGTTTAACAAATGTTGTGTAAATTGCAAATACATAGAGGAAGAATGAATGATGGCAAGCTTAAGGTCAAAAATGAGTTTTAAATTTTTTTTAGAGTTTGAGAAATCATGCCCAGTGTTTTGAAAATTGCGCCCGAGGTACGAGGCTTTTTGGGTTGGGTGGTTTTTTTTTGCCTTGAGGCAAAGGGATTTCACTGAGAGACGCACTTGACTCGCATCTCAGGTGCAAAATAACTGTTTCGTTTCTTCAAATTGATGATTTAGGGTTTCTTTGGGTGTGTATTGATAGTATATAACATGTCATAGGGTATTATGATACATTCAATGAAAAGATCACTGATTTTGTAGCAAAAATTTCAATTATGAATTTATGAGCTAATGCGCCTTACTTCACTGAGGCTCGTGCTTCCGTCTTGCTCCTAGCGCCTCAGCTCCTTTTCCCTCGTTACTCCTGGCGCTTTTTAAATCATTGATCATGCCTGATTCTCTGCTTCATGTGCAGGTGATGGACAAACACTTAAGTATTCTGGCGAAGCAACATATATAGACAAGCTTTGTGAAAATTCAAGCTGAAAAAAGTCCATTCTTGGCTGAAAAGCTGAAAATTGTTGTCCTTCCCACTCTTGCCAAAGTCGAAAATTATCTGGTACACCAACTACTTCCCCCTCCCCCTTCCAAGCACCTAATTTTGTTGAGTCCTCTTGTGAAATGTAATATTTGTTAATTTTAGGTTGGTTTTGATGAGCTTGGTGGGCGGGATGACTTTAGCACAGAGGACCTGGAGGAGAGATTGGCTAAAAATCAAGTTATCTTCCTTGAAGGTGAAACTTTTGTATCCAGGTCCAAGGAACGTACATGAAATGTTCGACAAAGTGAAAACCCTGATTCATCAGATTCAGATTAGAGTAATAGAATCATATCATTTACATGAGCTCCAGTTGCTTTTTGCAGGCGGACGATGCTTCCATTTGAATGTTGCTAATTTTTTTGTACAATGATTTTAGCTTTTGCTGTGTGATAGGAGTTTAGAATTAGTCTCTGGTCTTTCACTTTGAGGGGAAGAAGTTGGCTTGTTATCTTGATCATCCCAAAGTTTTCATAGCTGAATGCTTCCTAAATGTTGCCTATAAATATGGAGTCTAGCTACAACCAGCACTGGATATTTCGACATAGTAAACTTTGTAGTTGCATTAAGTTGTATTTGTATTCATCTATTTTTCTTTTCTGATCGCGTATTAGTATTAAGTTGTATTTGTATTCTTCTAGTGGTAAATTTCGAGGAAGCTTTATCTTTTTTTGTTTTTGCACCTCGGTCAGACATGAGAAATATCGGACTATCAGTGGATGCTAAAACTGAGCTATGTAGTAACAAAGTTTTTATTTTATTTTTATTTTGTAGACTGCAGCGAGTAGTAATAAAGTTTCACTATCCTTTTCAGCCTGAGTAATACAAATATCATTTCTATGAAGATAGCTCATTCATGTGATATTAAGAAGGTAGATGTTAAGGTGCTGCTTTCTTTTTCCTTTTCCTTTTGATAGGATAACGACTATTGTCCATGAGTGATCTTCCTGACTTCAAGTTGTAATTGTACTATAATGTGATCAATTTCTTTGGGGCTAAAAGATAGGATTGAATTGTCGTTTTACTGTTCACTTTGGCAAAATACCGAAGTCATGGGTGAATACGAAAATTTTGAAGATCTAAATGACCTATTGAGACATCGAGGGTCCTCATCCAGGTTATCACTATTGTTCGGTTTACGGAGTATTCCGCAATAAAAGTTTATATTTTCACATCATATCATACAGGTTATCCCTAAGGGACAAGGGAGGCCCAAAGGTCAGTTAGTAGGTCCTTATTACCTTTTACGACATGCTTAGATTGGGGGTAACGATTATTACAAGCCTATCAGGGACCCAATAACTGACCCTAGGGGCCTCCCATGTCCCATAGGGGTCTCCCGTATGATATGGGCCGAAAATACTAACGTCGAAAACTTTGCGTAAAATGGCCCAGAACACGTCTCCTAGAGCATTCCCGGGGCCCGTCTGCCGTTTTCGCCCGAAATTTTGTTCGGGACTCTATGATGGCCCTAGGGGAGCCCCGGGAGGGTCACCTTGATTCCCGAACTCAGATACCACCCATGTCGCCCGTTTTTGGGCCAAAACATTGGCATCGCGTAAAACCGCCCTTACAAGCCTATCAGGGACCCAATAACCGACCCTAGGGGTCTCCGGTATGATATGGGCCGAAAATATAATGTCGAAAACTTTGCGTAAAATGGCCCAGAACACGTCCCCTAGAGCATTCCCAGGGTCCGGTTGCCGTTTTCGCCCGAAATTTTTTCGGGGACTCTTTTATGGTCCTGGGGGACCCCTGGTGCCCCGAGAGGGTCATCTTGATTCCTGAACTCAGATATCACCCATGTCGCCCGTTTTTGGGCCAAAACATTGGCATCGCCACAGGCAGGGTGGAGCAGGAAAGTCAAGAAATGCACAGGCAATAGCTGCAGCAGGAAAGAAAAGAAGGAAGGAAAAAAAAAAAAAAAAAAAAAAAAAGGAAAAAAAAAAAAAAAAAAAAACCAAACAGAAAGTTGAACAAAGCAGAAAACAAGGCCAGAGAACCAGAAAAGGAAAATACATGCAGCAGATACCCAGCAGCATGTCCAGAACACAGGAAAAAAAAAATAATAAAAAAAAATAAAAAGACAAGACGAAGGGGGCTCAGCAGATCAGGAAGGATGAAGAGGGCACAGCAGAAGTTTGCAGTAGCAACAGGTGATGGAAATCATGCAGGAAGCCCAAAAGGAAAAACATGAAGCAGTGGTCAAACAGCTCAGCTCAGCAAAGCTAGAGAATCTGGCCAGCAAACAGTATCAGGAGCAGTTTTCAGAAGGACCAGCAGAAGGAAGCAGAGTAACAGCAAGGATGGGAATAAATTAGGAAAATGCAGTAGCCTATTCCAATGTGTTTTGTATTTGTTGTATTTGTTTTGCTGTAAGTCAGGAGGTCTCTGTTTATTTTGTCTCAGAAAAGAGGACCCATTGGGTGTAATGTGGTTACTCTAGTACTGTATTAGGGTTGGTTGGTTGTACAGGGATGTAGAAAAAAGGAACCCTACCTAGTAGGTGGCCTTGGATTTACATTGCCTATGGACTGTAATCGTGTTACATTACAGTTAGTAATAATACATTTTCTGACTTGCACCAAAAAAAAAAAAACATTGGCATCGCGTAAAACCGCCCTTAAAAGCCTATTAGGTACCCAATAACCGACCCTAGGGGCCTCCCATGTCCCATAGGGGTCTCCGGTACGATATGGGCCGAAAATATCAACGTCGAAAACTTTGCGTAAAATGGCCCAGAACACGTCCCTTAGAGCATTCCCGGGGTCCGGTTGCCGTTCTCGCCCGAAATTTTTTCAGGGACTCTATTGGTGCCCCAGGAGGGTTGCCTTGATTCCTGAACTCAGATATCACCCATGTCGCCTATATTTGGGCCAAAACAATGGCATCGCGTAAAACCGCCCTTACAAGCCTATCAGGGACCCAATAACCGACCATAGGGGCCTCCCACGTCCCATAGGGGTCTCCGGTACGATATGGGCCGAAAATACTAACGTCGAAACTTTGCGTAAAATGGGCCCAGAAAACGTCCCCTAGAGCATTCCCGGGGTTCGATTGCCGTTTTCGCCCGATATTTTTTCGGGGACTCTATTATGGCCCTAGGCGACCCCCGGTGCCCCGGGAGGGTCACCTTGATTCCTGAACTCAGATATCACCCATGTCGCCCGTTTTTGGGCCATGACATTGAATCCGAAATTAATTTTTGGAACCAAGCTGTTGTGTGCTATGTCATGGGTGCTAGACCACCAATTACTGTTTTTAGCGGATTTCTAAGACGAATTTGGGCTAAAAAAGGGATGAATAAGATTGCCATGATGAACAATGGCCTGGTACTGGTCAGGTTTGATTCAATGGGGCAGAGGGATAATCTAATTCAGGAAGGAGTGTACCATTTTGACAACAAACCTATGATAGTGAGACCATGGTCTGAAAATGTGGACTATGAACATGAGGAATTAACCTCGGTTCCTATTTGGGTGAAATTCCCAGGTCTAAGTGTGAAGTATTGGAACGCAACGGGGCTAAGCAAAATTGCAAGCCTTGTTGGTAGACCAATGATGGCAGATAGGAATACTGAACTTAAGGTAGGAATTCATTATGCCCGGGTGTTAATTGAAGTGAAAATTGGAGATGTCTACCCGGAAAAGGTAAATTTCAAGGATGAGAGGGGAAACATTGTGGAGCAGGAAGTTGAGTATGATTGGAAACCAATCATCTGCAACCATTGCAAGAAGCATGGACATGGTGAACAGGAATGCAGGAAAAAGATTGGAACTGCAGTTCCTGTGGCACAACCTGTTACAGTGCAAAACAGGCCACCAGTTCAAGCAAATCCCAGAAACCAGCTATGGCAAAATGCAGGAAGAGGGAGAGGAAGAGCAGGCAATGCAGGGGGGGGGGGCAGAAGAGCAGGAAGAGGTTTTTACAGGCAGGTCCAACCACAGCCTCATACACAGAATACTTTTGCAGTGCTACAAGAAGGAGAAAAAGAAGTGAAACAGGGGGAAAAACAGCCAGAAGAGGCAGCAGAATCAGCAGCACAGGGGGTTATGACACCTGGTATGGTCCCAACACATGCTGAGTCTCCTATCTTGACTGGTAGTCATGGATAGGATTCTTATATGGAATGTGAGAGGCCTAAATGGCCCTAATAAACAGAAAGATGTAAGTCTTTTCTGCAAAAAGAATAACTTTGGATTGGTAGTTTGTTAGAAACTAAAATTAGACTAGTAAACTTGGAAAAATGCAAAAAAAGTTTCATGCCAGAATGGGAAACATTTAGCAACCATGACTATCATAGATTGGGAAGAATCTGGATTAGATGGCTACCAAATTATTTTCATGTTGTTGTGTTATTTTCTTCTGTGCAAATGGTGATTTGTAAAGTAGTGAATATAAGGGAAAAAAAAGAATTTGTGATAAGCTTGGTGTATGGATTAAATGAGAAGGAATAAAGAAAACAATTGTGGAAGACTTGGCTGATTATGCACTTAATTGTACTGTACCCTGGATAGTTGGAGGGGACTTCAACAATTTACTTCACCCTGGTAACAGACAAGGAGGAGCCCCAGTAACTAATGCTGAAATTCAAGATTTCAAAGACTGTCTTGAGGAGTGTAACCTTACAGAATTGAGGTGGAGTGGATGCTAGTTTACCTGGAACAACAAGCATGAGAGGGGTGGGAGAGTGTATTCCAAAATTCACTGGGTTTTTGCCAATAGTGCCTGGTTACAAGAGTTTGACCAATTTAATCTAGAATTCCATATTGAGGATGTGTCAGACCACTCCCCAATCTGTTTATCCCTGCACAAAGAAATTGCAAAAAACAGAAACACCCCTTTTAAATTCTTTAACATGTGGAGCCTCCACTCTGATTTTCAAGCATTGGTGCAACAAGCTTGGAACTTCAGAACACAAGGCACAAAAATGTTCAGAGTTTATCAGAAATTGAAAAAAGTGAGATTTGTGTTGAAAAAGCTAAATAGAGAGGAGTTTAGTGGAATACTAACTCAAGCTGGGGTGGCAAGAACAACTATGAATCAAGCACAGATTGAAGCAAATCAGGACCCTCTGAATGAGACACTACAGCAGCAGGAAATGCAAGCTAGAAAAAGGTACAATGAACTGAACTTGGCAGCTGAGAATTTCCTACAACAAAAGAGCAAGGCAAAATGGGTTCAGTTAGGGGATGGAAACAATCAATTCTTTCATCCAATCATGAAGCAGAGAAGACAACAACACAGAGTACGCTCCATCAAGACAAAAGAGGGGGAACTACTAGAAGACCAGACTCCTATTGTGGAGGAATTTGTGGGTTTCTACAGGAAAATGCTAGGGGTCACAGGAACCAGAGACAAGGCAGCAGAACACAGTTTTTTCAATGCAGGTCACAGACTAAATATACAGCAACAAATGTCCTTGAATGCACCTGTGACTGCAGAGGAAGTAAAAAGAGCCATGTTTGACATTGAGAGTAACAAAAGCCCAGGTCCGGATGGGTTTGGCTCAGGATTCTTCAAAGGAGCATGGCATACAGTGGGACAGGAAGTGACTGAGGCTATTATTGACTTTTTTGAGTCTTCCAAAATGCTCAAAGTGGTAAATGCAACTAACTTGTGTCTTGTGCAGAAAATACCAAGTCCTGAAAAGGCATCTGATTACAGGCCCATAGCTTGCTGCAACACTATCTACAAATGCATATCCAAGATTCTATGTGGGAGACTGGCTAGGGTACTCCCTGAACTAGTAGCTGAGAACCAGGGAGCTTTTGTGGCACAGAGATCAATAGTCCACAACATCATATGATATGCCAGGACCTAATCAAGCACTACAACAGGAAACAATCCTCTCCTAGATGCCTGATGAAGATTGATCTCATGAAAGCTTATGACACCATTCATTGGGGTTTTGTCAAGGAAATGCTGCAGGGATATGGATTCCCACTGAAATTCAGTGGATGGATATTGGAGTGTATCCAAACAGCTAGTTTCGGCATTAACTTGAATGGGGAAACACATGGATATTTCACTGCAAAGAGAGGCATAAGACAAGGGGATCCCATCTCCCCATTAATTTTTGTCCTGGTAATGGAATACCTGTCAAGAGTTGTAAAAATAGCTTGCATGGACAATAGCTTCAGCTGGCACCCCATGTGTAAGGAGCTAGCTCTGAGCCACCTTTGCTTTGCTGATGATCTGATGTGCGTCTGCAAAGCAAATCCTGAATCAGTGAGTATCTTAATGAACTGCTTGAATTATTTTTCACAAGTGACAGGACTGAATGCAAACAAGGAAAAATCAAGTATATATGAGGCAGGGGTGAATGAACAGAAGAAAAATGAACTGCTGTATCTCTCAAGGTTTCAGGAGGGTACTCTACCAATGAAATACCTGGGAGTTCCTCTCTCTCCCTCAAAATGGAGCAAAATAGACTGTGAATGCTTGGTAGACAAAATGACTACAAAATTGCAAATATGGGCCTCCAGAAACCTCTCATATGCAGGAAGGGCACAATTAATAAACTCTGTATTACTATCTATCCATGTATACTGGTCAAGCATCTTTGTCATGCCTGCTGGGGTGCTGAAAAGTATAGAGAAAAAATGCAGATTGTTTTTATTGGGGGCTACTGACCAAAAGCAAAAAACAAGCTTGGTTGCCTGGGATGTAGTATGCAGACCAAGGAAGAATGGTGGTATAAACATTAAACAATGCAAATTGTTTAATATAGCACTGAATGGGAAACATATCTGGGACCTAGCTACCAAAAAAGATACACTGTGGGTAAAATGGGTCAATGGAGTGTATCTGAAAGGAAGCACATTATGGACCTATGCTCCAGTGTGGGGAGCTAGTTGGTACTGGACAAAGCTCAACAAAATCAAGCAACATTTCCAGGCCCACAACACACAGAGAGGAGTTTGGAGAGGGGATCAGGATGGGGTTTACACTGCAGCTAGAGGGTACAGAACACTGTTAGGCAACCTGCCAAAGTCAAGGCATGCAGACCTGATTTGGGGGAAGATCTCAGTACCCAGACAAAGCTTTTGTCTATGGTTAGCTCACATGGGAAGATTGTTGACCAAGGATAGAATGCAGAAAATGGATTTTCTGAATGGGGATAATATATGCTACCTGTGCACAGCGGAGACAGCAACTCATAACCATCTGTTCTTCCAATGTAGTGTGTCTGCACAGGCACTGCAACTGCTGAGGGACTGGCTGAAAATCACTACAAGAGCAAACACAATCAAAGGCCTGCTCAGCTGGGTTAGCAGACAGAAGTGCTCAAGTTTCAGAAAAGAAACTTATGCAGCAGGGATTGCAGGTACTGTGTACTGGTTGTGGAGATGCAGGAACTTGATTTACTTTGAGGGGAGCAAAATACCAATGGCACAGATTACCCAACAGATGCAGCAGTCAATCAGGCTAAAAATCCACCAAAGCATTTGCAACAGGAAATTAACCAGCAGAGATAGGAGATGGGCCAACAGTCTGTAAATTACATGCACTGAAAGCAGGAGATTATACAGTTCAGCAGCAGGGGCAGGATGCAGAAAAACAGATAGCAGGGTGCAGCAGAAAAGTCAAGAAATGCACAGGCAATAGCTGCAGCAGGAAAGAAAAGAAGGAAGGAAAAAAAAAATAATAAGAAAAAAAAAACAAACAAAAAGTTGAACAAAGCAGAAAAACAAGGCCAGAGAACCAGAAAAGGAAAATACATGCAGCAGATACCCAGCAGCATGTCCAGAACACAGGAAAAAAAAAAAAAAAAAAAAAAAAAACAGAAGAAGGGGGCTCAGCAGATCAGGAAGGATGAAGAGGGCACAGCAGAAGTTTGCAGTAGCAACAGGTGATGGAAATCATGCAGGAAGCCCAAAAGGAAAAACAAGAAGCAGTGGTCAAACAGCTCAGCTCAACAAAGCTAGAGAATCTGGCCAGCAGACAGTATCAGGAGCAGTTTTCAGAAGGACCAGCAGAAGGAAGCAGAGTAAGAGCAAGGATGGGAATAAATTAGGAAAATGCAGTAGCCTATTCCAATGTATTTTGTATTTGTTGTATTTGTTTTGCTGTAAGTCAGGAGGTCTCTGTTTATTTTGTCTCAGAAAAGAGGACCCATTGGGTGTAATGTGGTTACTCTAGTACTGTATTAGGGTTGGTTGGTTGTACAGGGATGTAGAAAAAAGGAACCCTACCTAGTAGGTGGCCTTGGATTTACATTGCCCATGGACTGTAATCGTGTTACATTATTACAGTTAGTAATAATACATTTTCTGACTTGCACCAAAAAAAACATTGGCATCCCTAAAATCACCCTTACAAGCCTATCAGGGACCCAATAACCGACCCTAGGGGCCTCCCATGTCCCATAGGGGTCTCCGGTATGATATGGGCCGAAATTATTAACGTCGAAAACATTGCGTAAAATGGCCCAGAACACGTCCCTTAGAGCATTCCCGGGGTCTGGTTGTCGTTTTTGCCCGAAATTTTTTCGGGTACTCTATTATGGCCTTGGGGACCCCCGGTGCCCCGGGAGGGTCACCTTGATTCCCGAACTCAGATATCACCCATGTCGCCCGTTTTTGGGCCAAAACATTGGTATCGCGTAAAACCGCCCTTACAAGCCCATAAAGGAACCCAATAACCGACCCTAGGGGCCTCCCATGTCCCATAGGGGTCTCCCGTACGATATGGGCCGAAAATATTAACGTTGAAAACTTTGCATAAAATGGCCCAGAACACGTCCCCTAGAGCATTCCCGAGGCCCGGTTGCCGTTTTCGCCCAAAACTTTTTCGGGGACTCTATTATGGCCCTAGGGGACCCTGGTTCCCTGGGAGGGTCACCTTGATTCCCGAACTCCGATATCACCCATGTCGCCCGTTTTTGGGCCAAAACATTGGCATCGCGTAAAACCGCCCTTACAAGCCTATCAGGGAGCCAATAACCGACCCTTGGGGCCTCCCACGTCCCATAGGGATCTCCCGTACGATATGGGCCGAAAATATTAGCGTCGAAAACTTTGCGTAAAATGGCTCAGAACACGTCCCCTAGAGCATCCCCAGGGACCGGTTGCCGATTTTGCCAGAAATTTTTTCGGGGACTCTATTATGGCCCTAGGGGATCCCCGGTGCCCCGGGAGGGTCACCTTGATTCCGGAACTTAGATATCACCCATGTCGCCCGTTTTTGGGCCAAAACATTGACATCGCGTAAAACCGCCCTTACAAGCCCTACAGGGACCCAATAACCGACCCTAGGGGCTTCCCATGTCCCATAGGGGTCTCCCGTACTATATGGGCCGAAAATATTAACATCGAAAACTTTGCGTGAATTGACCCAATACACGTCCCCTTGTGCATTCCCGGGGCTCGGTTGCCATTTTCGCCCGAAATGTTTGCGGGGACTCTATTATGGCCCTAGGGGACCCCCAGTGCCCCGGGAGGGGCACCTTGATTCCCGAACTCAGATATCACCCATGTCGCTCGTTTTTGGCCAAAATATTGGCATGGCGTAAAACCGCCATTACAAGCCTATCAGGGACCCAATAACCGACCCTAGGGGCTTCCCATGTCCCATAGGGGTCTCCCGTACGATATGGCCGAAAATATTAACGTCGAAAACATTGCGTAAAATGGCCCAGAACAAGCCTATCAGGGACCCTATAACCGACCCTAGGGGCCTCCAATGTCCCAAAGGGGTCTCCCGTACGATATGGACCGAAAATATTAACGTCGAAAACTTTGCGTAAAATGGCGTAGAACACGTCCCTTAGAGTGTTCCCGAGGCCCGGTTCCCGTTTTCACCCGAAATTTTTTCGGGGACTCTATTATGGCCCTAGGGGACCCCGGCGGCCAGGGAGGGGCACCTTGATTCCCGAACTCAGATATCACCCATGTCGCCCATTTTTGGGCCAAAACATTGAAACAACGCATTGCATTTTCTCTCTCTAAAAATGCTCTCTGCTTCGGCCTCTTCAGCGCGAGCTCACCATTGAAACAGCGCTGAGTTCGAATGGGGAAGAAGGAAAAAGCTAAGAGGGGAAAGGAAACTCAGATTGACGATGCGGGGAATTCAGGGAATAAACATTGTACCACGAAAATTGCAACCCCAAAACAAAAAAACACCAAAAATCATGAAAACCTAGATAGAGTCATGCGAAATCTTGCGGAAAAATTGGAAGATTCTGAGGTAATGACATCGGATATCCAAAATGAAACCGTGCAGCGAATGGAACTAGCTCAGGAAAAGATCAATTCGTGGCTGTCAAAAACGAAGGAAAAGGCAAAATCGCAAAGCTCATCTGAATCGGAGGAAGAAGCACCGGAGCAAGAACAGCAACAGGAAGCTACACATTCTGGTAAGGTTTCAGCTTGGGATAAATTTGACATATCTAAACTGAAAAATGCTGGCTTTAAATTGGATTATGTTGCACCAAATTTGCATGATGGCAAACCAGTAGGTGAAATCAATTTAATGGATATTGAATCAGAAATTGATTACTGGAACAAAGCCGTAGTGTGCTATGTTATGGGCTCTAAACCCCCAATTACAGTACTTAGTGGTTTCCTAAGAAGAATTTGGGGAAAAAAAGGGATGAACAAGATAGCAAGTTTGAGAAATGGGCTAGTTTTGGTTAGATTTGATTCCATGGAGCAACGAGATACAGTCATCCAGGAGGGGGTGTACCATTTTGATAACAAACCAATGATTGTTAGGCCATGGTCAGAAAGCATAGACTATGAGCAAGAGGAACTCACCTCTGTACCAATCCGGGTTAAATTCCCGGGACTCAATGTCAAGTATTGGAATGCAGTGGGTTTGAGGAAAATATCGAGCCTAATTGGGAGACCAATGATGGCAGACAGAAATACTGAGCTCAAAGTGGGAATACACTATGCTAGAGTGCTGATTGAAGTGCAAATAGGAGAGGAATACCCAGAGAAAGTGCATTTCAAGAATGAGAGGGGAAGCATTGTGGAACAAGCAGTAGAATATGACTGGAAGCCAATTCTGTGAAATCACTGTAAACTATATGGCCACAGTGAAGCAGAATGCAGGAAAAAGAAGACTGTGAATGCACCTGTGCAACAAGGGCAAGTGCATACAAAGCCTGCACAGCAGGAAATCCCAAGGAATCAGCAATGGCAGCCTGCAGGGAGAGGTAGAGGGAGAGCCTGGAATACAGGAAGAGGTGCAAGAACAGGAAAAGGCTACTACAGACAAGTCCAGCAGGCCAAAACTGTTATGCAAAACAGTTTTGACATTCTGCAAAATCAAGAAGAAGTACAGGAAAAACAAAAAGAACTGCCAGCACCAGTAGGGGACCCTGAGCAACAAACAGAACAGAACCCAGAGGAGGTGCCACTGCATGGTAAGTCCCCCATCTTGACTGGTAGTCATGGATAGGGTACTAATTTGGAATGTCAGAGGCCTTAATGGCCCAAATAAACAGAGAGATGTTGCTCTCTTTTGCAAAAAAAATAATTGTGGGTTGGTAGCTTTTCTTGAAACAAAAATCAGATTAGTTAACCTAGAAAAATACAAAAAATGTTTCATGCCAGGGTGGGAATCTTACAGTAATCAGAGTGAGCATAGATTGGGTAGAATATGGTTGAGATGGCTACCAAGCATTTTTAATGTGGATATTCTATTCTCCTCTGTGCAAATGATTATCTGTAAAGTAGTAAATGTTGTGAAAAAAATGGAATTTGTGATGAGCTTTGTATATGGCTTAAATGAAAAGGAGGAAAGGAGAGTACTATGGAAGGACTTAAATGATTATGCAATTAATTGCAACACCCCATGGTTTGTAGGGGGGGATTTCAATAATGTACAGTACCCTGAAAATAGAAAAGGTGGTGCACCAGTCACTTATGCAGAAATACAGGAATTTAAAGAGTGTATAGGAAAATGTTTTCTCACTGAAATGGGGTGGTCAGGGTGCCAATTTACTTGGAATAATAGACATGAAAAAGGGGGGAGAGTATATTCTAAAATTGATTGGGCTTTTGTAAACAGTTTATGGCTCCAGGAATTAGATCAATCAGATCTTGTATTCCTTCCAGAGGGAGTCTCAGACCACTCCCCAATCTGTCTGTCTCTCCATAGAGAAGTCACAAAAAAAACCATCCCCTTTAAATACTTCAACATGTGGAGCCTCCACTCTATTTCAAGCTAAGGTGCAGCAAGCTTGGAATTTCAGAACACAAGGCACAAAAATGTTCAGAGTGTACCAAAAAATGAAAAAGGTGAGGGAAGTGCTAAAAAAGCTAAATAGGAATGAATTCACAGACATCCTGGCACAAGCAGATACAGCCAGGATAGCCATGACTCAAGCACAGATTGAAGCAAACAATGAGCCTCTAAATGAGTCAAGGCAACAGAGAGAATCACAGGCCAGGAAAAAATACAATGAGGTCAACATGGCAGCTGAAAACTTCCTACAGCAGAAAAGCAAAGCAAAGTGGATTCAATTAGGGGATGGAAACAATCAATTCTTCCATGCAGTTATGAAGCAAAGAAGGAATAACAACAGAATTCAATCCATCAGGACACAGCAGGGTACCCTTTTGGAGGATCAGAATCTAGTTATGCAAGAATTTGTGAACTTCTACAAGGATATGCTGGGGGTAACAGGGGTCAGAACAAGAAAAGCTGAAGACAGATACTTCCAAGCAGGTCACAGACTAGACATCCACCAACAAATGAACCTCATAGCCCCTGTGAATACAGAAGAGGTGAGAAAGGCAATGTTTGCAATTGATTGCAATAAAAGCCCGGGACCTGATGGCTTTGGATCAGGGTTCTTCGAAGAAGCATGGCCCATTGTAGGGGAAGAAGTAACTGGAGCTATAATTGATTTTTTTGAATCATCTAGAATGCTCAAGGAGGTTAATGCTACAAACATATGCCTTGTACAGAAGATACAAAACCCAGAAAAGGCATCAGATTTCAGACGAATAGCCTGCTGTAATACTATATACAAGTGCATATCCAAGATCTTGTGTGGGAGACTGGCAGTAGTTCTCCCTGAGCTGGTGTCTGTCAACCAGGGAGCCTTTGTTGCACAGAGGTCCATTGTCAACAACATCATGATTTGTTAGGACCTTATTAAGCATTATAACAGGAAACAATCGTCTCCTAGATGCTTAATGAAGATAGACATAAGGAAGGCATATGACACAATCCACTGGGGATTGGTGAAGGAAATGCTGCAAGGGTATGGATTCCCTGAAAAATTCAGTGGTTGGATACTTCAGTGCATCAAAACAGCAAGCTTCAGTATTAATATAAATGGGGAAACACATGGACACTTTATTGCTAAACGTGGCATCAGACAAGGTGACCCCATATCCCCATTAATATTTGTACTGGTAATGGAATATTTGTCAAGAAACCTGAAAATAGCATGCATGGACAACACCTTCAGCTGGCACACCATGTGCAAAGAGCTAGCACTAAGTCATCTGTGCTTTGCAGATGACTTAATGTGCTTCTGTAAAGCAGACACAGCATCTGTGAGCATAATGATGAACAGCATAAATCATTTCTCAAAAGCAACAGGCCTGTATGCAAACAAGGAGAAATCAAACATTTACATAGCAGGGGTGGATGAACAAAGGAAAAATGCACTGTTACAGCTCTCAGGCTTCAGAGAGGGTACCTTGCCCATGAGATACCTAGGGGTCCCACTGTCCCCTTCAAAATGGAGCAAAATAGATTGTGAATGTCTGGTGGATAAAATGACAAAGAAGTTGCAAATTTGGGCCTCAAGGAACCTTTCATATGCAGGAAGAGTCCAACTAATAAACTCTGTTTTATTCTCCATTCATGTATACTGGTCTAGTATCTTCATAATGCCAACTGGAGTACTGAAAAGTGTGGAGCAAAAGTGTAGATTTTTCTTGTGGGGGACAACTGAGCAGAAACACAAGACAAGCTTAGTGGCATGGGATATGGTATGCAGACCAAGAAACAATGGAGGACTTAATGTCAAGAACTGCAAATGGTTCAATATAGCCCTGAATGGCAAGCATATCTGGGATATTGCAACAAAAAAAGACACTCTGTGGGTGAGATGGATCAATGGGGTGTACCTGAAAGGTGTTAACATCTGGAATTATGCTCCAGTATGGGGCACCAGCTGGTACTGGAACAAACTGAACAAGATCAAAAGCTACTTCCAGGGGCAATACACAGCAAGGGGGGTTTGGAAATTTAGTTCTGATGGTATATACTCTGCTGGAAGTGGATACAGAATGCTACAGGGTAACATGACAAAATGCAGGCATGCAGATTTGATATGGGGGAAGATATCCATGCCTAGACATAGCTTTTGCCTATGGCTAGCCCAACTGGATAGACTGTTAACAAAGGACAGACTACAGAGAATGGGATTTCTGAATGGGGATGCTTTGTGCTACCTGTGCAAGCAGAAACCAGAGGAACACAACCACCTGTTCTTCAAATGCAAAGTGTCCGCTGCAATCCTGGAACAGTTAAGGGCATGGTTAGAAATCTCAGCAACAGCAAGCATAATCCAGGGGATGTTTAACTGGATTAGCAGGCAGAAATGCTCGAGACTCAGAAAGGAAATATATGCATCAGGGTTAGCAGCAGCAGTATACTGGGTGTGGAGATGCAGGAATACCCACTATGCTGGCAAAGGCAATATACCAGTTCCACAGATCATACTACAGGTTCAGCAAGCAGTCAGATGCAGAATTCAACAATGCTGCAACAGCAAAAGGAAGATCTCCAGCAGGGAAAAGAGCTGGATAGGGGAAATATAGACTGAAGTTAGAAGAATATGCAGCAGGGTCCAGCAGTTCAAAAATACAAAAGATTCAGCAGGGGATCAGCAGCAAGCTGCTGAAGATAGACAGAATGAGGGAGCAAAGAATATGCAGCAGACCTGAAAGGCCAGAAAAAAGATGTCTCCGGAAGGAGTCAGTAGCAGGTTGCTGTGGAGCAGTGAAGAAAAAAGCAGCAGGTTCCTGAAACAAAACAGGAATCAGGCAGCAGGGTCCTGCAGGGGATCTGAGTGAGTAATGGAACAGACTGCAGCAGAGCTGAAAAGCTAGAAGAATAATGTTTTAGCTTATTATGTATTTGTATTTTTGTTGTAAGTCAGGAAATGATTTCTGTATTTTGTATGTACTTATAGATATAGTTTGTAAGGTAGTAAAGGGATGTAGAAAAAAGGAACCCTACCTAGTAGGTGGCCTTGGATCTGCATTGCCTATGGGCTGTAATCGTGTTACATTACAGTGAGCAATAATACAATTCTGACTTGCACCAAAAAAAAAACATTGGCATCGCGTAAAACCGCCCTTACAAGCCTATCAGGGACCCAATAACGACCCTAGGGGCCTCCCATGTGCCATAGGGGTCTCCCGTACGATATGGGTTGAAAATATTAACGTCAAAAACTTTGCGTAAAATGGCCCAGAACACGTCCCCTAGAGCATTCCCAGGGCCCGATTGCCGTTTTCGCCCGAAATTTTTTCGGGGACTCTATTATGGCCCTAGGGGACCCCCGGTGCCCCAGGAGGGTCACCTTGAGTCCCGAACTTAGATATCACCCATGTCGCCCGTTTTTGGGCCAAAACATTGGCATCGCATTAGGCATCGCGCACTTTCTCTCTCTAAAATGCTCTCACCTCTCTCCTCGACAGTTCTCGTTAACCATTAACGCAGCTCTGAGTTCTAATGGGGAAGAAAGACAAAGCTAAACGAGGGAATAGAATTCAAGATGACGATGCGGGAAAATCAGCAGCTCCACCTTGTCCCACAAAAAATGTGACGCAAAGGCAACATACCAGCGCAAACCATAAAAATCTAGATCGAGTAATGCGCAACCTCACGGATGAATTGGAGGACCCAGAAGTAATGACACCAGATGCACAAACAGAAACAGTGCAGCAAATGGAATTAGAAAAGGAAAAAATCAATTCTTGGCTTTCGAAGATGAAGGAAAGGGCCAATAATCAATGTTCGGATGAGGAAGAGGATGAAGCTCCAGAACAAGGCAAACAACATGAATTTGCAGATGCAGGTAAAACCTCAGCTTGGGAAAAATTCGACATAACTAAATTGAAAAATGCTGGTTTTAAACTGGATTTTATAGCACCTGTTATGCTTGAGGGAAAACCTGTAGGGGAAATTAATCTCAAGGACATCGAATCTGAAATTAATTATTGGAACCAAGCAATTGTTTGCTATGTTATGGGGTCAAGGCCACCTATCAATGTGCTCAGTGGATTTCTTAGGAGAAATTGGTCGAAACGGGGAATGAATAAAATTGCAATGATGAAAAATAGTTTAGTTATTGTCAGATTTGATTCTATGGAACAGAGGGATGCTGTACTAGAGGAAGGGGTTTATCATTTTGATAATAAACCCATGATTGTCAGACCATGGTCTGAGAATGTAGACTATGCTCATGAGGAGCTCACGTCTGTTCCTATATGGGTCAAATTTCCTGGCTTGAATGTCAAGTACTGGAATGCAATGGGTTTGAGCAAAATTGCAAGCTTAGTAGGTAGGCCAATCATGGCTGACAGGAACACAGAACTCAAGGTGGGGACTCACTATGCTAGAGTGCTGGTTGAAGTGGAAATAGGGGGTGAGTATCCTTACAAGGTCCATTTCAAGAATGAGAAGGGGAATATAGTGGAACAAGAAGTGGAGTATGACTGGAAACCTGTATTGTGCAGCCACTGCAAACAACATGGACACAGTGAGCCTGAATGCAGAAAGAAGAAAGCCCTACCTGGGCCTGTGACCCAAGTTGTGCCTGTGCAGCAAGCAAACCCTAGAAACCAACAATGGCAGAATGCAGGGAGAGGTAGAGGTAGAATGGGTAATGCAGGGAGAGGTCTGAGAGCTGGAAGAGGATACTACAGACAAGTTCAACAGCCCAACACTGCTAAAACACAGCTACAGAACCCTTTTGATATACTGCAAAGTGTAGATGGGGAGCAGGAGGTGATGCAGGCACAAGGACAATCAACAGTGCCAGGAACACAGGAGGATCAGAACACAGGTGAAGTGCCATTACATGGTCAGTCTCCTATCTTGACTGGTAGTCATGGATAGGATCCTTATATGGAATGTTAGAGGCCTGAATGGCCCAAATAAGCAGAGGGATGTTGCCCTCTTCTGTAAAAAAAAATAATTGTGGATTGGTGGTTTTTCTAGAAACAAAAATTAGATTAGTTAACCTGGAAAAAATGCAAAAAAAGGTTCATGCCAGAGTGGGAATCCTTTAGTAACCATAATGACCATAGGCTGGGTAGAATTTGGATTAGATGGTTACCAGATTATTTTCATGTTGAAGTGATTTTCTCCTCTGTGCAAATGGTTACCTGTAAGGTGAGAAATATGGAGAGGAAAAAGGATTTTATGGTGAGTTTTGTATATGGACTAAATGAGAAAGAAGATAGGAAACAATTATGGAAGGATATTAATGATTTTGCTACTATTTGCAACAAACCTTGGATTGTTGGTGGGGATTTCAACAATGTGCTGCTACCTGGAAACAGACAAGGAGGCCTTCCAGTCACTCTTGCTGAAATTCAAGATTTTAAATCCTGCATTGAAGGCTGTTTCCTTACTAAAATGAGTTGGTCTGGGTGTCAATACCCCTGGAATAATAGGCATGAGAGGGGGGGAAGAGTATACTCAAAAATAGACTGGGCTTTTGCAAATAGTCTCTGGCTGCAGGAGTTTAATCAGTGCATCCTACAGTTCCTACCAGAGGATGTATCTGACCACTCTCCTATTTGCTTAACTCTCCACAAAAATCTGACTAAAAGAAATTCCCCCTTTAAATTCTTTAACATGTGGAGCCTCAACTCTGATTTCCAAGCTTTGGTGCAGCAAGCCTGGAATTGCAGAACACAAGGCACAAAAATGTTTAGAGTTTATCAAAAAATGAAAAGAGTGAAGGCTGTCGTAAGAAAGCTAAATAGAGATGAATTTAGTGATATCTTAGCTCAGGCTGATATTGATAGAACTGTAATGACTCAAGCCCAGACGGATGCAAACAAGGAGCCTTTCACTGAGGCACTGCAGCAGGAAGAAATACAGGCTAGAAGGAGGTTTAACGAGCTGAACATGGCAGCTGAGAACTTCTTACAACAAAAGAGCAAGGCTAAATGGGTATAGTTGGGAGATGGAAACAATCAGTTTTTTCATACAATTATGAAACAGAGAAGACAACAGAACAGATTGCATTCCATCAAGACACAGGAGGGTATCTTATTGGAAGACAAAGACTTGATTATTGAGGAATTTGTGGGGTTTTACAGGAAAATGCTGGGGGTATCAGGTATCAGGGACACCACAACAGAAGATAGCTTCTTCTCAGCAGGGCATAGGCTAGACTTGCAGCAACAGATGATCATTAGTGCACCTGTGACTGCTGATGAAGTGAAGAAAGCTATGTTTGATATTGACTGCAATAAAAGCCCAGGCCCTGATGGCTTTGGCTCAGGATTTTTTAAAGGAGTGTGGCATATTGTGGGGGAAGAAGTGACTAATGCAATTATTGATTTTTTTGATTCCTCTAAAATGCTTAAAGAGGTGAATGCAACTAATCTATGTCTTGTGCAGAAAATAGCAAATCCTGAGAAGGCTTCTGATTTCAGGCCTATTGCTTGCTGCAACACCATCTACAAATGCATATCCAAGATTCTATGTGGGAGATTGGCAAGAGTGCTTCCTGACCTTATCTCTGTGAACCAGGGTGCTTTTGTGGCTCAGAGGTCAATAGTACACAACATAATGATTTGTCAGGACCTAATCAAGCATTTCAATAGGAAGCAATCCTCACCAAGATGCTTGATGAAGATATATCTAAGGAAAGCCAATGACACAATTCACTGGAGTTTTGTCAAGGAGATGCTGCAAGGGTATGGTTTCCCATTAAAGTTCATTGGTTGGGTACTTGAGTGTATACAAACTGCCAGTTTCAGCATCAACATGAATGGGGAGGTTCATGGATTCTTTCCTGCTAAACGTGTCATTAGGCAGGGAGATCCAATATCTCCACTAATTTTTGTATTGGTAATGGAATATTTATCAAGAATCCTGAAATTAGCATGTATGGACAAGAGCTTCAGCTGTCATCCAATGTGCAAAGAACTTGCATTGAGTCACCTATTCTTTGCTGATGACTTGATGTGCTTCTGCAAAGCTGCCCCTGAATCTGTAAGTATCATGATGAACAACATTAATTACTTTGCACAAGCTACTGGTCTGTTTGCTAATAAGGAGAAATCCAACATGTACATAGCTGGTGTAAGTGAAGAAATTAAGAGAGAGCTGTTAGATTTATCAGGGTTCAGGGAGGGTACACTACCTATGAAGTATTTGGGAGTTCCACTGTCTCCATCTAAGTGGAGCAAAATGGACTGTGAATGCTTGGTAGATAAAATGACAAAAAAGTTGCAGATATGGGGTTCTAGGAATCTTTCATATGCAGGAAGAGCTCAACTTATTAATTCTGTATTATTCTCTATACATGTGTACTGGTCTAGCATTTTCATAATGCCTGCAGGGGTACTTAAAAGTGTAGAGCAAAAGTGCAAATTTTTCTTATGGGGCTCCCATGATCAGAAGCATAAGACTAGCTTGGTGGCATGAGATATGGTATGCAGACCTAGGAAAAATGGGGGCATAAACATTAAGAATTGCAAATGGTTTAATATAGCTTTAAATGGGAAGCATATTTGGGATTTAGCCACAAAAAAAAACACATTGTGGGTAAAATGGATAAATGGGGTTTATTTGAAGGGAGTCAATTTCTGGAATTATGCACCTGTGTGGGGAACCAGTTGGTGCTGGAATAAGCTCAATAAAATCAAGAGCTATTTCCAGGATCAATACACAGTGAGAGGAGTGTGGAAGGGAGCTCCTGATGGGTGTTATTCTGCTGCAAGAGGATAGAGTATTCTGACAGGGGTCATGCCAAAGTATAGACATGCTAATCTGATTTGGGGGAAGATAACCATGCCAAGACAAAGCTTTTGCTTATGGCTAGCAAAACAGGGGAGATTGC